>JAQGDQ010000010.1:1097500-1569728 GCA_030141605.1 Tubiluchus corallicola | reverse complement strand
GTGGTGTTTTTGCCTTGTTTAAAACCCACCTAACCCTTGCTACAATGAATAATGTCTTCGCTGGAAGCGGACATGTTTGTTTACAAAATCTAACTTTGCAACCCGCCGATAGAGGGCGCGCAACAAGGAATCACGCCAATTGAGAGCCGTTGGGATGCTCGGTAAACCAATTAATTTACCGAAGATTATTTTTGGCAGAGCTTAAACAATTGTTACTATTTGTTAGCTGCAAAATAATTAGAAGAAAGCAGATGACAAAGTAAACTGTAAAATAAGCAATTTAATAGCTTATTAAGAAGATGCCAATGAAAATAAGTAGCAGTTGCTCGAAACCCTCATTTCACATGCAGTATGGCATCACTTGGTAACGCGCATGCGCAGAGCACCGCGTTTGTGTATAAAAACAAGTGTATACACAAGTGTTTTAGCCGAGATCAATGCCTTTTTGCCCTGCTGTGACAAAAGCAGTAAAAACAAAAACCCTGGTGAGATAAAAGCAGTGAAAACCAAACCTGAAATAAAGGTGAGAAATTAAAACTCAAACTTCCAAGTTGAAGGATGAAATAACTCAAATTGCCATAGTCACATGAACTTGTGACTAAATTGAGGCAAAGATGTACAGATATTTTTCTGACAAATTGAACAGCCCACTGCATTCTGAAATAGAATGATGTAACTTTAAATTAACAATGTGCCATTTTCAACATTCAATTTGAAGTTTGCTCTGAATAATGAAGCTGAAGACATCAACTTGTATTGGAGTGTTTACTCCTACTATTGTATCTGATTTATGATTAGAAAATAAACTGGTTAAACTTAATTTCTCATTATTTGCATTTTCCTTCCACTGGTTCAGTGTAATCCAATTTGGTACACATATGCAGAAATGGACCCAAACTTCACACCTACACTATTACCATAGTGAGGTTAATGTACTTGTGGTGCACACAATTCATTCCCCTAGACAACAAAAACGATAATAATGCCAAACAGTGCAAACCACATTACATTTTGGGGGCTCGTCCGGGATCTTTCTGCATTTATGATGAACCTGTGGAGTGAATTTGAATTAGTTTAACCAATGGGTTTATTTCATTTCTTTTTGTGTATATTTAATTATTTAAGGTCCTTTCTATACTCAAAGCCTAAAAAGCAAGAAAATATTGCTGAACAGGCAAGCACGAGTATGAAAAGGTCTGGTGCCATTAGAAAAAGGCCAACATTACAGAACATATCTGCTGCTGTTCAAAAAGCACCTAAACTTGAGCAGGATGTTCATGAAATTTCAGATTTAACACTGGGCTCACCCATTTTGGGCACCAGTGATGGTAAAAATATCAATCTGATTTATGATGGTAATTTACCTCAGTCAAAAATGAGACAAAATCCATCTCATTGGTCCACAGATGGTAATGTGTCTGAAGTCAGCGAAACGATGCCTTCATTCACAGCACCCAGGGCTGGGGAAACACCATCTTCTACTACATGGCACTCACCTTCAACAAACTTGAAAAGATCAAGTGCAATGTCTGAAATGGGAAGGTCCGCTAAAGAGAAAAAGCCACCCATTTTTAAGTCTGGTAACAGCCTTCAATTTAGACAGTTCATTGCCAAATTTGAAATTGTGGCCAGATATAATCAGTGGTCGAGGACAGAGTGGGTAACCCAGTTGATGCTGTGTTTAGAAGGGGATGCTCTTGAAATAGTAATGGATTTTAATGAGACCTCTGATATTACATACAGTGAAGTTGTAGAAGCTCTGGCACGCAGGTTTGACCCTGCTGAACGTATGCTCCAATATAGGAGTGAATTACGTAGTAGGATGAGAAAACCTAATGAAACCCCGGAGGAGTATGGTGCAGTAATACGTAGAATGTTTAGTATGGCATACCCAGAACTTCCACGCGATACGTGTGAAGAACTTCTGGTGGATAAATATCTAGAAGGGCTTGGGGATGTTGAAGTGCATAAGCATACGAGTCTCCAAGAACCAAAAACTTTGGATGAAGCAGTCACTAAAGTGGCTCAGTATGAAGCTGTTTGCAGGGAAACAGCAGATGTAAAAATTAAAAAACCTATTCCTCCAAGGATTAATCAGGTCACGTCTCAGCGCAATGCTGACAAAGATGTTACCTTGAAGGAAATTTTGAAAGAGCTAACTAGCTTAAAGGAACAGTTGCTTGCTCTCAAAGCTGAAAAACAAGATTCAGCTGCCATCAAACAGCAGCAAGTCAATTCGACTTTACAAGCTCAAGATAGATATCCTAACATACGAAACCCCGACTTAGAATGTTTCTATTGTCATAAGAAAGGTCATATAATCAGAAACTGTAGGGAGAGATTCCCAAAGAGAGTACAGCTCAAGATTTCTGATTCGAAAGACTTGCCTAGTGTAGAATCAGTCACTGCCATAAAGGCTGCTGATTCGTTAAACTAAGCAGGACCGGGCACGGGGCCAGTGTTCCGGTCAGCAACTTAAAGGCCCTGGGAAGTCTATCTCGCACTGGCCCCGGAGCCATCATCAAAGAGATAGAAACAGTTCCGAATTGGGAAGACCATTTAGCTCTTCCTTATTCTGACCATAGTGATAATTATATTTTTCCAATCGAACACAAGCCATGTTGGCATGTGGAAATAATGGTAAATAATTTTAGTATAAATTTTGTAGTGGACACAGGTGCCAGTGCAACAATTTTGGACTTGCACCTGTACTACACTCTGCCCGAGGATGATAGACCTGAACTCCGCTATTCGGAGAAAAATCTACAAGCTGTTAGTGGCCATTTATTAAATCAGATTGGAGAAGCTGATTTTGAAATTGAATTGGCTGACATACACTCTGTAGTTACAATGGTTGTTGCTTCTGTTGGCGGACCGTTTGGAATATTGGGTTTGGATATTTTGGAAGAGAAAAATGCTATATTCAATGTACAGCAAGGAATTCTCTTTATAGATGATTTATCCATCCCATGTTTTAAAAATCCGGAAGAAGAATGGGATGAATATCCTGGTCGTTTAGATGACCATGAAGCTTATCCTGTTGCAAAAGTGCAGCCTATTCCAAACAGTGATGAAATAACCTCCATATGTCCAGAACATTTGCAGAGTTTGTTAGATAGTGTTGATTCAACCCTCTCTTTGGAGCAAAAGAACCAAGTTGCAAATCTCTTGGTACAGTTTGTAGAAGCATTTGTTGGGCCAAGTAACAGGTTTGGCAGAACTGCTATTGTCAAACATGTGATTGATACTGGCACAGCACGCCCTATAAAACAGGCACCCAGAAGGTTGCCTGAGAAAAAAAGAGCTGCTGCTGAAGCAGAATTAGAGAGAATGTTGGCCGAAGATATAATCGAGCCAAGCTGTAGCCCATGGGCATCACCCATTGTTTTAATTCCTAAGAAAGATGGCAGTTTTCGTTATTGCATCGATTATAGGAAACTGAATGATGTTACATATAAAGATGCATATCCATTACCACGAATTGAAGAAGTTTTTGATGCCCTTAGAGGTTCATGTTGGTTCTCAACTTTTGATTTGGCCAACGGTTTCTGGCAGGTTGAAATGTCAGAAGAATCTAAGGCCAAGACTGCCTTTGCCACAAGACAAGGGCTCTACCAATTTAAGGTGATGCCCTTTGGTCTTTCCAATGCACCAGCCACCTTTGAACGTTTGATGGAAACAGTGCTCCGAGGTTTACAGTGGAGCCACTGTTTGATATACCTGGATGATATCATTGTCTTTGGTAAAAGTTTCACAGAAGCAATGAGCAACTTGCACTTAGTATTTGAACGTCTGAGAAATGCCAATTTGAAAATAAAGGCATCTAAGAGTAAGCTGTTTCAAACAAGCGTAAAATTTCTGGGACATGTTGTGTCTGGTGATGGTATAAGAACTGACCCAGAGAAAATTTCTGTTGTGCAAAATTGGAAAATTCCAAGCACACAGACTGAAATGCGAAGTTTTCTAGGATTCGCATCGTACTACAGAAGGTTTATACCACAGCATCCATTGCAGCTCCACTTTCTGTTTTAACCAGGAAGGGAGTGGCCTTTCAGTGGGATAATTCTTGCACTGAAGCTTTCAATGCATTAATTGATCACTTAACTAAAAGCCCAGTGTTGTCATATCCGACAGCTGATGATCAGTTCATCTTGGATACTGATGCTTGTGACACTGGAATAGGTGGTATATTGTCGCAACTCCAAGAAGGAGAAGAAAAAGTCATAGCTTATGCTAGTCGAACTTTGAGTCAATCTCAAAAGAAATATTGTACAACCAAGAAAGAACTTCTGGCTGTAATTACATTTGTTAAGCAGTTCCATCATTATTTGTGGGGTAGATTCTTCCGTATCCGCACCGATCATGCTGCATTAACCTGGCTGATTAACTTTAGAGAGCCAGAAGGTATGGTAGCACGTTGGATATCCATACTGGACACCTATGATTTCAGTGTTGAACATCGTAAAGGTAGCCAGCATGGAAATGCTGATGGGTTATCCCGACAGTTCCAGTCTGCGTTGATAGTGGCAAAATGTCCACGTGAGGATTGTAATGATACCAGACATAAAGTGTCAGAGAAAATTTGTAATGTTTCTAGGGGATTGTCTTCTCAGAATGTGACCGATCTGCTGCAGCCAGTGGTGCATTTAAGCAGTAGTGACGTGAAGCCAAAGAGTGTTGCTTTGAATGTTCACGGGGATGAACATAAAAGTTCTTAGAGTGACATAATTACGGTCCCATCACTGGAGTTGTCTGTTAAGATGGTGAAACCCAGAAGGGGGGAGATGTATCCTATTGGAGGACCAAGGGAAAGCATACCACATGACTTGGATGCTGACAGTCCCTTTGATGAAAGAGCCTCCATAGGACCAGTGCAAAGCCCTCCTGATTTACCATTTGACATCTCAAAATGGCGCCTAAAGGAATTACAAGAGCAAGATGAAGCTATAGATTTCTTTAGGGTGCGAATTAGTGATGGAGAAACTAAACCTGATTTTCAAGAAATAGCTGACAATAGTTCAGATTTTAGAACGTACTGGAACTTATGGGATACCTTGGAAATATATGATGGACTGCTGTACAAACGATTTGAGACTAGCATTACCCCTAGCTCTCCAACAAGGCAGTTGATTGTGCCGTATGGATTGCGACGGGAGATTTTTAATCATCTACATAGTCCTAGAACTGGTGCACATCAGGGTGTGCACAGAAGTATAGCTAAATTTAAACAGCGCTTTTATTGGCCTGGATATCAAAATGATGTTAAAAGATGGTGTAAGTTTTGCTCTGCTTGTGCTCGAAGGAAGCCTGGGAAAGGTCCTAAGAGGGGAAAGCTTCAGCAACAAATGCCTACAGGTCCCTTTGAACGTATAGCAATTGATATACTTGGCCCATTGGAAGAAACTTCCAAGAAAAAAATAAAGGTGGGACAAGCTTCCTCTTGTGTAGTGGAACCTGAAGTCCCCACCCAAACTCCTTTGGATGAGAAATCCATTAGTCCGTTAGGAATGAAACGCACTAGACGTCTTTCATCAACCTCTTCCAGTTCGAGCTCAAGTGATAATGAGACCAGCAGCTCCCGTGGTAATCATGACTAAAAGATGTAACCAGGATAAAATTATGCCATTTAAGTATCTGTTTACAATTTAGAATAGATTAAGATACTGTATTGCGTTTACGCTTCCTATATAGATCCATTTTTGTAATCTTGTATGTAATTTTGTAGATTACATAATCATTTTTTATGCATTTTTTTATACTTCATGTATTCAGTATTAAGAAAAGAAGGTGCAATATTCAGTGTGTTAAAATTACTTTGTTAAATGTTTAGTTCGTGTTAACGTTTTTGCTAGAGATTTTGTATTTTGAAATATATATATTTTATAAAAATGTATTTCGCACGTCTTAATAAAGTAAAGAATTTTTGCAATTTAAAGTTACTGTCTGACATATTGTACTATTGGAGTGTTGATATGACACAGTTACGAACCAGCACTTGTTTTGTTACTTTCAAACAAGTGCATCAAGTAAAGATACCTACCGAAGTATCTACAACAAAGACTTACGAAAAGTGGGCAGAGCTTTGTTAACTTCACCAATACTGCAATGAAGTGTGCAACTGCACAAAAAATGATTCCTATTTTTGACCACCTGAGGGCAGGTGGAGTAATTTAGAAGGGGGGTGTGTGGTGTTTTTGCCTTGTTTAAAAACCCACCTAACCCTTGCTACAATAAATAATGTCTTCGCTGGAAGCGGACATGTTTGTTTACAAAATCAACTTTGCAACCCGCCGATAGAGGGCGCGCAACAAGGAATCATGCCAATCGAGAGCCGTTGGGATGCTCGGTAAACCAATTAATTTACCGAAGATTATTTTTGGTAGAGCTTAACAAATTGTTACTATTTGTTAGCTGCAAAATAATTAGAAGAAAGCAGATGACAAAGTATACAGTAAAATAAGCAATTTAATAGCTTGTTAAGAAGATGCCAATGGAAATAAGTAGCAGTTGCTCAAAACCCTCATTACACATGCAGTATGGTATCACTTGGCAACGCGCATGCGCAGAGCACTGCATTTGTGTATAAAAACAAGAGTTTTAGCCGTGATCAATGCCTTTTTGCCCTGCTGTGACAAAAGCAGTAAAAACAAAAACCCTGCTGAGATAAAAGCAGTGAAAACCAAACCTGAAATAAAGGTGAGAAATTAAAACTCAAACTTCCAAGTTGAAGGATGAAATAACTCAAATTGCCATAGTCACATGAACTTGTGACTAAATTGAGGCAAAGAAGTACAGATATTTATCTGACAAATTGAACAGCCCACTGCATTCTGAAATAGAATGATGTAACTTTAAATTAACAATGTGCCATTTTCAACATTCAATTTGAAGTTTGCTCTAAATAATGAAGTTGAAGACATCAACTTGTATTGGAGTGTTTACTCCTACTATTGTATCTGATTTATGATTAGAAAATAAACTGGTTAAACTTAATTTCTCATTATTTGCATTTTCCTTCCACTGGTTCAGTGTAATCCAATTTGGTACACATATGCAGAAATGGACCCAAACTTCACACCTACACTATTACCATAGTGAGGTTAATGTACTTGTGGTGCACACAATTCATTCCCCTAGACAACAAAAACGATAATAATGCCAAACAGTGCAAACCACATTACACGGCTATGGTGGCGCGCTCTACAATTTTCGTTCAGCCACCCTAATAATACACTAAAAAGGAAAAAATTACCATTACCGGAAACGTTCACTAATGACCTGAACGAATAATATTACGCGCCTCTCCCGTCACAAAAGCAGAATCTTACCACAGCTTTTGACGGGGTCAAAAACATTCACTACACTAGTTAATATTACATTACTTTTATTGGTATTGTGCAATAACTTAAGCTAGTTAACTAGACGTGCTATAATTTACTAATAATTATGAATAACTTGAAGAAAAGCAATAAAAATTGAGCACGAACAGTCGAACACATGGTTTAATAAATTTCATTTTCATCTCGTTTCTACGAACACGTGATCAAGGTAATGCGCGTTTTTAAAAAAGCGCACCGAAACCAGAGTTGTGATTTCTGCGTTTAAGAGTTCAAGAGTTTATTCATTTTCCACATTGCATCTTACAATTATCATTAAAATACAGATAATTTTCCATTTAAGTAAATATAAATATGAATAAATGCAGTATTATCGAGAAATTACAGAATGCGGGATATACATGTGCAAATTTCATTACAAAATAATTTTGATGCATACAGTTTGAGCCTAAAAGCATAGCTTGACAGGCCAAACTGTATGTGCAAATCTTAAAAAAATGGGGGGGGGAGTAGTGAATGAAAGATGAAATGGAGCGAGAACTAAGAAAAACTGAGATCATGGTTACAAAGTATTCAGTATCCTGTTAAACATAGTCACATTATATTAAGATTACTGTAGGAAAAAATGCAGGTTATTACCATTATCAAATTGTGTTACTCTTAATACTTTTGAAATATTTCTTTTCTGACGGTTTTTTTAAAAGTTAAAAGGGAGTGACTACATTTCTAATTGCGGCTTAGTCTGTTCCATAGGACTGGTCCCATATAGCTAATGAAGTGTTTTGCCATATTTGTTCTACAACGTCTTGGTATATATTCATTATGTCTGGTATTGTATTTTTTTTACATTTATCTTGACTGGATTTTCAAAAAAAGTTGGAAATAAATTGTTGTTGGTTCTATACATGTATATACATCCATTAAAATTAATAACATCATCCAGAAGTAATATTTGACATTGCTTAAAATGTGTAGTAGTAATTGTGCTCCTTTTGTCTAGTTTGAAGATGACACGTAAAAATTTTCGTTGTAAAACTCTTAAGCATTCTAAATTTGTAGTATAAGTAAAGCCCCATAATGTTGTGCAGTAATTTAAATATGATAATATTAAACTGTTGTATAATGTTAGAAGATGTTCGGTGTTCAGAAAGTTTTTAATATATGAGATGATACCTATATTTTTTGATATTTTTAATCTGATCATGAATATATGAGGTCGCCAGTCTAGATGCTCGTTCAGTATTAATCCCAGAAATTTCAGTTCTTTTACTCGTGTAATTCTTTTATGGTCTATTATTAAATCGTGGTTCGCCTGAATTGGTTTATTTCGGGATCTAAACAGAATGTATTTTGTTTTTGATGAATTTAGTGAAAGTTTATTTGTTTTGAACCATATAGCTAGATCATGTAGAACTGTATTTATGTAGTCAATATTGGTTTCTATTTTATGAAAGCTAAAAAAATGCTTGTATCATCAGCAAACTGAAATAAATTGTGATTTTTAACACAAAATTTGATGTCATTAATATAAATTAGAAAAAGTAGTGGCCCGAGGACTGAGCCTTGGGGCACGCCACATTTAAATGGTGTTACATCTGAAAAAGCATTATTATATTTTACTGTCTGAGTGCGCCCTGTTAAATAATTCTTTAGCCACATATGAGGCAAACCTCTGATACCGTAATAGTACAACTTATTTAGCAGAATGTCATGGTTTACTGTATCAAATGCTTTTGATAGGTCGCAAAATACTCTGTAGGATGTGCCATTTTTTTCAACAGTATTAATGATATTTTCTATAATTTTTGTTAAGGCTATTTCAGTGGAGCTACCTTTTCTGAAACCAAATTGTTTATTACTCAGAATTCTTCTTTTTATTAAATAATGAGATAACTGATTGTAAAAAACTTTTTCTAATATTTTTGATATAAAAGGCAATTAGGACACTGGTCTATAATTGTTCAGAGACATGGGATCATCTGATTTAAACAAAGGAACAATAATTGATTCTTTCAATTTCGTTGGTATTTCACCTGTAAGAAAAGTTAAATTAATTAAATATTGCAGAGGTTTAGAGATGTAGTCAATGGTGTCTATTACGACTTTAGGTAACATTTTGTCCTTACCAGGACCTTTATTCCGATTAAACGACTTACAAGTATTTATTATATCATCTTCTGTTACTGCACTAATAAAAAAGCTTTATCGGTAGGTACCTTTAAGATATGTACATGGATTTATGTTTGTGTTTTCAATTTGTTCTGATAATATTGGTCCAATATTGGCAAAGTAATCGTTAAAAGCATTTGCCACCTCTACATTATTTTTAATTAATTTACTGTTTATGAACAACGTAATGGGTCGATTTTGTCTTTCTTTATGCATAATTTCTTTCATTGTATCCCATGTCTTTTTTTATGTTATCTTTAACTGTCATCAATCTATCCCTATAATACTGACATTTTGATGCTTTTATAACTGTATTAAGTTCATTTCTATATCGTTTGTATTCTACTTCAGATACTTCATTATTTGTCTTGTTCACCAGAGAACGATACATTTTATTTTTCCGCTTAACACTTTCTAAAATTGCTGTAGTGATCCAAAGTATTTATCATAGTATAAAATCTTTTTATTTATTACAAATAAAACACTGCATCTACATTTAGTCAAATTACTCCAAAAGCACGAATTATACACACAAAAGTAAATGTACACAGCGAGACACAAACAAAACTTGTAAGCTGACAAGCATAAAACACAAACTATTTATAATACTGAAAGACATGATGCAAAGTCTCCTGCATACAAATTTTATTATGTTAAAACGTGATAATACTTCACTAGGTCGGAAATCGCCAAAATGCCAAAATATAAAACTGTGGAACTCCTGACCTCCTCACAATTATCACAATTTCTAGTATTTTAGCTCAAAAGATAAAAAAGAAAATTATTGTTATCTTATGTTACCAGTTAAATGTTAAACAGATCAGTTTTGTTTTGACTTGTTTCATCTCATAACCCTTTTTATACTTATATTTTTGTTTATTAGCCAGATTTGCATGTCAAATGTTGTTGTGTTTAATTTTGCCTTGAGTTATTTTGAGTTGTTTCTCCTGAAAGATTTTAATTTTGTTTTTAAGATTATTTGTTTGTTGTCCAAATTCAAAGTACTACACATTAATGAGTGCATAAATTATTGCTGAATGTCAAAATAACTGAGTGTCAAAATTTATGTCCTCCATTTTTAAATTATTTATGTAATGTGATAAACTTTATAATTTTGTTTTGTTTTTGCTTTGTTTCACCGCATCTTGCACAAGTTTATGTTTTATGCATGTATTCACTTCAACAATTACCGCTCTCATACAACATGCTCCTTCCCATTTGTTATGTTATTTAATTTGATTTTACTTAATTATCCCTTATGACATCAATACTTTTTTGCATTTTTCTTTATTATCCGGAAAATGAACTTCAATGAAGCAAATACGGAAATAATAAACTGTAATCCAGCCACATACCAGAGGAAGCAAAATGTAAATAAGGGTGGCTGACTTATTTGACGGCAAGGTTGTTGAATTGTTGTTAACCAAGCTTTTTCAAGTAGGCTGGTAATGATTACTTATATTAGTTCATTAAATTGCCAAAATTACTGCAGGCAGTTATGCCTATTAAGCACTATCAGACATAAAGTTGGTGTACCTTAATCTTAATCTTAATACTAAATTTTATGTTATTAATTTTGGCTTTTTTGTAAACATTTGTACGTGCATTTATATTTTTAATAATGATTCATCATTATCTTTCGACAAGTACTCACTGCATAGGTTAACAGAAACAATAATGACAACAGCAGCAGCAACAACAACAACACTGCTGCCTGCAACACATAACCATATAGTGATAGTAACTGTTACTCCTGAACTCACGTGGCTGACTCGGTTACAAATCTCTTGCAGTTAATAACACACAACTTTGCCATTTCTTTCATGTTCCATTTCTATTGCTTCGTCAGTATCATCACTGATTATTCTTTCCTTTAATTCAAGTCTTACTAGTTTGTCATGTGATTTATAATATATTCTCCTCCTTTTATGTGTTTATCATTGTAAACACTATAATTATATCACGTTAATCTTTTACGTTAATATTATTTATTTTTCTTTTGTTATTCTTATATCTTTTTCACTTACCTCTTTCGATACAGTACTTCTATATCAGTACTACTTATAATTATTCTCTCATCTTTCTAAATACACAAGTTTAACTGTTACTGTTATTTTTGCCATAATTATAAGATTATTTTATTTCACTTTTGTAAATTATTTTTCTTGATTATGTCATCAGATTAGTTCATCACACCTTTATATTTTTTCTTGATAATTTTATAATAAAAATTTCATATTTTAGTAATTTTGATTTTCTACTTAGCACAGTGAAAATACCCACTATTTTCAGCTTATAGACTTAATCTGAATATTGTAATTTTGTAGATCGTAAGTACTTATACTTTGTATTGTATCTATGGCTACTTCTTGTGTACATAAATCTCTTAATCTTTATAACAATCATTCTCACGACATTGATGCAAAACAGAATTTTGCATTTTTCTCTTTGTGTGGATCGTAAGGAAACCGAAAGTTCTAATTTTTTTGGTTGCTGCCCACTAGAGGGCTGAAGCGAAAACAAATATCATTAGACTCGACAAATTTCAGTTTTACAAATTTTCACGTTATTTTGAGAGGAAAGTATGTTTAAAGATGACCACGATTTAGTTAATACTTTCAAGTTAGCATATATACGTAATTTTAGTAAGTAACATCTTTATTTGACGTAGTATTATTGAGAATCTTAAGAAAATGTTTAGATAATCAATAAAAATCAAACAAACAGTTTTTTTAGAACAAACAGCAGCATACATTCCAATGTAGCAGCTTTTAGAAAAATCCATAGGGGGTAATTTTAAAAGCATTAGTTAACATATGGCGATATAAGTATAAAATACACACATTATCACATTTCGCTGATGCAACTTCCTAACATGCAAAACCGTCACAGCTCGATGTGCGATAACTATTAATCATTGCAAACTACTGGCAAAAATTGCTAGGTCAGTGGAGTGGATATATCAGTTTTTAAAGTTTGTCAGATTACTACACAAAAGGAGCGTAATTCCGAAATGTTAAGATGAGTGGAGACACATGTTCCCAAAGCTTAATCTAGCTGAAAATTTACCCATGTTAGTATCTCATCAAACCTCCAAAGCAGGAAAAGTTGTACAAAGATTGGATAAAAAAAGTTATTTTCACCACACCCTAATGGTCATATATATTCTAGCATTATTAGTTTATCTTACTGAATTAATAGCAGTCTTGGGCTGAAAATTTGTAACTGCTTGCAATTATAATATTTCAGCTGGGTAATATAAAAAGAAGATTACTGCCTGAGAATCTCAAGAAAAGCAGCTTTATTTTGCATTGGTATTTCTTTAGTAATGGTACGTATAAGTCTGTAATTGCAGAAAATTATATATTTGTTTATAAGCTATGTTCCTAATAATTAACATAATTAAACGTTTGTGCGTGTGTGCATGTGTGAGCGTGTGTGTGTGCTTGCATGTTTGCAAAATATTAGATGCTGATATGTTTGTTTATAGGTTATATTCCCATTTTTATATGTATTTGAACAATATGGCAAGTTGCAACATAATTAAATGTGTGTGTGTGTGAGTGTGTGTGTGAGCGTGCATGCGTGCGTGTATCAGAAACACAAGTCTTTTGCCAAATAGGAATTTGAAAAAGGAATGGTGTTTTTGTAAACTATAACTTTTCCTAGAAATTAAACAACTCTCCTTATAAAGTGATTATTTTGATTTTTTTTAGTTTATGTAAAAATTATTTTACTATTTATGTAATTTTAATATTTGACAGTTAGCAACTGTATATGAAATTTTGTTTATAAATTTTGAAGATGGCTTCCTAACCTGGTCCTTTGCAGGACAGAGACGAGCATAGTGTTCTTTTGCAAGATACGGATGAGCGGGTGGGGCAAAGTATGCCAAATTTGCCATTAATTGTACATGCTGATGACCTTGAAGATGATAAAAGTTTGCCGTTTACATTTGGGAAGAAATTGCCTAACAACCAGACCTATTTGGTGTGTGAGGTAAGATGGTTTAAGACTTGCTTATGAATGGTTATATGTTTTTTAAATAGTTTGGCACATTTTGAGCACTTGTATTAAACACTCTGTATGAAACACAGTCTCTCAGATTTCAACTTTTAGGGCACTGGCTTCTGCTATTTTTGTAGTTTGAACTTTGGCACATTTTTTCTATGTCGTCTGATAGAAGATGAGTTTCACTAATGATTTGTTTAACTTTGAGAATAGTTAAAATTTCATTTTTTGAGTGATTGTTTTTGCAGTTTGCTTTGTACAATTATTTTTTGCTTTTTGCAAAGGGATTACCAGATATTTCAAAACCAATTATTCTCAATTTCAACACGTTGCATTTCCAAACAAGGTAAAACATGGTAAACTTTATTCAGGTTCACTTGTCATTGTGATAAAGGTTATAATTATACTGTTTTATAGTAGTTTCCAGACAGGCTCTGTCCAGTCATCACAAATTGAGTTTACATTTCAGGTTTGTGACGTCAAATGTACGGGAGCACGAAACTTTGAGCTGCACGTTCAAGGAAAATTTCACAAAAAGGTTTGTATCTGTAACATTGATCTTCAGTGGAGCTTTCAATGTTGTCACAAACAGAGTTTTAAACTGCTAGTTTAAAGCTGATAAAAACATTAGATATTACTTTGTTGGTTTTGATTGATTTGTTATTCTTATGACAAAGAAAAAAGTAAATTTAGCAAGTCAGTTTGGCTGTAGTAACTTATCATGAAAGTATTAAGAAATGCCTCGTATTAAGCTAGATTATAACATTAATTGTAATGTAGAAATGCATGTACTGTACATGTACCACTAGGTGTTACTGTAAGTTAAATTTAGCATTTTGTCCTATTATAGTAGTTAGAAATATACAGTTATTGTCAAAAGTAGCAAAAAATCTAATTCAAATGTTAGCTAATAAAATGTCACCTAATAAAAAATGTACATATAATAAGCATACTATACTATCATACTACTATCAAAGGCTAATTAGTCATTATTGCCTGCACATGATTCTGTTGAATACTGTATTAAGTAAAAATCATTTAAAACATGCATAATTCTTGTGTAATGCATAATGGATAACTGCATTGTTAAACTAGAGTGGTGAGTCACTACTCAAGTTTCACGATAATGGCAGTTAAATGGCGAAGCAACTTGATTCTCATTTTTTGATGAATTGAACGATCCACAACAGGTTGCACAATTAGACTTTTCTCTTGGTAATAAACACTCACACTAAGACCACTTTGGGTGGGGTGAAACTAATAACATTAATGTTTCAAAAGCTTGAGTTTTACTGATATATTTTACAAATTTCAGCCATATGGATGCCAGTACATTACCTGTTATAAATAGATATACATTGTATAATGTAATTGCCAACTTTATATTGCTTATGAAGAAAGTTTTCTTCTGTGTATGAAATCAATGCTGAAGTTCCTCAGGAATGTGTAATAGTCCCTACTTTGTTTCTGCTGTTCTTCAACTGTCTATGGTACTATATTCCTTAAGCTTGCTATCCATACTGGTGATACTACTATGCATACATATGGCAGTGTCCTACTGGTTAATTCCTGATTAGAATCCTTTACTTGCTTGAAAACGGTCTTCAGTTGGTTTTTAACTAGACCCAGGATTGGCTCATCATCTTCAATGTCAAGAAGACGAAATTGTATCATTTTCTTGTCATCGTAATGTTATATTATGCACTATAAATATTAATATTTCTTCTCCTGATTGGTCTCAATTTCACTTACTTGGAATTGACTTGTGTTCTGATCTTAAATGGGATTCAGGAGATGTTTTCCGTTGGTGTTTCGTAGCTACAGACTAAAGAGTGTAAATTGAATTGTTTCATTCAGTAAGCGCCATGTAAACACTAGAATAAATTACATATTAATATCAAAACAGAATAAAGTTTATTCGTGGAAGACGAATATCAATAAATTTTACAATCTAAACATATTTTAAATGTAAAAAATTTTGCTTTTCTATTTGATAGTAACAAGTGACCATAACTTGTTGCTCTTGTGTATCACAACAAGAAATGGTAACATGTTACTTTTTACCCTAAAATATTGCTTGTGTGAGTATGTTTGCCATTATTCTTAAAAGAATGGTTTGAGATTCACCATTATTTAAAGGAAATCCATACATTTTGGGTTTAAGTTTTTTATTTTTTGTTAATCCCAAAACACGAAGAACATCAAAATAACTGTAAATTTCATTTTTAGTAGTGCAAGAAATTATTTCATTTGCCAAATCATTTTTTCCACTAATTTCATCTTCTTTATTTCATCATAATTTTTGTACAAAAATGTGATCAGTTGAAACATCCATTTTTAGTTTGAAAGCATAGCATACAGTGCTGATGTTTTAGCAATTGCTTGGTGATACACCTGTAGCTTCCATGTTTTCTTAATCATGTGTTTTACGTATAGGAATGGTTATTGGTTTTGCTTTTATGAATTGTTTGTTTGTCGAAAGATGTGCAACATTTTTAAGTACCGTATATACTCGCATATATGTCTACATCGCATATAAGCCGACCCCCTAAAACTGCTTTAAAATGGCCAGTTTTTGCAAAAACCCGTATATAAGCCGACCATCAACTTGTCTAATTTTACTCCATACCTAATCAACAAAATTGATCCCTTTTTGTCACATTTTGTTAATTGGGTATTTTTGGTTCATAGAAATTTTTTACTATAAAAATGTAAAATGCTTACTTTTATGTTACATACTAGAAGAAATAGAAGAAATTGTCTCCCCATGCACTGCCTACCAATTGGCTGTCTCTGATTTCCCTCTTCGGCCCCCTTTGTTTGAGCGTGTTATTTCTAAGAAATTAAACCGTGTACCGATGACGTCGGCTTCACCACTAGCTCTAGCTTGGTTACGGCTCGCAACTGGTGACACACAGTGGTGTATTGCTAAATAAAAAGTAGGTGGACGGCTAGTCTCAAGACTTACCATTTTACATTCACAAATTTGAAAGAAATTGACATTATTTAAAACCGTTTTTTGAAAAAATGAAAACAAGTAGATTTACCTGGTAATATTAAACCCGTATACATTTTTAATATTTTTATCTAATGAATACAAAAAGCAGACATTTATTGAAATGTGAATTTTTTCTAAAAAAAAAAAGTGGGTGGATGGCGATCCCCCTCCAATACACCACTGGTGACACACAACCAAATAAAGAGTCAGATAGCGATGAAAATGTGTGGCTGGAAAATTGGCATTAGTGTCTGTCATTGTGTTCATTTTGTTTCATGCACATATAAGTCGACCCCCTGATTTCAGTATTGTATTTTATAGTTCTAAATTTGGCTTATACGGCGAGCATATACGGTAGATGAGTGAGCTGAATTTAAAAGTCATTACCTTAACTGTGCAACAGTACTATATTAACAAAAAGAAGAGGTAAATTGCCATTCTATAATTCTAGGTAACATTAACTTATCTTCTGACTGAAAACAATGTTATAACCTGTAAATGTATATTTGCAATTGATGGAAGACAGCAAGTCACTTTTGTCACTATTGAATTCTGTAATAATATCTGAGAAATGAAGTTTTCAGATAGTAGCAGTTAACATCATAATTTCATTCTGCTTCACAACTTTTATATTTTACGAAGAGCAAAAACTTGTTTTTCATTTTAACAAATTGCAACTGATTCTGATTTTTAAAGTTAAAATATGATATTTGATCCTCTCTGACAGTTAAAACCGCATCCTGATCATCACTATGAATATTTTTGGTGATCAGAAACCAATTGACACCAGCAGCTCCGCATGCAAAGCAAAAACAGCTTATGGCTTTGTTTTAAGGACTCCTTCCTGTAGCTGCATACTAAATGTATGGCAAATGTTTTTTAATCAAATGTGTGAAAGTGAAACACAGTGAAATAGAAAACAGGTGTCAATATGCAAAAATATAATACAATGCAATACACTTAGAAATAATCTATTCCACAGTAGTTCTAAAGTTCTAGATGAGGCTTTTTGTTTTTTTTGTAATAATGTTAGTTATTATTGTTGTTATTGTCATTTTTTTATTATTGTTATTGTTATTATTATTATTATTATTATTATTATTATCATCATCATAATAGTCATTATTAGTATTGTTATTATTATTATTATTATTAAAATTATCATCGTCTCATTTTGTGGCATCACTCTCATCACATTCATCACATGTCATTATCGTCAATATTAAAATTATGCAAGAATCTTCTTGAAACACAAACTGTTTATTTATTCCTGCTGTTGAGGAACTTCGGTGCTTTAGCTGGGCTGCTAAAACTTATGGGTTGGACATCCATAAGAATACGTAATATAGTAATTAGGGAACCTGGGTCAAAAGGTCAGTTCAGCAGATAGTAGACATTTTAGCTTTTATTGTCTAAGAAGTTTTAACTAACGTGAATTTTTTGTATTAGTGGAGGGAGTAACAATGTTGGATAAATCACTCAGAGGTGCAAAATATGGAAATTAGGATTTCTGCTACTCACTTTAATCTCTAGCACAGACTAGAGCCTGTTTTTTGCACCGATGGGATAATGGGATTGTGTTTCTTGTGCTTTCATCATTAAGTGTCATCTTCATAGGAGGAAGACTGTTTTTATTTTGTAATCACATTTCCAGTCTGGCATCCCCACATATTCGGCATATGTTTCTATCCAGCTGTCGCACCTGTTGATTATTTTCTTCGTTGTCTCCCTCTTGTGCACTTTTTGCCAATGGTATCTTCCAACAACAGTCTTTCTATCCCATTGGGGCAAATTAGTTCTCAAGCAATTAGTTGTACTTGAAGTGCATTTTAAAAAAAATATACAGGATTGGATTTGCATGAAAGGCCAAAACTCAGAAATATAAACAAGGTGAGTGCGGTAAGGTGGTGCGACCTATTATGCTTTGCTAGTTGTGGTTCAGTTAATATTAGAGGTATAAAAATGATCGGGCACCATTTGTGTTTCTCTTTTTCTTTTTGTTATACCATATTTTTTACTTGTTGTATAAATAATAAATTATATTACTGTAAATCAAAAATTTTCATTCGTCAGTTATTACTAGAACCTTTTCGTTTGTGTTTCAGAATGTTATCACGAAGCAGAGAGGTGGTGAGTTTCTCCAATATCACCAGGTCGGCAAGAGTTTGGCTTCACTAAACTCGTGCTGCAATCCTGGTGGACTTCATTATTTATTCGCTCTTTTGGTAGTGATAAATAAGAATAAATATTTATGCTATTTTTAACACTCACATTTGTGTGTGCTGTATTACAGTATTTTAATCAAATTTTATAAGCATTTGAATTTGATTCAAGATCAGTATTTTGTATTTGATACCTTTATAATGGTTTAAATGCTGTACTAGAGTATGACAGTGATTGTTACTTTGCCACACACAATACAGTATGAACTAACTAAATACAGTTTGTAAGTCATAAAACTACAACTGTAGAAGCATTCATTTCATATTTTATTTCATTGTTCCAACAAATATTCGTTTATGTAAAAAATGCGGGTGATTATAAAGTGCTTCTTCCTGCACATGTAAGAAATAAACAATTAGTGCTACTGAAAACATCCGTATTAGGTTGTAAAATTTGGTTTACAGTCCTAGAAACGAAATGGTTTTAGGTTCACCTTCATACAATCATACTAAGCTAGCTTGGTTATTATTTGTTTAAAACATAGCCAGAAAACTGCGTGGAAAATTGAAAGGCTGGCTTTCTGCACCATTTCAACGTTGCCTCATTTTCATTATTTGTTTACATGTATAAGTTAACTGTTGGGTCTTGCATAAAAATACTGTTGCTTCTGCTGTGATCCTTAATTGCCATTCATCTTTGTATAACCCAATTTAGTCACCAACTTTTATCGTTGACATAAAGGTTGAAACCTTTTACTAGTCTTAGATCAGTAGCAACACACTAAGTGAGCTTTCGTAGATACTTCCTTTTGAACTTGTTCAGGAGTTGGCTTTGCCTGATTTTGCACGTTTTATCTCTCCCTTCAACATGTCATGTCACTGTACGCCTTTTTCAGTGATCTTAAGTGCATCATATTTTTCTGTCCAGAGATGCTTTTTTATCTGTACAAGTACTGTTTCGTTCTTTCCATTGATTTTCTAAGCTGCCCAGGAGGAGTGCTAAAACACATATTTGCTCTGTATGTCTGCTGATATGGAATCGTACTGTGCCGATTTTCATGTAATGGGTCCCGTTGTTCAATGTATGAATTTTCTTCTGATCCTGTTACCCTTTTATTGAAGTGATATCATTTGTTTGATCAGCTATGCTAAAAGTTGGCTTTCTCTGTTTACTTGTGAACTGTTAACCATATGGTTGATTATACTGCGTGCTAAGGTTGTTAAATAGTATTAACATGCTGTCAGTATTTGCCATATTGAAGTATATTAGCAAGCAGGCTCAAAAATTCGTAAATTATCGAGAATTTTTTTCTATTAATAATAGCTTCGTAAAATCAGCATAGCCAGTAGAATGAGACGGAAATTCAAAAATCAACTGACTATTCATTACTTTTGCTATTCACCAATGTTACTCTTTATTGTACATTAGGAAGGTGTCCTGAAAACTTTAGTAACTTTAGTACTAGTTCCTGAATATTGCTTGAAATATTGTTAGTAGGTTGAAAGGGAAATTGTGATTAGTTTAGCACTGCCTCGAGATCAATTTAGCACATCCGTTCATCCTCGTGATGTTAATCAACAGCTGCTAAATAGTAAGGATTAGAATGATACCCCTAATGAGTTTTTTAAATCACTGTAATCTTATAAAACAGGTACCATTTTTTATTTGTATCACCCAGTGGAGCATTTATAATTTTTGCAATTGCCATATTAATTACAATAGCGTACGACTTGTCAAATCTGTAAAGTTTATTGCCATACACTTTTGTATTTACTAAAAGTGAATCAAAATGGTGAAGATGTTCTGTCTGTTCTACTTATGTAAAACAACTGCAAATACTCTAGGCAGGACAGGTGATGATGGGAATAACTGATATGCAGAAAATTGTTTATTATTACAGTACTGTATTGGTGAATTAATTATGTTATTATGGTACTGTACCACTGTTATTATGAAATAATAAAACACGGGTGACATTCTTCCACTCTAGAAAATTGCATTCCTTTCCACTAACATTTTTTATAATTATTACTGAGTTGTAATATTATTTGGCTACAGTGGTGTTTTGTCAGTTTGGTGATTTTAAGAGACTTTGTGTTTTCGTACATTTTATTGTGCAATGATGAATTGTAAGTTTTACTGACAATTTCTGACGAAAAAGACTAGTACCTGAATATTGCTTGAAATATTCTAATTTAATTGTTATAGGAAGCAGCATATTTTCAGTGTTGATTAACATGTAATATAGTAAATATATATATATATATCGTGGCAAACACAGAAAAGACTAGTGCTTTCAACCATCTGGATGTGGACTAATTTTTGCTGCACCATGGTGGTTCTAGTAATTTGCCAAGAATGTTCGAAAATAATATGGAAAAGATATCAAGCTATGAAACTGACTAATGAAAACTTTTTTTGTATCAGCATTTATTTATTTTATTCCTTAAGCCAGACCCCAAGTCCATAAAAAAGCTATACAAAAAGACATGCACAAGTTAAACTAAAATAATTAAGTGATATGAAATTGTAAAATTAAGAAAAGTGCTAAAAACTAATTAAAAGGTGCAGAAAATATCATATAAAATTTACAAAAGCATATGTGCATATGCAAGTAGTTGTTTATCTAGTGTATCTAGCGTAGCTAGTGAACAGCAATAATTCAACGTTGTGTTGAGTAGGTAAACTCAATTTTGCTTCTTTACATGCAGCTTGACTAATAATACGGTTGTTGTTTATAAATCTACATCTAAAACCATGTAGAGCTTTTCTACATAGTACATCAAAATAGACAACATTATTTTGTAAAACATGCTTCTGACAATAGCTTAGTGAACTGTTTACAAAGCGACAGTAAGAAACTTGTTTTAATTTGTAAACGTTTTAAACTTTTCCTTTCCTATCTTAAACTGCCCAAGCAACTAATGCTTCTTAATCAATAATAATTCTGTACGTACATGCATAGTTCTTTCTAACAATAATTATTTTAACTTCGTAAAACAGAGATTACCATTAATGCATTACCTTTACTTAGCAAAGTGAAATAGGGTTAACTGCAGCCATAGGCGTATGGGGTCCCTGAATTTTTTTTTTGGGGGGGGGGGGGCAGAGGATCCTTTGCCCGAATTCTTAGAATTTCACCCGATTTTTAGGGCCCCCGTTTCAACAAGTACAACCTTACTAAGTTCCAGATAGCGAATACAAAAAGGTGTCATTTCTGATGACATAAGAATGCACAACACATGATATGACCTATATGGCCAGATATCTTGATAAGCTGTGCTTGTTTGATTAGGCATAAGCACCTGGATCATTAGGTTTCAAAAATTGTCATTGATTATGATATAAACAGTGTCCTAAGATCCAGAAGTGCGGTGGTAACTTCCAGAACAGAACAGTTTGCTTCCAGTGAATAATGAACGACCGAGATGACAGAGCAATGGACCAGTAAAGAGGAATTATCCATATTTCATGACTGATATATGAATCGGTTACATAATATGTCGAATCAGCAATCACCACGCAAGATGCAAGAATTAAGAATGCAGCTATGCACAGACACTTGCCACTTTCTCACGTCGGTCAACTTAGCTCAGAAAAATATGATCTTTTACGTTTAGAATTGGGCGCTATGACAAATACAGCACTTCCGAAAAACCAAAAATCAATGAATTTAAAACTATTCGAGAAGAAAGAATCCTTCGACAAGATATCCCTATCTGCGCATTGAGGTCAAAAACAGAAGTGTTGAACCAAGCAATTTGACAAACTGACTTGATGAAGCAAAACTGCGAACTGACAATATCAACGATAAGCGAGAAAAGGCTACATTTTGATTTTTGTGTCCCTTTCAGCAAAGATCTATGATGTTTCTGAAATAACTGCGACTCCTTCAACGTTTCAGTTCTCCTTCAGCACTAAGCAAAGGAAAATCAAAGAGCGCACACAATACAGGCAGTGAGTCAAGATCCTAAATAGATAAAGGATCAGAAATCGGAAAGCACAAAGTCAGGATTTTGTAAATAATATGAAATAATGGGGAATTTGTATCTGATAATCGCTGGCGAACAGTCAATGCATGCACACCGAAGACAAGAACGGATAAGAGTTTTATAAACAATCGGAGACCTGCAGAGAACCCAGCGACTAGTATATTTTCAATATTGCGAATGCTAATCCTTTTCAGACCACTCTCACTGCCGGTCCGGGACCGGGAGTCGGCGCGGACGACGCCTCCTGTGAGATTAAGATTCGGGCATCCAGGTGCATGGCATAAATATTACTCTCTCAAGATTCGGGCCATATTTGAATTCCAGGAAAAAATAAGGCGATGCCGATTTATATCTGAAAAAAAGATCAATTTCGAAGTTGAAAAAACTATTTTCTGAAAATATAAAGGGCAGTTCTGCCCGAATTTGGGCGTCAATCTTGCCCAAATTTTTTGAAACCCGAAAATTTCGGGGGGGGACAGTCTGCCCCCTCACCTCATGTGCCAATCGCTGCAGCCTACTGTAGATGAAACCATTTAAACTTACAGCGGCTGGGCAAATATCATGTTGTAATTATTGAATTGCAAATAGGTTAGAAATAAGCCGGTGGAAGTTTGAGAGAGAGAGAATCAAATAATTTTGTTTTTTCTAATATTGTCTATTGATAATTATAATTTTATATGGGTTCATCCTGAACCCGATAAGTCCTGACCTCAAACACAAATCGGCGTCCAGCACTTTGGTCCCAAACAACTGATCTCGACCTAAGCCCTGATCACGTCCTGTGCTGATCCTGACACTGTATTTCCTATATTCCCTAACATAGTGTTGATTGATACAGTGGCTGTTTAGAAACAAGCCACTATTGTGTGAGTTTTTGCATACTGACAGACATTAAAATTTCTTTGGAACTACAAACGAAATTCATTTTTTGTGTTTGTATGATAATCTCAAAGTTGCCATGAATGATGTGACTTCTCAAGTGTGAGTGAATCTTGGTACCACAGGATGGCAAACAGTCTTAATGTGCGGTAAACTGTTTACCATACTGTTGTACATTAGCTTTAAACCCAACCACTCATAGAACTAGTACATCAAATACTGAACAAGGAGCAGCACAGTAATGATATATCTCCACAAAGTTTGTCCAAGAAGGTTCGCTTCTTTAGTGTGGTACCGCTGATACCATTTTTTGGTATGATCCAGCAACAAAGTTTAGCAAAAGGCATTTCTCACATGTCTTTTTGACTAAAAAACTTAAATATGAGCTTAATTGTTATTGGCTGACCTAACATCATAATCACTGTACAAAAATTGTACTGATTGATTATGTGCACGTTGTGAACATAATTCCTATAAATAATAGTGCAACTGTAATAGATACAGCTAAGACACTTTATAAACAAATGTTTGAATAGTTTGTGTTGTTGAATGTTGTGCACTAGAACAGTACAGAAGCAAATCAAGTATTCAGTGTTAGGTGTAAATAGTATTTATTTTCCAGTTAGACAAACGTTTGAATTTCCAGCTGCCATAACGGTTAATCTTGCTTTAACCTATCACCGATTATAGCTCAAACAGGTTGTTTTGTGGTATTTCATTGTAGCGCAGATTTTAGTATTTTAGATTTTAGAAAGGTGAACCGACTTTTATTGAGCTGCTTTTTGTATTTAGTGGGCCTTATAATTGCTAAATTCCACGACAGTGCTGTATACTTTGAAATGAAATAAATTGATTTATTAAACAGATAGGTGATGTTGTGTGACGACAGATGTAGGCAGTAAAAAAACTTGCGTTGAAGCCTTTTTATTTATTCTTTTTTCTATAGCGTTTCTTTGTTTTTGTCCATTTCACATCTTTTGGAGGAATTCAATTTTTACTTTACTGGTTTTGCATTTTTGTAGTTGCATCTGCCATGGCTGCATCGAATGTGCCTGGGGATCGTTCATCTCATGAAGAAGAAGGTGATGCATCGATGGTTCGAATCATGGAGCAATTTGCTAATGTGGATGAGCCTGTCATTGGTATGCAATACTAGTGATATTTCTTTTCCTTGAAGCACATAAAGGCTAGAATTTGTTCCATTAATCGGAAAATGATGTTAGCTTGACAAATTGTTTTTGAACAGTTTCCAAGTATATTGACAAATATTCTCTTTCCGCCGATTTTCGTTTTCTAGACAACCTTGCATACTTCGTGGTTGTCCAATTTTTGTGATCAGTTGTCCGTGGTATGAACTGGGAATGTGGAACAACATATTTTACTTTTCTGATGGAAATTATCTATGTGTTAGATAATCACCGTCAAACTTAAAGTTGTCAGAAAGCTTACAGCATTTTGCTGATGATTTTTGTTAGCTGTTATCCTCAGTGCAGCACTAAAAATTGTTAATTTAGTGATCATTATCTAGCTGTACAAACAATGGATGGTGACACTACCAGTCACCCCTAAATGTTTAGAATCAGCTATCTGGTATACATGATCATGCTGTTGTGCCACAGGAAGCATTTGCTACTCCTTATTAAAGTGTTTAAGCAAAAAATGATTTCATTTCACATAATTTTTGTAATTTTTTAATGACACAGCTTTATGAAATTTTATGATGCTTACTACGTATATAAACCTTCTACGATGAATATGTTATATGTTATAATAACAAACAAATTTTTGTTAGCCATTAATTTGATGTCAAGAATTATGTGCAAGTGATTCTGTCTTACTGTAGGTTTGGATTATGTAGTAGAATACCAGCAGAAAAATCCCGATGTTGAGGCACGGTACAATTGTGAGGCATGTGATGCTAAATGTGACCCTCGTACCATCCTCACCCATGTCACTGGCTTGAAGCACCGTATGCATACGTTAGTAAGTTCAGTGCCTTTGGATATTTACTTATATCAGGTGTTACAAGAAAACCGTACCGAAAATGCTTGATAATTACCACACTGATGGTGGTGCATGCAATGATTTATAAACATGAAAAGTTTTAGGTCATTCCCTTAAATTTTTTCAAAGTTACAGAAGTTTTAAATCACCAAATCCAAAAAATAATGCTGGAAAGTATCTCGTATGTCACAATTGTTAAAACTTACATTAAGTACTCATAATTATGTGCCTCTGTGTGTCCATCACTTTCAATGCAAATTAGACTAAGATGACTTTTGTAACAGCTGGCATAGCTTCACACTTCTTTAAGAGGTACTAGTCCCAACACTCAACAAATTTTTGCTTTCGTTTCCTCTGCATCAGACAGCTCTGTGCAGCTGTCGTACATCCTATTTCCAGGAATTCCAGATCTTCTTCTTGATAATAAAAAATCAAATTTTTTATCAATGCTGTATGTTTTGTGGTGAAGGCCTTGATGTAACCTGATCTGTTCCTTTATTGCTTTGCTTCCATGTATTAAGCGCTTTATACATCATAGTGGCTGTTTTTCAGTTAATGATTAGCTGACATTGTTCTGGCATAAATCTTTAACGTGGGAGCTTTTCGGCCATAACTTAAACTACTAACTGTAGCTTAATACTATATACTAAATACTAAAACTTAATACTAATTAACTTACTACTATGCTGTAAATTTGTAACTTTCATACCATAATTTATTATAATACAAGACTGTGAAATTTGATTGCTAGCTATGCTAGTTTTTTTAATAATACTAGGTTTGAAAATTTGCGCATCTGCTTCTTAACATTTGGAAAGCAGTGTTTCCTAAACTGTTACCTAAAATTTGAGTCTGACCCGAGTTTCTGTAATAAGCGTTTTCTTGTTGACTAATCGCTTAACCTCATCTGCATACAAGACTTTACGCTAAGTAGCTCAGACTGTATTCCACCACCTGTTTGCAAGGCCAAAAACTAGTGTAATTTCTACCTCAGTGGCTCAGTGTTGCAAGTCGCGATAAGTGTATATTTTTTCTTGCTGACTATTTCACTGCGTTGGCTGGCATACATGGAATTTCTGCATTTCGTTATAGTAATAGATTATCAAATAAGAATTAGTCTTCAAAGTGCATTTTTGCATTTTATTATTGTATGAGATGCCATGGGTGTTAGCATCACTCTTTTCTTTTAACTATTGCAGAAAACCCTCAGACCAGATTTGTACACTCAGATGAAATCGGCCGGAAACAAGAAATCAGAACAGACTGCTGCTGCCGAGGCATTTGCGAGGATAATGGAACAAGAAGATGGACAGGGAGTGGTCAGAGTTATCGTAGAATTGGTTCCCAGCATGACAGCTAATGCAGGAATTGTAAAAACGCCCAAAGATACGAATATGCGCCGACAAGTACAACAGCATGATCAGTTACCACTAGGATCCCGGAAAGCCATTGAAGGTAGGAAAATAGGTTAAATCTGTATTTTCATTGCAAAAACACAGTGGGCACATTTTTCAGTCGAAAGTTTCACGCTAAGTGTCTTATTGCATACGGTGTGGTTTTATTATTTTCATTGTTGCTACACTGTCACCATTCTAACGTACAGTAGTTATTTGAAATTTGATATTATATTCATGTAGAATGTATGTAAAACTGCTCTGGAAAACTTTTAGTGTACACAAAGCATGGGGCTTAATTTTAAAAAGGAAAATCACGTCATTGTCCTAATCACTTTCATCTCAGTTGAGCATTTGCCTCTTCTAATTTTAGCAATGGCATAACAGTTTTTCATATCATTTAAGAAAGAGCAAATTGCTTTTATAGATGAAGTCAGAGCTGTAACTCAGAAAATGTTTGGTCAAATGCGGGATTCTAAAGGTAAGCTCACTCGTTGTTACCCTTGTAATTTGACCTTTAGTTGATGTCAGAGTTCTCATTATAAAAATATCCTACTTTGGCAGGAATGGTTTGTAAAGCAGCTGGAGTGCTGCCAGCAATACTCTGAAATGTGACTATGCTTTCTGACTGTTGTTAATTGAATTAGAGTAATTTAAGAAACTAACACTGAAGTTTTATTCAAAAACATCATTTGGAGTGCCCTTTAACATATTTGCTCTGCGTGTATAGGCCCTGCGAGTACGTTTGGTGAAGTGCGAGATTATGGACACAGCAGTGTCCAGGAAAGACAAGACTTAATGAGAAGAGTGCCTCGAGATCCGTATTACGACAGACCCGTCCCTTACGATCCATATGGACAGAGACGACCTCATCGAGATTATCCACCAAATGATGGGTAACTATCGTCTATAAATGTAACATTTCTTCTGTCTAAAATTATATTAAAGAATAGTTTAAAATTTATTAAAGAAAATCTGTAGCAGATTCCTACATATTGCAAAGAAGGGAAAGTGGCTCTTGAAATGGGCTATTTTGAACCAATGATGGAATGTTGTAATAAAAGTACTTTGCGTTTTTGACCACCACTGCTTCCCCTTTTGTTTCTGCCTTGTCAAGCTGTAGTCTAATTCACTTATAAGTGTTTTATAAACCTATTTCACCTATATTTTGCCAACAGATTTGCTAATGGAGTTTTTTTAGGTATGGCATTCAAGAGGATACATGGCCCTACAGTCGGTATGAGCGAGGCACAGAATCTCTCCCAAGACTGCTACCTAGAAGGTATTTTTAACAATCTCATGAAGTTTAGTTCTCTCTTAGTACTTTTGTTATGAGCTGGATTGCAGATGTCACATATCTGCAATCTGTGCTTGTCACTGTAAACAGTGTTTAAGAGGCATTGTGGTTGGAAGAAATCAAAATCAAAGTTGTCGTCGATATATGCAGTCCATGATTGTGGACTGTAGGGAGTGCACGCAGAGTTACTTATTTAGCAGTCAAAAGTGACTGTCATTAGTTTGTTTTGTCTGAGAGTCATATATGGGTAAGAGTGTTCTGCAGAATGTTGGTAGGTATTTCTGCATAATATGGACAAGTCACCTGTTATTTCTGGTTTAATAGGACCTAAAATTTGTGGTTCTGTTTGTGTTTTTTCAGTATCAGAAAATAGGAAGTTTATACTGGTAGATATAGTGAAAGAAAATCAGAATGTTTGTTTTTCCTCAAGGAGATTTTCCAGCATGTCTTATAGAAAGTGTAAGAAGTCTCAGTCATACGTGCTAGATATTAAGATTTCTCAGATTTTTCTGAGGTTTTCACGTGTTAAGGTATCGTTTATGGCATATTTTTACAGGCTAGACCCAATTTCTGATAGATATGGTGGTGAAGAAAAACCATATGGTCGTAGAGTTCCTCCATATGACGATCCATATGAACGTCGTCATCGTGTACCCCCGGAACGGTCACGATCTCGTTCACCTCTAGGACATGCTAGTCGATCATCAGATCGCGATGGACCTTTCGTACGAGAACCAACAACTCGTCGAATGGATCCACCTAGTGGCTCATCACTCCAGTCAAATCCAGCTGGAGTCGTGGATCTTCTCACTAATTTGGTATGCTTTTAAATGTTTTTGGATAATAATCAAGACTAATAATTTGGTAACAAGAATAGTTAATATCTAGAATACACAAAGAAACATAAGAGCCAGTGTAATAATAAATAAACAAAATTGTTTCATTTAGTAAGCTAAATGTAAATGTTATAGTAAAGTCACTAAAAGTGGCTGTGGTTGGCATTGTTTGGAGCAATTGTTAGTGAAAAGTCCTTAGTAATTGTTGTGTAATTACAGAAAATCATCGTGCTCTCTGTCCACAGAAATTTTTTTTCAAAGTTTGTTTGAATACAAGAAACGGCAATAAATAATTCAGACAGGAATGTGTAAAAATGTTATAAAGCAGTGGTTATATCCTGTCAACTTCAGTGCATTGCGTGTGGTAGCACAGGTGTTTTGCTTATAACTGACTCTTGTTTTCTAGTCAAATTGCATTGTGAATAACGAGACAGAGGCAGCTATGGCATTAGAAGTTTCGAATGCTTTAACGCAAGCGCTTCTGCAGTATCGCTTAGACGGCGCTACTGCTGATCATCCGGTATGAACTTATGATTTTTCTTTTAATCATAAAAATGATTGCGTGATCGGTTACATGTAAATTAAAAATATGCGAAGTAAGTTACAAAATTAGTTAATTTTTCTTGAAACTACTTTAAACTGTTTTTATACACAAGTCTTATTGCTGCAGCGTTTTGTCAGTGTTTGTGTAAAATACCATCAAACCTAGTTGTACTGCCAAACTCGTGTACCGCCTGCAAAATGGTCAGGAACAAAATGGTTGTATTCAACTGCTATAAAAATAACCAGTTATACCGCCACCCGTTATCCACTATCCGCCGGGTAAATTAATGTATATGTTCAATGGGGAAATTCCGCCCACCACACAGGAGACCTTGACATTATGCCAGCCACCGAAGGCTGTTATAAGCTCCGCTGGCTCACCTACAATATGCAGATGTCATGTGTCGTGCAAAATAATAAGTGTTATCATTCTTTGATTGTTTTCAAGCTGTTCTGTTCACTGTATTTTCACAATAGTAAAGGATTGATAGCTCCGATATTATTGTCAATGTGCTGTCATAATAGTAACTGACAGAAAACATATGATTCGTTTTTCGCCACAAGTGTTTAGTGGAGCAGTAGGCCTACAGATTATATAGTTGAGTACAACACACGTTTATGTAAAGAAAATGTTCTTGGTGAGTCATTAAATTATCCTTAGTGATAACCGTGGACTATAATCTGTGTACACTTACCTGACAGTTTTGTGATTTGTCAATGGCAAATTTAACACACCTCGTTATAATGCCTAACTCGCTATAACGCCAACTTTTTCCCGTCCCAAAGTGAATAGTATAAAGAGGTTTGATTGTATGTCTACTCTGCAGGCCTGTTAATAAGCCGTTTCACGGTTCCAGTAATTAATTATGAAATGGTCTAAGGTTAAGTATACCAGACAATGTATTTGTGTACACTTGTCTCGCTGCCCATGCTATTGTAATTGTATCAGTTTTAACAACTAGCTAGAACCTTACCTGGTTCATTTTTTCTTGTTCCCAAGCAAAATCTTGCTAGTAAATCACTCTATGCACAGACTAATGCACAATTCGATGTAAAACAACTGAAGTTACTGAACTGATGTTGCAGACAGCTTTGCTTTACATCTTGTGACAGTTGTAGTTAAGATGGCGCGTTGCTGTGGTACACTTAAGCTTTGACCTACAGCAATTGCCCGTGCACACAACAAAACTGTTATAAATAATTGTCTGTAAAAGAAATATTCAGAAAATTAACTAGAGTGAAACAGTGGTTGTCAGCAAGAAGTGCAGTTGGTCACATTACCTGGAACAAGTTACAGGATGTCTTATAGAAACAATGGTGATTGTGACATGTTGTATAGCTGACCTCGCTGCAAGAAATTTCAGGTGATACTGCAAACTGACTGAATTCTTTTATTTTGAAGACTTTGAAAGTGGTAATTCTCCAGATGTGTATATCAATAGTATACACTTGTAAAGAGTAGATGATACAGTCGTCTTTAACAACTATTATGATCCAACAGTGTTGTTGACTTGTTGTTAGTTCCAAACAACAAATTTATTTTTATGTATTTTTTGCAGCAGAATTCCACGAAATGAAACTGATACTCCGACCGTGATTTCATACAAAAAAGCTGAATTAGTGTACTGTCATTTTTGTCTCTTGTAATAGCACCGTAATAGTTATAATAATTCTGTATCCAATTTGAATTTCTGCTTTATTCGCTACATTATTACATTGTCATCAAGATGCAAGGCAGTAATCTTCATCTTTTGTTTATTTTGGTACTTGTACATTTGTATCCAAATGATTACCATCACGATGCAAGGCCGTAATCTTCATCTTTTATGTTTATTTTGGTACTTGTACATTTGTATATAAATGACTACCATTAGATAATTCATATTCTCTTAGTACAATGTTTATAGTATACTTTCATCGCAAGTAATGTCTGTAGAACTCTTTCGTGGCATTTAAGTGCATAAACAATACACTGTATAACAAATTTAATAATTATAAAGTGGATATTGTTTTTGTATTTAAGAAGACTATTGTGGCATATTTTGCAATTTTTATCAGTATTAAAAATGTAAGTGTACAAATAGCTTAAGTCAAAGCCACATTATTTGTTGCAAGGTAATAATATTTTCGACTTTCAAATTCTGATTTTAATAACGCACATATACAAGAAAAAATTCAGAAATTCTGTACTTTCATTTTTGTAGAAAATGTTGAGATGTGAGAAAATGTGTATCAAAAACCATTGAAACAATAAAACTGTGCGAATATAACATTCATTCTGTCTTATTTGAAATAACAACTGTACATTGACTGACATAGTAAACTGCGAAGCTAATCTTTTCTTATTTTGAAAATAACGCATTTTAAAATGGTAGCATAAGTTACTAGATAAAACTGGAAATAAGCAACTTACATTAAGAGCCCTGAAAAAACTGGCTGGTAATTCTACTTGTTTTTACCAACAGAAACATTTAAAATACTTTCTCGAGCTCAGCCTAAATTAAGCTATTAATCGAGTAACACACAAACATGGGTTCATAATTAGCATCAAGGCTAATAATCGCTCATTGGGCAATTTAAAAATCTATTTAGTTATATGCAAAGCCCAATTTTCTTCCCAACTAGAGCATATTTTCAGTTTTCGAATAAAAATTTATTGTTTACTGTTTTAATGTTAAACAAACCCTATAATCCACTGCTAGTTGTTTAGAAAGAAGAGCGTGTGATCATTTTAACTGACTAGTTCAGGTTCAACACACATAAAAACTATAAATCGTTATAACACATTACCTACTAGACTGTACATTTGTCATTCAGAAATAATATACACACAGTTATATACAAATATTAATGAAATAATTAGGCCAACAGGAACATTTGCAGTTTTCATGCAATCATTTTAACTGTTCATATCAATTGCATAAAAATGTGCATTTGGCAAATTTTGCCAAAGCAAATTTGTATGAATATAGTGCAAGCTAACAATTTTTCACTTCTGTTTGATTTAACTACTATCACTCATAAATATTTATAGCCTAATTAGAACTGATTTTGTCTAGAGAACATTTTGGCAGGAAAGCAAGCAAACCAATTTTATGGTTATTTTTCTGGCATCTCTGTCTTATAAGAGTGCTTGTCCTGAACATAGAAAGAAGCGTCTTAGTGAAAATATGGGCAGTGGGTAGAGCATGAAAGTTGTGGGCAGTGGGCACTGTTGAGTGGCGAAAGAATATAATTTTTCCTACCAGTTTCTTAGGCTTTACAAATTACCAGATGCGAAAAGAGTGTTGCCTCTGGTCAAGGACCATCTCTACTACAGCAAATCGAACTGCATTATGTAGCCAGTGGCGAAATCAACATGCGTACGTGGTAGCTGCATATGCCTTGCATTAGCCATGTTTACTATGTGGACTGGTATCCGAGAAACATTCAAAGATGGTGTACTTTAACAACACACAATTATTCTGATATATGAGAGTATGTCATGCTCTTTATACTAGTTTCTTTATTTTAAGTGCTAAAGAAAACAATAATTTTCTAACAACATTTTTTTCTTCATAGTTCAGATACATTACCTTCAAAAATGGTGCAGAGGCTTGTTGTGACTAATTAATTAGTCTGATTACATCAGCAAATCACTCACTGCTACATATCAATATTATATCAAAATAAATTCCTTTGCATCAAGGCAAATGAAGATAAAGAGTTACAAAATGAGGGGAAGTAATGCATAGAATCACAGCAGGCAAACACTGAATGGATTTCCTGAGTCTAACACATCTAGTCACTCTTCTGACAATAGAGCTCCTTTAGCGATTTCAGTTCCTCTATTAAAGCTTTGTTCTGACTTTCCAAAACGGCAACTCTGTTCTCGAGACACTTCACATACTCTTTCTTTTTTCTGCGACATTCACGTGCTGCTTCCCTAATAAGTTTAAAAAAATTTTAGTTTCGACAAGCCCTAGATATTCAATTTATCTGTGTCAGATTTTTAACATTATTCGTACCAATAACAACTGTAAACAAGAAGTTATATAGAATTTTGTTTCAAAAATAAAAGTGATATAACGATAAAGAGAAGGCAAATCTGTGTGGTGTAAATTGATTTCTTTGTTTTGCCTGTCAAAGGGATATTAGGGAGGCAAATCAAGGAATAGATTATTTTTATTTTGATAGCTAGATCATAAATAACATAAAAATATGTGCAGTTACAAGTACATTTAATAGTAGGGTAGGGTTTCATAAATAATAAAATTTTATTACCTAAAATCAATAAAAATGGTGTTTGGTGTACAGACATTTAAAATTAAAATTCATAAAACATCTAAGAACCAAGTACTAAAAAGAAGACAATTACACATAAATGCTTAAAGAACTAACACTAGTCAGGTTATACAGACACAGGATAAGGTTAAAAAGTTCCAAGGATAAAAATGTATTAATTAAAGTTTAAAAACAGCAATAATTTTGGAATTCTCTTTCTAAATAAAATGTGCACCTATTCTTCATCAATCGAAGTGAGCGCTTTCTTGTCTGTTCCTCAACTGCGTGCGACGGGCTTCCAATCGCACTCTGTGCCATCACGACTCCCTGTGGCAAGGAAGAAGAAGTCCTAATTTGATACCCGGATAGGTCGGCAGGAACAATCAGCTGTCCATCTTGCCCTTGTGCTAACTGAATTGTTGCACCTGCTAAATACAAAGTCAAATAAGGCCCAGGAAAGTGCACAAAGACAAAACAACTGAGGAGTCGTTCACTGAAGTGTGTGGCAGGTAATTGTATTTAACTAAACTTAGAAGTGAATATAGCAAACCAACATTGCAGTATAGTGTGGCATTATTGCATAATAATGTAGACAGAGATTTATGATTCAATGAGACACAACCGCAAGTAAAAACAGCCTTACTGAAGGCACTTTCATCATTTTGATTTATTTTTAAACATACCACTTTTTATGTATCAGATTCTATTTAGCATGCATGTGATAATGTGTTTTAATCTAATGTTTGATTATTATTATACTTTATTTCACGCATTGCTAAACTTTTATTGTAATCTTTATTTTATTATGGATGTATCACAATGTGTTGTCTTTATCATATAACGCTTTCTTTAATTCTTTTTTCAATAACAGTGTTGCTTATTTTTAGCAATTAATGTGCTTCGTTTTGCTAAGGGTGTGCTAAATTTTGGCACTTAACAATGCTTAGGTTTACTGCTTAAAAGTGCTTGATTTTATCTTGTATGGATGTATCTCGGTGTATTGTAATTATTTTCTAAAGCATTTATAACTTGGTGTTTTTTCTTTTATAATAGTATCGAAGTTATTTTCTATTCTTAGTAATTACTGACCACACTTGGACCGTAATGGAAACAACATTATGTTTTATATGTCCATGTAAAAAATAAATTTCAATTCTAAAAATACTGTGCATGTCAAAAACATTCAACAGTCTATCAGTTGCCTTCAAAACATTATTACTGACTGTCACAGTTTTCAAATTACATTGCTGACCGTTATTGCACTATCTCATTTTTTGTATAAATGTTGAGGTTTTCTTTGAACTACGACTTGTTAAGCCTGTCATAGCACTTTAAGTTGGCTAATGAGTACCAGTTTACTTCGCCATTTCTATAATTAGTACACCATTGTTCCTAATTTATATAACTGCCAAGCCCAGATCTTCACCAGGAGTCATCTACTGGATTTAAACATAATTTCACTGTGTTCTTGCAAAGTCCATAGCAACCAACATTTGTGCGGTTGCTAAGTGTTTTTCAGAAATGCAACAAAAACAATGGCTAACTTTAATAGTAATTTTTTCAAGACTATGTTTTTCAGTGTGCAGCATGCACCTCAACTTCAATGTGGATTATCTCAGCTTAGAAATAACATAGAGTGATGAGCTTGGTATAAAAATGATCCACATGAAAAATAGAAATATGTGAGTAACACGAAAAGCTTAATGTCAACTTGTGAACGATTTTGCTATGGACGTACACATCATTACACATTCTACCATCGCTATTCTCTCTCCGTTTCACTTATTACTAGCATTCAGGCCCTATTTACCTGTGTACTATTCAACTATTGCACCATTGCAGACTGGCTGTGGTTATTGTTGTGCATTATTTTGTGAAACGAAAAAAGTTAATTTTAATTTAATTCAATACCAGAATCAGGTAGTTAATACACCTGTCTCAAACGTACCTATTAAACAATATTTATGACTTGTAAAACTGGTAAAAAATATATGAAAGAAAAATAACTTACAGCCTGAACTAGAATTGTGGCTCAAATGTTTTGGAAAAGTAAAATCACCAATAGAAATTCTGAATAATTATTTACATGTTTTAAAAACTTAAATTACCTTTTAGACCTGGGATCTGGAAAACTTGTCCATCAGCACTTTGAGCATAGTGGACAATTGTTTGACCAGTGGCAGCCGCTGCTGCAGCAGCCGCAGCTCCGTTAGCATTAGTCATTGTGAGTGTTTGTAGTCCCTGCACAGCGTCACCTCCAGCTGTACTACTCGTAGCAAATTGTAGTGCCGATGCTGGTACAACTGTTATAGAGAAACAGGAGAAGTGCAGTAATGCAACTTATTTTAAACTACTGTTTAAAATCAATAAAAAGTACCAAATCATTTAGAACTTAAACAGTGGCTCCCTCTCTCTTTCCCCCCCTCTCTCTCTCTCTGTCGGATTTCAGATTATACCAAAAACAGTTTACAACTGAAAAATTCTACAGACCTGTGATTCCACCTGCTGCCTGTATTGGCATATTAACAATCTCTCCCGCAGCACCGTCTTGCGATGATTCTTCCTGGCTGCTAAGCCCTTCTTCTTCTTCAATCTTGCTAATATTTATAGCTTGATGATCATCAGCTGCTGACAATTCATTAAGTATTTTTCTAAAAGTTAAATTAGGGAAAATGTGAGTTGTGGAAAGCTTTCATAAATAAATTGTTGAAACCGACTGAACAAAATAAATCTAGTCAGATCAACAAGAGCTGCAGCCTTCTGACAGAGATAATTTTGTTAAATTTTAATTAAAAAATCATGTACCAATCGTAAATTGCCTAATTTTTTTGTAAATACTAAACTCTAATTACACATAAAACAGAATGATAATAGAGTAACAGTCGAAACATGGGAACAGATATGCCTTTTAATAACGAATCTGTATGTATTTTGAGACAGTTAAATGATAAGTAATGAATTATTGACCAATAAACAACAAATAATGGATAACTGATCAAGAAGCAATTAGAAGTTTTAGGTTTTAATAAACTCAATTTTTTTACTATATTGAATGGTGGTGGTCTCGTCTAAAATTATGTTTGTGATGCTGGATTGAAGAATACCAATCCTGCATAGGTCCTACTGCTGATCGCCCTCAAATTTGGTTGCATTGATTTACAGCTAACTGGGCAAAATTTCAAAGCGCTGTCTTGATATATCAAAAAATGTTGGAACAACTTTTCAAAGAGGTAAATACCTTTACAACAGCACATACAACATATTATATTTATGGAATTGCAGAAAAACATCTTTATTACCTATATGATGGCCTTCTTGCAAGAATTTCCCTCCTTTTTCTTGTTGCCTCAGACTCGTCTGTGTTAGAAGTGCTATCTTGCTGAGCTTCAATGACCTTTCAAAAATGACAAGACAGTCAAATGAATGCTTTGAAACCAAATATATACATTAGTTTAGCATTCTATCATAAACTTCGTTTTTACGCTGAAATGCTCATACAGTCAGTTTGGTTAAAAATAACATAGAATTCAACAATATAAAAGAACAATAGAGAATTTTAAATTAGTTACAATGTAAAATAGAATGCCAACAGTTACCGAAAACCAAATTTTTAAATTTATTATTAGGTTAACTCAATCACTCAAGTATACATACAGGCCAAGCCTTTGCTAGAATTCAGAAACAATTCTACTTTTTAGAATGATGATGCAATTCGTTCTTTTATTGGTGATTTCTGTTGCAAGACCAATGACAGACAGTTTTTATAAAGAAAGTAATTACAGTTTACTTGCTTTAGTGTTCTAAGCAATTACTCGCTCAATAGACGTTGGATAAGGATGAAAAACACATAAAGGTGGTAAACAAAGTTACATGTGCTTAACTCAAATTTGATTAATTAGTAGTTCCTGCTAATTTATATGAAGACTTGCCAGCCATTTGATGTAAGAATGAGTGTGAAACAGAAAGTCATGGATCACTTTGCCCCTGGTAACGGTCCAGGGGGGATTTCACGCCACAGAAATTTTTTTAAGTATTAAAATCAAATTATCAAAAAATTATATTAATATTTGGATAATTACTGAGCTTTCTTTTGCTGCTATTGCACTTCACTATGTTTTATTATAAATATGTACTTTTATATACATGAAAAAGGTCAATAGCATCTAAAAGTGCTTAATTTTCAATAACTGTAATCTTATTTAATGTAATATATACATTGCAAGTTTCATGTGTTGTGGTTGGTACTGATGGCAAAGCAAGTCAAAGGAAGTCCTAACCTGTCTAAAAATAACCTTTATGTAAAATGTTCACTACTGATAAGAAATACACAATTTCTTTTTTGACTTGCTCAGCGAGTTTTTAGCTTTTAAATTTGTTTATGTTCTGTAAACTCACATTTAAGCACTTATTTCAATGCACTTATTTAAACATCTTAAGCCTCAATTTTCATTTTCTAGCCCACTAATCCTTCTTTATTTGGGTATACTGCAGTCAAATTTGCCTTACACAGACTTCCTATTACCAAATATTAGATTTGTTCTCCATACATTTCTTTGTATATATTACTAGACAAATGATCCATATTTGACTCCCAGAAATACTTGTACAGCGAAACAGTAGTTACTTAAATTGAACTTTTTGTTGACAAGTCTAGAATTTCATTGCTATGCATAGTACAAGAGTGCTATTAATGACATTTCATGTTTACTTTCCCCATACTTTGCAAAATTTTACATTTAATGCTGAACTGTGCAAAATTGCTAAGAATCCAAAAAAGTACATTTCATCACTTTTTCGCATTCATGAGTTTCATTTTCTTTTCCTCGTGAAATTTGTGATAGTTATTCTATTTCTTGCTTATTAAGATTGTTTTACTTTGTAAATGACTATACACAGACTGGTCTGGCTAGTAAGGCTAATAATACCAGTTAAACAAGGACAGAAATGTGCTGGTTTGTCTCCCGTTATTAGCCTTAAGCTCTCTGATGCAATAAAACAACGAATTTTGTTGGCATTTCTAAGACATTGTAATACACTTTGCTTTATGTCATAACACGACCAATTACCATACATTTCTTTTGAAGACTAGTACAGTTAGAATGTAGATTATTATTCTCAAAACCTGAATAGTTTGTCCAGAGGCTGACTGGATCACCGACTGATTTGGCTGAATAACTGACTGAACTTGAATAGACTGTCCAGTGGAAGTAACATACACTATAGAGACAGGGGTTGGTGCACTTGACGAAAGCAGAGTTCCCGTGACAGGAGCAGTAGTGCTTGATCCATCTGCTACTATGTCCATAACACTAAAATGCACAAAAATGATAAACAATTGCAAATAATAAATTATAATATATAATTAGTAATATATGTCTTAATTATACAGCAAATTAAGCCAGGTGATATTTACTACATATATATAATAAGTTGAATAGATTGTACAATTTTCTACTAATTTCAAACAAAATTGAAGAAAAAATATGTTGACCAACAAAACTTGTAATTATAAGTGTCACTGTAGAAGCACTGTAACATTCTCGAAGTGTTAAAAAATGAGTGAAGTCATAAAATTCCTAAAATTATCAAGGCTAATGGCAAAAATGCCATGAAGCTTACAAAAATGACACTTGTTGATTGTAATTATAATTAGTAAATAAATTAAAAACAGTCATAAAACTGCAACTTAATAATTTTGAATTAGAATTAAGTCTTATGGGGGCCTGCTTTTCCAGTCAGGTATGTGACTTTTCAGTATTTCCATTTCAAATTTTCCAGAGGTTATACAAAAATGTAAAATTAACATGCATTACAGTAGACTAAACAGTTACTGGTCAATTTAAATATATGTTTATACATGCAGATCTTCTGGCAAACATAATTTTACGAATGTAAACAAAGTTCAACAATTTTTTTAAAATAAGCACTAAGAAGGGTATAAAAATGTCACAAAATATTTTGATAATATTTAGTAGTGATACATGTATGAATAAACTAATTAGCCCTTTAATAAATAGCGTATGCCTAATGCCTGTCTGCAAACGTTGGTTTCAAAGTTCGTTCAGAGAATCAATCAGTGCCCGAATTATAGTTAGAATGTTTCTGAAAATTTCTCAGTATCTGGTAACAGTTCTAAACTATTTAATAATTTGCAAACTATTGTCACATAAAATGCATTACTTAAATTTTACAGCTGATGTTGTAACTGTATAAATTATACAGTTATGCTCAAAAATGTTCATTCAACCTCGCGCAATTAACTTCAGGCCGCTCAGCTATCCATCAGTTTTTTCTTACTTTTCCTACTTGTAAGGAAAAATGTCTGAGGCCTAACTGCATAAACTCACTTTACTGAACTGTGCAGCGTTTTTCAGCCTTCGATAATTGAATAATGATAATCTAAGACAGCATAAAGCTTTCTATTGATTCACATTTTCACAACACTCTGACTACCACCAGCTAGTCTTTGAAATTGCCAACTAATCATGGCAGCTTCAAAAACAATTGAAAAATAGGCCAAAATGAAAACAAAACATGACAAAGTAAATTTTATAGTACAAAAATACAGTGATTTTTAAACAAACTTGGAAGAAAGAGAATAATTTTATAAATTTTCTATTTTAAATCAAGCCTGGGAAAGATTTCATGATATCAGTTTTCCTAGTCCTATTTTGCCCAGTTTGAGTCTTCTTTCAGTAGCAACCACATATGCATTTTAGATAATTCTGTGCATTTTTGTGGCTAAAATGTATCAAATTCTGAATAAATCATAGTAAATGTAATGAAAAGTTAGGACCCTAAGTGATAGTCAAACAAAATTTACTGTTAACTGACTTAAAAATCATTAGCATATACAATGAAAGAAGATTATTTCAACATCAGGTATAACATAACTATAATTCCTTATCCTCAGTAATACAAAATACCACAATTAAGGTTAAAAATAACATTATTTCAGGGCCAGAGATGCCCTAACTTTGTAAAATTAGGTGTAGTGTCATGATGTGGATGATAATATAAATGAACAGGAAAGGAAGGCGTGATGACAATATAACTGGTCAATTATTAATGTCCAAGTTTAACAGAACAATTAAATTCAAAAAGGCATTTTAACAGTCAATTAACTATTAATTAACAAAACATTAACTTAGTAATAGCTAGACCTAATTAATGTGAAGTACCATTATACATGTACACGTTTATTTTGTTTTCATGAATTGTCAATTATTAAAAAAATTTCATGTAAAACGAAGAACTGAAGGAGCATAAAACTGAACACGAATTTGCAGGAATCATAGTAGTGTAATGAACTTCTAGGACCATAAATGTAGTTAGCCTAGCTTCTACAAAATTCGGTGCACGTGAGCAAGCAAAAACGAAAAGTGCAATAACGAAAACTGCTTAATAGCGACTCACACAACCAATCGCTATAAACATTCGTTTTTAATTTTCCTGTTAAATTCCTTAGGTGAAATTTGAAATGCTATACATACCGGCAAATATGCCGAAATCTAACCACATGGTTCCAAGCATGTTGGACGATGAATGTATTTGTTGTCTTCTTGGATGAGTACTTACCGGTTACGTAGTAATCGTCACCAAAACAGAGCTTTCGGACTGGTTCAATTCATGGAATACGTAGCAACACGTCAAAATTACGTACGCCATCAGCGTCACGACATCAGACAAGGAAACCGGTTTACATAGTGCGCAAGTTAAGATCGTTGCGCGTTGCGGTAACTTTATTGGTTGCGTTTAGCAATGATGTCACTGTTGTGTCTTCCCATTGGACAGCCTTTTGCGTCATTCTGTGTGTGGGAAGAACTCTAAAGAAACTACGTGTGGGCTCACTGGGCTGACGTCTTTGACATTTTAATGCTACAAGTATAATAGAACGCAAATTAGCTATTGATTTTTTTACTTAGTTTATTTGGGAAGACAAAAAACGCAAGCCTGACGGAAACATTTATTCGTTTTAATTTTTCTTGATACAGTTATCGTTACAACTTCTTACCTTTGATACTATTTTGTGCGCGGACGGTTTATCATTGGGCAATGCCACGGGGGAGTGGCACTGGTAAGGCTTATATATAACAGCTGAGTAAGAAACTCGCAAGAAGCCAGAATGTTAGTGACACAGAGTCTCTTTGGAACCCTTTAAACATATGTATACTACTGACGAAACATTATACATCAACCACTTTATAATTTATTAGTATAGACATATATATATATATATATATATAGTTACCCCTACGACGTGGGCAGCAACTAAAGAATTAATTAACTCAATCCGTGAGTCTATCTGTCTGTCGCTAACTTTACTCGGCTATAATAGAAAGTTAAAGATATACAATATGAAGACATGCAATAATAACAGGTACATACTGAATCATCTAAAGTAATTCAAAACTGATTTCCTTATACTCGCAACTTTATTTTGATACTATTTTTTAGTCTTCAATATGACTCGGTTGGGAATTGAACCCACGTCACTCGGGTGAAAAACCAGGACACAGCAAGTGAGCTATAGGTCTACCATCTGGATGCTGGGGTCATGTATGGATGAAAAGTCGATTAATGATTAATTGGCGCATTTTATAATAACAGTTTTGGTTGGGGCATAGTCCTGGTACATACTGAACCATCTATAGTTAAATGGCACTGATTTCCTTAAACTCGCACAATAACTTGATACAATTTTTTAGTCTTCAGTATGATTCGGCCAGGAATTGAACCCACGTCACTCGGGTGGGAAGCCAAGGCATCACTAGTGAGCTTTAGACCTACCATCTGGTTGCAGGGGTTGGGTACGGATGGAAAACCTGACCCTATTGATTATTGGGTCAACTGGCATATTTTTTAAAGCTCGCATTAATTGCAAGCGAGGGTGATCTTATTCACACTTAAATCTACTATGGCAGTTTTATTTAGTATGTAGGTAACTCACCGTGTTACTTACTATGATATATTTTGTTCTGACATATAGCATATTCGGACACATTTCTACTAATATTATCGTTGGTCTACGCACATAATGTATAAAACTATAGTTATTATGAGAAGTGTCATTTAATTTGAAATAGTGAGGGAACACTGGAAACGCGATATTCCAAAAAATTCCCACCGCCCTTTGTCACTGGTACCAAGCAACATTAATTCAGCTAGTTATTACATTATAGGTTAAAATTTTTAATTACATTCTTCGTTTTGTTTATCATGCATACGTTTTTTATTACATTATCAGTTAATTTCATTACATTTGGGTTATTTTTTGTAGTATGTGTTGATTTTTTTATTACAATATGCTTTAATTTTTGATATTACAGTATCGGGTGTTCAGCTGTAACAGCAAGATCAAACAGACTGAGAACTGCGGAGATGATGACCATTACGAAGATCATATTACTTTACCTCCACAATATATTTATAATAGGTTTTCATAAAACATTTTCAGCTTAGTTTAACGAACTCTGCCAATTTTGATAAATTTGCACCTTGTCTATGTTTTATTGATTTTTTATTTTATGGTATTTTTACTGTTAGCAATGTAAACTTATGTTTTTTTATCATATTTGTCATTGCACAATATAGGCTGGCATAAGAGGTAATATATGCCAGTCTCACTTTTTTTAAAATACTGTATATTTTATAAATATCCTTCATAATATAGCATATAGTGTCATATCATAGCAAAGACCACAGCATTCTTACACAGTCGACATTAAACTCAAATTAAGTGGATCTGAGTGTCTTTTTTGAGATACAGATCCTAATATAGGTAACACCTAGATGGTATTCTAGAGGAACTCGTAATAAAGCTTTTCAAGCGCAGGTTTAAATTGCATCTCAGTATTATATCATATATCTAGTCGGCCTGATCTGTGGATAGCCTTGTAATCTCTTTTACAACAAAGGGTTGTTGTTACAGGTTCGTAAAGGCCATTTATTTGCTCGTAGTAGACGCTTGGCGTTATTGCCTATATCTGAATAATTTTACTCTGTACGTTTCTTGATGCAGCACGCTTGTTCGTAAATTCAACTTTTTCTTCTGGCTGGTCCAATTGTTTATCAAATTGTTTCCCTGCTAACAGGCATATACTATCAACTGTTCCAAGAAAAAGTCAACAGATGACCCTACCAATAACAAATTTTATTATAATTCTATTTTCTGTTCCCGATTTCATAATTATTTTTATTTTCTGGCTGTAGTCACTGTCACTGTGGCGATCTGCTTAAAAACAAGTTTTAAAATTTACTTTGTAAAAGAAGTGGGCTATAGGACTAATTATAGTACAGTTGAAAAAGCTTGCCAACTATAAAGAACCATTACCCGAGAGACGAGAAAGCTGCCCCTATAATCGTTGACTTTTACATAATATGGTAAGCGAGCTACATCATTGGTTTGCTATCAGTCTCTCTTGTTAGATGAAGCCATAAATTCCTTATCAAGAAGCTTATTACGTACATGGCGTACTCGTATGAACATGCCGCACTTTATACTACTGACTTTATGAAACAAAATAAAGAAGGCTATGTGCATTGTATAGCTAATTTTTTCAAAGTATTTGTTGCTTAAAAGCCTTAAATCTTTCATTTACAAACTCATAAAATTCGTACTCAGTCGTTAGCTTCTCTCTAAGCACTTGCTTCACCTGTTCCGATACCTGTTGACGTTTCTTCGAATGATTGTCTTTTAATCTCTCTGAGTAGTAATACGTCTCCCATCCATCGAAAAAAGAAGGAAACAAAACATGTAGAATTCGCAATGAGTAATCATACGATTCGCTGATTCCTACAAAAGCAAAGTATTTAACAACATTCGACTTTGCTTTTTCTAACGCAGTTTTGCTATTTAGTTCTGTGCAGTCTGAAGTAGGACCGCAGAAGAATGCTATCTGACTGTACCTGTAGTCTGGATATTTTTCAGTATAGCGACACTCTTCGTGTTCATGCAGTACACATTCTTCAAAAGTTAAGTTCACATCTACTTTGTAGTTTAAATATTGCTGAAACAAGCGCGCTGGGCGCCGCAGAAAATAGAATAACGATATTAACCTGTCTACTGGATCACGAATTATGTTTACGTATGCCGGCCACATAGCATCGCCACCATCCGTCATGGGATGGTCTTCGAAATTGATGAAATGCTGGTGTTTGTGGACAAACCATCTGCCCTCCATGGAGTTGATCTGATTCGCCACTTTTGTTTCTCCTCCGCGAAACTCAAAATGAGGAAGCAAAGTCTTGTAGGCGAAATGATTCGGTTTTTTTAGGTTTTGCATAAGGCTATAGAGGGTACTGCTACCCGCTTTTGGAACTCGGTTATAAAATATCTTATCGAGGTCTACGTTTTTTGCTGCGTAGCCATGTTGTCTCAATAACAAGAGCGTTTTGTTTCCACCAAGTGGCTCTGCAATTTTGCTGTGGTTCCACAGCTGTTTGTTCTTGATGCTTAACTGCAGCGGAATAGTATGGATGAAAAATAATAGGGTAGCCCACAATGCAATGATCCCCAACACCACTTGCGATTTGCACTGCTTTGATAGGTTCCTTAAAGACCCGCTTCTGGTACTGAAATATTTCTGTTGCTCTCCATTAAATGTTGACATTTCAAGTTTTTTGCGGATGCATTGGCTGTTTTGCCTTATTTATAAGACACAATATTTCTAGACTATTATCATCATGATTACGGCTAGGTCGGTCAAACATAAACGTGGTAATTGAAACTAGGATGGCATTTGGGTGAAAATCCCACTTAGATAATGTTTATCCTCTGCATCACTGCTCTTAAGCTTCAGCGTCATGTGCAAAATATGTCAGAGAGATACTGTTGCACGTTGACCACCCCATTCAGGATTATACGCTGAATATGAGATTTCCTGGACAATAAATCCGTCACATCTTCTTGAACTAAAGCAGTTTGTCGTCAGCGATCTTCAATCTCCCGTTGATAAATCAAGATTCCCGATAATTTTGGCATCTATGCTACTCATCAGTCAAAATTTGTTGTCAAGCTGGTCACTGTATTCCATAATATTTGGAAAACATACGTTTGATGCCGTCTGCTTGATTCTTTATCCGCTTTCACACAAGCTTTATACTTTTTATATACACGGCAGATTCGCGTGGTAAATCTAAATTCGTCGGGTAGTTATTATTATCAAAACTTGATTAAACGAACACACTTAACTTTCGCCTTGGCTCATAATTAGTTGGCATCAACGCAACAGAGTTAAGAATTACGGAAGTGAGTTGAATGCACGCTTGAATTACGATTCGAATGAATGGTTCTGCTACCCTAGCAGCTAGCTCCACCACTTGCTTGAAAGTCCAATCGCACATGGCTGGCATGAAAAGTTGTAGCTTGTGTAACGCCGCATAAATACGCTGACTTAACGGCCTGTTTCTGCTCTTAAAAGCTCCTGATTGCTCTTTTCTATCACTCAATCTATTACTCTTTTTTTTACAAATTATGCTGTTTATATGGTATTATAGTTATTATTGTAAATATGGTGTTTTCCTTATTACTGTTTCCGTAGATGAGCCATTATTGCTATGTACGTTTCTAATATTTTTACTCTTTTAGATATCTTGATAAAAACTGTCAAGTTTTTGTTTTTGTCATATTATGATGTTTTGATGATTCGCAAACTAAATTAAATTAAACTTATATGAGACAGTGTTCAAAGGAATACGGATTTTACAATTATAAAAACTTTTTAGTTACTGTTCCTTTTTAAGTATAAATTCACCTGTCAGTTAAATTTTGCTACCTTTTTTCTCGCAACAGCGACCACAATGATTTCAGTCATTTCGTTGAACATGTGCACTGCTGTAATTTGGACCGTCGAAGGCATTCTATTGACATACAGTTTTATTTCTCGCTTTCAGATGCTGGACTCGGCATTACAGGCATTACGTCGGGTGCTTTGTTCTCAGCTTCTCACATCGGATGTTCGTTTGTATACCGTTTTTATACGACTGCCAGTATTGCATCACAATACATTCTCTTCATGACATGTTCCACTCAGGATATCAGAGTAGACTCAGTATATCAGAGTAGATTTCTACTCTTTCGTAACAAGATTTCTTAGAAAATTCGGGCAAGGCTCAAGTACCTGCACCGAGTTTAAAGGAGTAGCGCGGAAGTCCGTTCTTTTGTTGATTTGACTTGAAGATCGTTAGCTTTTTGCAACGTTATTAGATTTATCATTGAACGGTCATTTGTATTATGTTTAGCTTTGTTAGCAGTTGGCTGTATAATATGTCGCAGATGTATATCAAACAAAAGCAGATGTTGATATAGATTATCATAATAACGTGGGTTCATTTGGTTTTTCTCGTTTATGTAGCTTTGTAGTTTATTTCGAAAACCCGGACTAAAATTTTTTTATATCGACTGTACGTTCTCGATGAATTAATTAATTTTAATATCGCAGTAACCTTGTTGCTTAACTGACATTTTACCTTCAAACGCAAAGGGTAGATGTTTTGGTCTTGTAAAATGTGAGGAAACCAAAAGATTGCTTCCAATCATTTATTTTCGAGACATGGTATAGAAAATTGTGAATTTCAGTAAGTCAAGATATTCTGTCAAATTCATTTATTTTTCACTTCAGAAGACGTGCAGAACTCATTTAAAAATTAGTAAACCAAGCATGGGGCTTTAGCTGGTTGAAATACAGAAACTTTACAAAAATTATTACAGTGATTTGTGATGGTCGCTATGTAACAGATTACTCAATTTTTCACTTTTAAACATGCCTCTTTAAAGTAGCAAGATTAATTTGATTTACACTAATTAAATTGATTTATTCTTTCAAACTTGTGTTGCCATCTGCAGTCCAAAATGGTAATGTCTATAATCAACTTATTTCTTAAACGAAGCCAGTTTTTATGTTGCCAAAGAAACCTTAATCGCGTAAATGCTACAATGGTGAACATAAGCGAACTCGTTTTTGAGAACTGGAGACGTGGCGAAGAAAATTTAATAATTTACACTCTGTTTACACTATTGCGTAAACACCTTGTTTCATAAAATATTGCTACGAAAAACACAGACTCTGCTCTGTAAAATAAGCTTGGGTAGCATTTAATAACAATAAGTAACCACGAATCCTATGTTTACCCGGAATCCTATACGCGGTCAATCCTCTACTTGGCCGACTAAAAAGCTATTCAAAATTTCGCACAAATTAACTCTTTAACTCTCTGTGTTAACTTGCTATGTACGTCAGCCAATGTTTGATACAGCAGAACTTGCTGACTTCTTTAACGTTTCTTCGACTAATTAAGTTAGGTTTGTAATCTTGAATTGGGACTCTTATTTATAGGCTTCTCGGCAAATTGAGGAAACTTTCGTGCACGTAACTTGATTGACCTAATGTAGGAAACGATTCAGGGCTTTTGGAAATTCGCTCCCGACAAAACTGCCAATTCCGTTCGCATTCTATAAGTAGAAAATTGCGCACCGTAAACAGGACAAGAAAAAAAATGTATTACACTGTATTTGTTATTGCTGAGCTTTGCCCTTTTAATAAAGTCAAATTTATTGCATGGCAAACGTGTACCGCCCCAAGTAGAACAAGCGAATTGAAAGGAAAGACCAAACCTTCTGAGAAGTTAAGCTTATTTCAATGTTTGCGAAAATGTTAGAAGGATTTAGTAAAGAAGTGCGATAAACGTCTTTGGTAATTATTAGTAAAATCACTTTAAAGTCGCGATTATCTCATGCTTTGTTCGCTCTCATTTTGATCACCCATTCTAAAACCATTGACGTCGTTCATCTTCTGAAGCAAAGCTGCGTACTGTCAATTTCCGTCAAAAGTATAACTTTTTGCAAAAAGTTAGATAGCTAATTTTGTGATATTCTGCATTAACGCTAGGTAAGCTGCAGAAGTTTGAATTAGTTTAAGCATCGCGCGCTTACGGAAGGCCACGATGGCCTTACGAAAAATTGCGAAGTCCAGCAGTTACGTCACAATTTCAAGTGAATCTCGGCAACCACCGCACCTGAAAATTCTTATGCATAGATAGTATAAATTAGCTTTATGTTCTATAGACAATTTTTTGCAATTTCTTTGTTATAGTTTTCTAAGTTTAAGTGAAATAAACCCAGCATGCTAAGCGACTTGTCCTTTCCATTAAGCACTCGTTTATAAATTAATTGAAGTTTTTACAGAATTGTTTTTAACGAATGACAAAATTCACGATAATGTACACACATTGTTTTCTTTATCATACGCTTTCTTAAATTTAAGCAGGTCTTTTTTGGTAGCAAATATGCCAGCCCCAGTTGTGGGTTCGCCCAATTGGATCTTTTATCATTCTGTAGATTGCATTCATTATTGTCTTCATTTTCTTTACTGACGAGAGATATTCACTTTTTTAAAACTGTAATGGCATTACGTGCACGCAAAGCGATGTTCCACTGTCTTCTGATTGGTTAGATCGCTTATTGTTTTCAAGCTCGCTGGCTTCCGATAGAGTTGAAAATAGAATATTAACAGACTGTCACGTTCATTTACTTTCGTGAAAATTTTTTACAATAACTACATACAGTTTAAGCGTTAAAATTTTGTTAATTTTAAGTAATAGCTAACAAAAGATTTTGGCAATAATAACACTAAATAATAGCGATAAGTGTAGATTTAATTGGAAGTATACATAGTTACTGTGCGATTCGAAGCTAACCGATGTTGTGAAACATACGTACAGCAAGTCGAAGTTTCGTAAGAAATGTCAACTGTTTCTCTTAAAGGCACTGTTAACAAGAATAATTGCCTTTGTCGATGTTTTTTCTACGCTTGAACTGAAATATTAACAAAACAAAAAACCCGCCCGAACCAGTGGACAGCACAACCTAACAATTACAGAACAAATGCGTCAGCTGGTGAGCAGAGCGACTCATTTCGTTTTTTTGAAGATATGAACTAATTCAAGTCCCAAATTACTATCGCCATTTAAAAAGCAATTTTTTGTCATGCACTTTTTGTAAATTTGGACGCTTGTCAATGTAAATCAAGGCGCATGTGGTGAATTCACTCAACGATTTTTGCAGTTTTCTATCATTTCACTTCTACAAAAGTAGTACTATAACCTAGCCACGTGTCCCCCACTGACTCTGAATTTACGTACTTCTTTAAGTAATCAAAAACAGAATATCTTCTGAATCTAGAAACATATTAGATTAGAAAGAGCTCAGATGCACGGTCCCCTGAAGACTCATTAGCGTGACTAAACGTCACCGCAAGACTAGCTCAACAGGTCCTTGAATGAGTAATAACCACTTGTTCACTGCATAGTCTCCTACCCTGAGACTTGACTAGGAAATACTAGTAAGACAGTTTGATTAGCACCTGCCATTTCTGATTGAAGTTTATTGCATTAATGTACCATGCTATTCTTACATTCGTAGACAGCGATAATGAGGATGACGATGACGGCAGTGGCAACGAACATGGCGAGATAATGACAATAATGACAGTGACTGTGATGATGATGATCATGATGAGGACGAAGACGATGACAACAAAGATGATGATATGATCACGATAATGATGATGACGATGGCGATTATAATGATCATGATAATGCTGTGGTACTATTGGTGATGATAATGACAACGATGGTGGCAAGGATGAGGCAAGTGATCATGATAATAATTATAACAACCACGACAGTGATGACTGTCATTATTATGTAGATGATATGTTGATGTTACTACGATGATAACCACTAACACCACCAAACATTATTTTTGCAAAATTCCTCAGTTAGAAAAAACAGTTTAATTTAATTTCTAAAAAGCTTTAGATTTTATTTAATATGAAGTCACCAAATCATAATATAGTCAACAGCCCCAGTTAAATCTACTGCCTGACAAGCAAAAAAGCACAACTACAGGCTAGTAACATGACAGCATTGCACCAAGAGACCGTTCACATTCACCTTCCTCTGCGTGAAATCTCTAGAAACATGACTCAAGTGTTTCTATTGCACAATCATTGCATCAATCTAAAATTTTACTCCAAATTTTATGGTTATGACATTTCAAGTGGTGTTGGTACCAACAATAGTCCTACCTTTCTCCGCGTTGAGATAAAAAAAGCAGATTCATGGATGACGAAAGAATGACATAAATGATGACGCAAAGCAAAATAAAGGTGTATATTTGTATAGCGATCACGTTGCATGGAACGAAACGGCTTTACTCCACCGATTGTTATGAGGCGAAGTTTGAATTTCTTATGAAATGTAATTCGTTTGCGTGCCTCAATAACCAGCGTTGAACATTCTACTTAAAACGAGAAGGTAGCTAATTCATGAGACATAATTATATGATGTATCGATTTCATTAAAAGGCATTCTGAAAAAGCTGATGCTGGGGAGTATCGGATTTCCCTTCTTTTTGCCAGCGCGGGCTTGTATAAAGATTTCTCAACGAAGTGTACATTTCCCATCTTCTATTTTTTTTATAAAAAGTGCGTTATTTGAGGAAGGAATTATTTATTACTGCTGCGCTTGCATGCTAAGCTAAGTGCAATGACAAAAGAACCGATTATCAAGCATTTGATTTGTGATGTTTATAGACATGTGAATAGCGACAAAAAAATTAGAAATTGTAAATTTTTTTGTAAAAGCCTTTAGTGCCACTTCATACGAGATGTAAGACAGAAAGGTTGCTGCACATAGGTAGTAGGTTAAAAAACAGTATTAGTTCTAAACTTACATTCTTAAAGAAAATGAGTGAATAGGCTAGTAAGCAAACGACCAAACGAGTGAGTGACTGACTCTGCTATGAAGAAGGGATGGGTATGTAAGTGAGAGACTTTGTGATAATGAACAAATGCATATGTGAGTGAGTGACTTTGTGATAATGAACGAGTGGGTATGCGAGTGAGTGACTATTAGTGAGCGTGGAAATAAGGATCTGTGTGAGTGGATGATCGAATGGGTGACAGAACGAGCAAATCAAACTCCCAGTTAAACAGCATGATTATTTTCTACACGGACATTTCCGTTTTTCCTAGCTTACTTGAGTGATAATTATTTTTTATCAAGACGCGCATACATGTAGTTCCAAAAATTTCACTATCACTTTGCGTTTTGAATACTTGCACATCCCCGAGCGGAAATTAATAAGTTCCGTACATCCCTGGATTTCATACTGCTTTCAACAAAGCCGACGTTGCAGCAGATCATTCTGGCATTTTTGTATTCTTTCTTTGATACCTGTTTTGCTCCGCTTTTCTTGACTTTCTAGAATTATGGTAGCAGCTAATTATTTCTCGAGATTTGAAATCAGCATTATTAAACGTCTGGTGCAAGTTATATTAAAATTTTGTTCAAACTATATTCTTCAAAATCTCTTTCTTGCTTTCTTATTGGCTTTCCTCCTCCGCTTCTTTCTCTCTGCCCCCATTATTGCTCTCTTTCCTCCTTTCCCTTTGTTATTCTTTATTTTTTCTTTCTTTCCTTGTTTCACTCGTTCATTTGTGTTTCTTTTCTTTTTCGTTTCTTTCTTTCTTTGCTTGTTTGTTTATTAGTTAGTTTGTTTCTTTCTTTCTTTCTTTTCTTCTTTCTTACTTTCATTCATTTATGCCCTCATTCATTCATTCATTCTTTCTTTCTTTCTTTCTTTCTTTCTTTCTTTCTTTCTTTCTTTCTTTCTTTCTTTCTTTCTTTCTTTCTTTCTTTCTTTCTTTCTTTCTTCCTTCCTTCCTTCCTTCCTTCCTTTCTTTCTTTCTTTCTTTCTTTCTTTCTTTCTTTCTTTCTTTCTTTCTTCTCTCTCCTTTTCGCAAATCACATTATTTTGTTATGTTCACTGTACTTAATCATGCTATGTTAGCTTGTGAAGCCATGTACTCGTAAACTATGTGTAAGATAAAACTAATTGTTCCAGTAACCCATTTAAACCTATAAGTGGGCTAGACAGTGATAGTATTACATGAATTGCAAAGTGTCTGAGCTGGGTCTGATGTCTGTAATTCCCAGTGAACTGGCATATCCAATAAGCAAATTCCCGCCTCCTATCATCCTGACAGCCTATCATTTTACAAAGCTTTAGATCGCAATTGATAACTTGATGTTCTTGATCTTTAAACTTGTAAAAATAAGAGAGCTGCACATGATTATCATCAACGACGGTGCTAATTAAGGCGACTGTGTTGATGACGATAACATGTGAAATAATAAAAACAGCCTCTTCTATGTTGACTATGACTACTTCTGCGCTAATGTTATAATGGTGATGTTGTTGTTGTTGTTGATAATGATGATGACGATGACGTCTACGACGATGATGATGATAATGACAATGACGAAAAAAGTGCGATTATGATGATGACGACGATGACGACGATGATGACTATTAGTGACATCTTATTCACATATATCTAGACTGAAAGCTGTTTAAAAAATGTTAATGGTTTGGTATTAAAATCTTCGAAAGTCCAAAGTTCAACTTTAGGATAGGCTTTGTCTTATTCGGCGAAGTTGACGAGGACTAATGATGATAAGTGATACTCTGCTAATTCAGTCTATCTTTTCTATCACTCTCCAAAGTTTCAAAGGCTTTTCAGCTAAAGACGACTTCTTCACCTACACGCCAGTTTTAATCAACTTTTACATCAATACGTTAATGGGTGTTTATAGAACCATTATATGTTCCTTTTTGAGGTCAAGCACAGGTAAACATTATGTGATCCTAAAGCTAAGATGGCGTACAAGGTTTTCTGGATCAGCGCCGTAATGATAAATTTGTAGTTTGGTATGATGTCTAAAAACTTTGAGTTGATCGGACCTGGTAATCCACGGAGGCAACACCCCTGCCGAAGTTGTTGACCAAGTGTGCTAGTGTAATTCGTGTATACTGTAGCTAGACATGGATTTTCATTTGTCTGGAAAATTTGACCTTATTAGACTGAGTTAAATTTTAAAAAATAAACATCATACTTTTTTAATATTTAGTAACATCAGTAAAATATTGACGAGTAGTTTATAATATTGTCCTCAGATTTGCTTTTTAGAGTTTTCATTGCTAATCACTGGGCTTCATCAATGAAATAAGCTTAATAATATTTGCGGCGCAACTCCTGTCAATGTGAGGCTAATGAAAACGTACGTTCACGAAATATTAAAATGACTAAAAACCAAGGAAAACACATTCTGACTGTCATCATTTTTCATCTCAAGCAGACCGCTGAGCAGACGTGTTGGCTTTAAAGCCCACATACTAACATCTTAAACTATTATTTGGGTGTACGGGTGTATACTCTTAACCGAAGCGAGCATACTTGTATTTTTAGGTGAGTATTACTGCAAGCACCCAGAGCAGGTGAGTACACTCCGTATGCTTCCGTATACGTCCTACTATACAACTGGTATTGTTTCACAGATGTTCTAGACTTGGTGTTCTAAATTTGGATAGTGATTTTCCGCCGGAAAATTTGGATTTGTTTCTTTTAAGTCCTTTTTAGTTGTGGTTTCGTTAAGTTGATTATCAGTTTTTATTGGCCTAGCCAAGATTCGAATTGTAATCCCAATTGTAATCATGTAGCACTCACACATTCAGGTGCTTTCTCAGTTTTGTTAGTCAATAAACTTTTTAAGTTGTGAATGACCTTCGACCTTTGAATGACTATCCAAGGCCACCCAATACCCTATTAAAATCTGTCGTACATCTGTCGCTGATTGCTTCACAAGTATGGTTGAACAAACTCTTTTTACTTTTGAACCGCATTTCACCTTTGACGTTGACTAGGGAACGAAACGTCGCCAATTAACCAAAAAAACCTGTCCATCCTGTCAGTCTACCTGGCACTAGTAATTCGTTTTAGTTGCCTCATTGTTTTCGCTATTTTAGTTATAGATACCACTCATGGCAGCCGACTATGTCAGTATAATGTTATTAGTAATACTGTGTCAAAAAGTTGACAAGTAAATAACATCACTAAAATGTTGCATAAACGAAGCAGAGCAAAATCGAGGAAACTCCTTTCACTTTCACAAAACAATTACAAGCAATTTTTTGCTCAGTTTTAATCCAATCTCATGTCAGTTTGCGATGAATTAACAGGTGTTTCGTGTTTCAAGACAATTTTTTTTGAAATCGTGTTGTGAAACCTTATCATTCCAGAAAACAGATGAGTCTGTTTCGTAAATGCGTTACTTAGTTATCCAGTGACGAGATAACTCCACCAGCTTACTTCTATGTCACTGCTAAAAATTCGCAAGCTCTGAACCTAGTTGTCAATAAGCTAACACCAGTATTTGTGTCGTCAGTTGGATAACTTAAAACAGGTTATATGCGATTGCTTACGCAGGTCAGGGGGCCTGCATTTTTCCATGTTATTTTTGCCACTAACATTGTGCCTTACACGTGGTATTAATACTAAGAGCAAATTTATGGATTGCCTTCATGCCTTATTGCAAGGAAAGCTTCTACGCTGATGTAAAATTATTATAGGTTCTCTGATAAGAGCTCCATATTTTACTTAGATTCAGATTCTCTGTTGCGCAGACGCGATGGATGTAGGATCAGAAGATAAAGTTTCTCCTCTACCGTGGCAGGGATCCCTGCGGCTACTTGTGCGAGGCTTGGACGCTGTTGAAAAATAATTGCATCAAGTCTACAAATTCTAAATCATTTTGAAATATTTTAAAACAACTGTAAGAGCCTTTTGTAATAGGACGCTGTTATGACAATTATCTAATAAAGTAAAATCAGTTGTTCAAATTTTTAAAAAGTGATTGAGTTCTGTTTGCCACTTTTTTGCGACGTTTATTTGTTACGCATCAGCTAAAAATTTCTAAATCGTTTCAGACACGCGGAGAATTGCCGAATTACCAAGATTTTATTTTTGCTCCTAGAACTTGGTAACGGGTTAATTTGTTGACAATGTTGCGTGCCGCTCTGCCGCAGTGATATTTTCTGTGAAAACGGCGCACCGTATTATTGATTCATTAAAAACGTTTAGTTTAGAGACGAAATCAGTTTACTTAGTGTTAACGCGATTGTAAGATTGCTAACTCTTCACCAGATTCTATTTCTGCACCGCCTCTAAGACGGGAAAACGTGCCAGTCAGCTAAAAGGTAAGTAAAATGTTTTTTCTGCAAACATCTTTGTAGTTTTGTAATTACTGATAAAACAACAAAGGTGTTTTCAGTATGAAATTATTTCTATTGTTTTTCTAATCCAAAAATTGCTATAAGACTGCAATTTCCAATAAATTGTTCAGTACTCGTATTGTCTTCAACTCTCCACGACAACTGGCCAAAATGACTCTTTCAATCTTTCCTATTTCTCTCTTTCTCTCTCTCACGCACTGCTCGTTCTCTCTTTTTCCCTCCACTGGACAGTTTGCTTAAAGTTTACAATTCCATATACGCAATAAATTAGTTCGTGAAGCGGTTTAAGATTAGGGTTAGGCTTCGGGATAGGGTTAGGGTTGGGTTGGGGTTAGGATAAGGTTAGGGGTAAGATTAGGGTATTATAATTTTGTGGGGAATTGCAAACCTCTTCGGATCGTTTTTCAACTCACTTTTTTATTCTTCGGTTTTAATTTCTGATGTTATCTTATCTGTGCCTTTCTTTATCACTTCCATTGTTTTTCGTCTTATTTTGTAAAGAAGGTTTGAGCAAAAGCTCATTATTGTAAACGCAAGCGACAGCTTGAATCAAGGAAACTTCCATGCGATGCCTGTGTTCGACGGAACCTTATAAGAGCCTTCACCACTGGAATTTCCATTATAATGGAAATCTTACTACTCCTAATTGCCTCGTGCTAGTTATCAGCAGCATATTATATGGTGCAAAGTTGTTTGGCTTCATTGTGGAGCCGAATGTAGGCCTTGTTCTGGAGCTTCCTTAGATTGAGTTTTAATAACGCATTGGCCCTATGGTACAATACGATACATGGGCCAGAAGATAATCGAAGCTGGCGAAAATCTTGACTGCTCCACATTTATGATCATTTCAGCATAATCACGGCTAAAATGCGCCACTTTGTAACTAACTCACCAAGGTCATGAAGCACCCCCAATATGAGAGCATGCCTCACATAAATGGTTCACAATTAACACTTCTGCACACGTACGCAAACCCAGAGATGTAATGGTTAGTGTTGTCTACCAATAGACAGAAAGACCGGATTCAGTAATTATTCATCTGTTCATGATTTTGTTTCTGCTCATCTAATGATGACAGTTTTGATCAAACAATAAAAACAAATTATTGAGGATATGATTTAATGCGTTCTTGTTTAGAAATGGATTAATTAGCTGATGCAACATCACAACAAACAAAAATCTAAATTTTTGGTTTACGAAATTACAGTGCAACTACGAAATTAAAATCAGGAGGAAAATAATCGAGGAAGTGTAATACTTTGCCTTTCATTTCCCCCCAGCCGAAACAAATTAAATATCACAAAAGAGAACGCTCATTGCTACAGCGGAATATTCAATATAGCTTCAAATTTTTATTGCAAAACTGCAAGTTAAGAATGCAATATTTTTGCAATCATGTAGTAAAGTTTTTCCATAAAAGGGCAAAATATCGTCTGGCATTTTGACATGCCGATAAGTAGTCGAGTCACACAGATAAGTTTAGTTGCGAAGCATTTAAACTACTGTATTGCTGTTAGGAATTGTGCAATATTAACGACCCGTCTTTCTTGAAGCACTAATTAAATGCAACGTTCGCTTACTAATGGTGACTAATGGTGACTTTTAGCTTCTTATCCTTCACACAAATGCATAAGCACTGCTGCATTCCAGCAAATTGCTGCGTTTGGCTTAAATTAGCAACTGGCAATTACAATAGACCTAGTATTTTCACTTTAGGGCCAAAGCACATCTATGAGAAACCTGAAATGAAGTAGCGTTTTCCTTTTCTATTTGTACTTTTTATTTCAGGCAAAATGTCCCATATATTCAAATGGGTTTCTAGACTTGATTTAAAAGAAACAAAAAACTGTCACCTGTACTTGCACATTTTAGTTCCGAAGAGTAGCAGTAAAAACAAATTCTTTAAGGCTTGCGACATCCATTTCGTTACTTGTTATTAAGTGTGAATAAAAATTACAAGTTTTGATGTTGCAAAAACTTTACACTGGACGTCGAACGCAGAACTGTGTTTTGTTAAAGTCAGCGTTAACTTGATTGACATTACGCAAAAGCCAGTTGGTATTTAGGGCATATTTGTTATTCATATAGACATTACATGCACACAGATAATAGTGAAGCAAATAAAATGCTTACATTTTAAAAATTTGTTGTAAGAGCAAAAAATAAACTAAATGCGTGGGAGTACCTGACTGGCCCATGAGGTAGTATAGAACTATAAACATATAAAATATCAACGCTCAAAAAGCCACATGGAAAATTTGGGATGATCAGACGCTGTTTTTATGTACGATAATAAAATGTAATCTTGATACTGATCCATATTATATAGGCGCCTCAACCTCGTTTATTTTATTTATTGTGCTTTACGTTAATGTGGTGAAGATTGTAAAAAAATACGTGATAACTCTAAACATAAAGCAAAAATAGGTTAAAGATGAGCTTTTCTTTCTGGGATTTTTCCCAAAATTATATTTTAAAAATTAAAATTTGTTTTATATTTATCCTTCTTTTGCACAACTTTATTTGGGTATGATTATGTAACTGTCAAATGTTTTTTCACAAAAAATTGTTAATTGAACAAATCGAACGAGACAATCAGCTAGGACCGAACCAAAAAAACGATCAACCAACCAATCAACAAACTAACCAACTAACAATCCAGCCAATCAGCTAACAAGCCAACCAACTATCTAATCAACCAGCTAGCCAGTCAACAACCGCCAACAACCAAACAAACGAAAACCACCATCAAGCAAACAAATAAAACCAACAAAACAACCAAATAAAACCAACAAAACAACCAAACAACTTACTAAAACTAGGCAGCACACGGCTAATCAAACAACAAATCAACTAATTAACCAAGAAACCAACTGGCTAATAAACCTACCACCCCGCCCACTACCCAATCAGCAAACCAATGAATCAACCAACAACCTATTAACAAATCAATCAACCAACCAACCAACTAATTAAACTAATTAACCTAACAACCAATCACCCATTGAACAAAAAAAACTCAACCAGCTAAACAAATAAGAAAATGTTCAACCAAATAACAAATCAACATTCATGTAAGCAGACATAAATGCAGCAAATGAAAGGAATAAGTGACCAAATAAATAGACAATTAAACTTACAAAATGTAGGTTTCATTTGTAAGCAATCATTAGTTGTAAGCCGAATCGTCTTGCCTTTTTGCGCAAATGTGAAGAGCGCATTTTTCTCGGACGTTTATCGCACGTTTTGTGTTAAACCAATTACCTTGGTCATTTACTTGGTTAGCCGCTTGCTCTTCAAACAAACGGCTCTTCCTGAAAAGTTGATGCTTCTTGCATTGAGGACAGTTTTTAACACAAGGCACTTGGCTTCTTTCTGAGAGAACATTGCTGTTTGCACTTGAGTAGAAGCGCATCAAGTAAGTAAGCAAGCAAGCAAGCAAATAAGCAAGTAAGCAAGCAAGAAGTAAGTAAGTAAGTAAGTAAGTAAGTAAGTAAGTAAGTAAGTAAGTAAGTAAGTAAGTAAGTAAGTAAGTAAGTAAGTAAGTAAGTAAGTAAGCAGGTTGGCTTGGTTGGGCGGGCGGGTGGTTTGGGCGAGCGGGCGGGCAGGCAGGCAGGTAGGTAGGTAGGTAAGTAAGTAAGTAGGTAGGTAGGTAGGTAGGTAGGTAGGTAGGTAGGTAGGTAGGTAGGTAGGTAGGTAGGTAGGTAGGTAGGTATGTAGGTAGGTAGGTAGGTAGGGTAGGGTAGGGTAGGGTAGGTAGGTAGGTAGGTAGGTAAGTAAGGTAGGTAGGTAGGTAGGTAGGTAGGTAGGTAGGTAGGTAGGTAGGTAGGTAGGTAGTAAGTAAGTAAGTAAGTAAGTAAGTAAGTAAGTAAGCGAGCAGTAAGAAAGTAAGCAGGCAAGCAATCAAGAAAGTAACTAAGTGAGAGGTAGGCGGGCACTTGGGCAGGCAGCTTTTTGTTTTTGTTTTTTTTCTTTATTCAAGGGCATTTTTCGACGTCAGTGGCTTCACAAGCTGCAGTTTTGCGAAACGTAAATGTATTATGACAATGATTATTGGTATTAAATTATAATGTTTCAGCACTGCCACTGATGAAGTCGATCCGAACGTTCAAGAAAACGTCCTTGAATAAACAAATATTTGTCAGCCAAATGGCACTTTTAAATTGGCTGCTTTTGGCTAAAAGCTCGGTATGTAAGTACGGACAAACTGAAATCGAACCACCCAGTTACAGCAAATAGCAAAAATGCAGGTAAAATAGGCAGGAAAGGGAATTCTAGTTAACATGACTGTCCGTTATTCACATCTTCTCACAACAGAAGAGAATTTTTCTTAAATTGTGTTTGTTATTCGCCAATTGTATTGCCATTTTGTAGTTTTTATATCGTATTGTCTAGCAGAACGTATTTTAGCTAAAACTTGAGAAATTTCTCCCGAAATATTGCTTGTAATCAAATGAGTTTATTTCGAACCATGTTTCTATATAGATATATGGTCTATATTCTTTTACCGAATTCTCAAAAGAATATTTTGGCAAGCGCCTGCCAAACTAAAAAAACGTTAATGACTCGTGTTATGTACTAGAAAATTTTGCTACAAATGACAATTTGCCCTGTAAGACAATTCTTTTTTCCTATAGTTTAGATAATTTAGGTAATTTATTGTGGAAATTTTATTCCAACTAATGTCTTTTTTGCCTGTATACATTTAGGCAGAATGAAATAAATATAACAACCCATTGCCTATTTGTAACCAAGCTTTATATTACTTGAGTAAGCGCACAAATCACAAACTCTTGGCTTTGGTTGAGAATATTTGTGATACATCTCACGTACATACATGAGTGTATATCATATATATAAATTTAAATTACATTATAAAATTATGTAAAACTAGTTCGCTAGCTTTTTGTTCGGGCCCCAAAAAGGTAAGCGTTTACCGAAACATTCGCGTGGACGCTCAGTAAATGCGTAATACCCATACATTCAGGAAAAAAAGAAATAATATACCATCATTGGAGCCATAGTCATTTTCTACTGATCGCACCTGCTTCATTTATTGGAGAGCCTAACAACAAATAGGATCAGATGAATTACATAATTAGCCAATTAGGACACATAATATGATATGCTATTTCTGCGTGATGATAATCAACAATAATGTGTTTTGCAAAGAGGCAGAATAGGCATGAAACTCTCTTTATACCTCTGTGCACTGGTTGCCCAAATGTATACTTCAAAACGGTGATCACAACCGAAAACTATACTGACATTCGACAGGGTAAGTGCTGACTAATGTTGATAAAATTGAATCAGTTCAAATGTATTTTACCAGGCGTTTGTATTATAGATGTAACATTTATTATGTGCCATATCCGTTACAACTGAACTTTTTAATTCTTAGATCATTAGATCATTAGAGGAAAGAAGGTTAAAGAACGATTTAATACTGTGTTAACAAATCATGCATAAAGACATAGATATAGATAGAGACCACTTTTTTACTTTAGCTACATCTAGTCGGACAAAAACCCTTTTAAACGGAAATTAAATTATGTCGTCTAAATGCTTTCCTAGTCTTAACAGGCACATGTAAGAAGCGTTTGCTCTTTATGTCTCTCCCACGCGGCTTCTCAGTATTATGTTAATGCTTATGTGTATTGCATGTTTTTATATGATGCATATGTTTTGTATGTATATGTATATATTTTAATGCATATTGTTAACTTTTCATATGGTGTGTAATAAACTTAAACTTAAACTTAAACTTGAAAACCCCGTATGCTTCAAAATGTGAACGAATGTTTTGTCAGTTTTCCTGTCTTCCCGCTGTTACTGGTAATTAGTTTACTGTCACGAACGATTCCACATAAACTTCAGTGACTTTGATTCGCAACGAACGATTTCAGCTTTGAGCAATAAAGCAGCCAAATGACAAAAAACTTGCGACTGCATGGGACGGAGACCGAATGCCAATTATCGCCTGCGAATGTCACGAAACATGCTCTCTTTGAGGCGTGCAGCACGAAATAATAAATCGGATTGTTTTTCTTGAGCAGAAATTGAATTTTCCGCATCGCATGCTCACAGTAGCGCCTAAAAATTAATAACAGATCAGTGTTAGGCTCTCTTACATAATAAATTGAACTGTGTCGGCCAAGTGTAAAATACGTTTGACTAGTTTCGTTGTGAATTTGAGCCCCAGTGAAAAAAGGAATTTATTCATTTAGGCCTATAATTCTATGGTTAATAGGTAACAGTATGTAATGCTATACATAAGGCATAACACTATAATGCTTAAGTACAGTTAGGCCATTTAGGAACAATGTTTTTATTGCGGACCAACTTGACTTCAGTTCAAGCATTTACCACAACTCAGCACCGCTTTAAATATCTGCACACGATTTAAGATGCCTCTATTTTCTGCACATCTTCTTACAGCTCTATTCTATTCAATTTACACTTCTATTTCAGACTAGAATTCGCATAAAAACTATGTAATGTGTACACAGGCCTACACATTAGAATACGATAATACTAATGAAATTACAATAAAAACAGGGCAGGGCACACAACTACTGGCAAGCCCACATACAAGAACACGTTATTTACAAGAAATACGTTATTTATGTACACGAAACAACTTTGTCGCTGCAGTACTTAATAAGAAGGGGACATGCATTGAGCTGTGATTAGGGTACCACCATTACTGGGGTCTGCAAATCCTACCCGCACGCACTTAGGACCTCCCGAGTATGTGCTGATAGTGAAGATTGACCCAAGACATGTGATTTTGGACCCTGGAAGGATGGTGTCCTTTCCAGGAAAAGGAACCATTTATTCTTAGTTCGGATACAGATTGGTGTGTGACAGGAACATTCCACACGTCAGTGGGTCCTTAAAACAGCACCTCTAAGTCTCCGTACTGCTCCGAGATCCCTTGTTGATTAGCCTATCTTCTTGAGAGGGTAACTGCCACCTCGCACTTCGTGGAGGTTACACAGGATTCTTGGTTGTGGAGAGGCTGTACAACAGTGACGCACTGGGCTGTCACTAATGCTCATGGTTGGCAAGAGCACTAGACGCATCGCACACCTCTGCAAGCCTGCAAACAGAAGCCTACTAACTAAACTACAAGCTACTAGCCTCGGCTTCACCAAAGGTTATGCAGCACCAATCTTACAGCTGCATCCACGTGGCTCTCCAATGTTTTTATGATGTTTGTTAGACTATAAGTGACGTGCTGTCATTGTCCGCAACTTATAGGTCTTTAATCCTTATAGTTTTTGTTACTCCATACAGGTCATTTTCATATCCATAAAACTACTGTATTACTTCGTGCGTCATTACGTAGGTTGGTTTCTTTTTACACTATTTTAGACATTTTATAAGACTCCACGGAATGTAAGGTGGCTACGCGCTGTTTTATAGTTATGCAAAGCTTTCAATGTGCTTAAACGATTTCAGGTGGCTCCATGTTTCAGACATTTTGGAAAGGCTTCACGAGTATACAGACATTTTGCACGGTTCCATCGGTATTCAAACGTTTTTATGCATTTTTAAAAGTCTTCAAGTTTTTTTATACTCATTTTACACGGTTTCGAATTTTCCCACGACTTCATATATTATTTTATGCCTTCACATGACTACTATACATTTTTATAGTTTTGCAAATGTTTTTTACACAGCTTAACGCAACGTTTCGTGTCCACACATTTCTCTCTAGAAACATAAAACTGAACTTCCATCAAAGCAGGGCATTGTACACGTAAAAACGTGACTAGGTTTCGTCATTATATGATCATAATAAATTCTGAATGTGGTCATATTTCGGTAGTATTGGCAGCATTTTTCATAAATTACGCATTATATGACTCTTTTTTGTGACATAAATTTATCTTGTTATATCAATTCAAGACGCGAGTAACATCTCAGATGAATTCAGGGAAATGAACAAGTAAAAAGAACTTCATATTGAAATTGAATTTTCATTTTTGCTATTCTGTTTATGAAATCAAGTGCTTCTCGTAGAATAAAAAAAAACGTAATTGAGGTGTAGAATTAAAAAGACGATAAAAACACTAGAAGTATTCAAAGTCAAAATAATGACGCCAAGCATGTCACCTAAATTATGTTTTAGCTTCGAAAAAGGACAGTAATTTTACAAGTAAACACTAGTTTGTCATTTAAATTTACAATAGTTAAAAATAGAAATTAAAATGTAGTTGAAGCGCAATTGTAAAAAGTTCTTCGACTAAACCTCATACGATTACGTTGCTCCGTCGCCTTTTACGGGTCGTCGGAACTTCAGAAGTAAACACGCAGATGACGAAAAGTGTATTTTGATTTTTGAGACACCCAAAATGTTAATGATGGCTCCTTTAAATATGCCTATATTTTCTTGTTCCGCTCTCCTGAAAAGGCCACACGTGCTTTAGAAAAACGATGAGAGCTTTCGCGAAAAGCACACGTGATTCTGCTTTCCACCTATTATTGCGCCACCAAAAACAGTGGCCAATAACTATAGGCGATGTTTGTTTAGTGTGTATATTAGTATTATTTACATTCGAAGTTAAGTTTTTGCGCATAATCGTGCCGATTTTCTTCCTTTCGTATTTCCGAATCCAATCCATACAATTTCAACTTTACCTGCTATTAAATTTGTCAATAAAAGATTTCTTCTGTTTTAATTTGTAGTATTATAGAAAGCGAACTATTAAAATTCAATCAGAAGCTTGTGTTGGTCACAAGTGGTCAACAAATAACTGTATTCTGATTTTTAGTAATTTGGCTTGTGCGTATCGTTGTTGTACATTATAATTTCGACTAAAATGCCATGGAACTAGAAACGCAATGTGTTTGTGCATTGATCACAGACAAAATTCAAGGTGAATTTATTATGTGAACACGACCACATTTTTGGCTACATTTATACGTACATTTTTATGCTAGATTGTATGACGTTTCACCAGTTATCTTTTCGTTAGTCTACTTTTTCGCCAGTTTACCTTTCCGCTAGTCTACCTTTTTGCCAGTCTACTTTTTCGCTAGTCTACTTTTTCGTTTTTTCGCCAGTCTACTTTTTCGCCATTCTGCCTTTTCGCCAGTCTATCTTTTCGCCAATCTACCTTTTCGCCAGTCTATCTTTTCGTCAGTGTAGTCATGACTAACAATGAAGACTTAGCTTACCTGTATATATAAAAGTCACCACAGACATCTGGCGAAAAGATAACTGCCGAAGTGGGGGATTACCTTTATGTCAGCATCTCTTCAACTTAATTGTTGGACTGTTCAGCAGCTAATTAGCACTAACGACCTTAACTGTAATATTACTTTTAATAATTATGTTCAAATGTATATGTAATCGAGTTTAAAGCTGTAAATGCACATTTTATTTTCCCCTTTTGTTGAATTTGCGTAACAGTGCTAATAGATTGTCAACTATTGATTATTACATTGGTCTTGGACTCCTCTTTGTGTTTAAAAAGACTCGTATCAAGCTTCAAAGTATTATTAAACTATTTCACTATTTGAAACATTCGAACTGAAGTGTTTAGGCATAACCGCGCCGACTTTCTTCTCGAGCCAAAACTTTACTATTGCATTACTTGATGCTGAAGTGCCACCTATCAAGATAGTGCACTGTGGCAATGGTCCAATCAGTTCTCTATCAAGGATGTGCCACCGCCACAGCTGTCTGTTTTTCTAGACCCATGTCTGTACCATACTTAAAACTTGTGACAAAAAACTACATTTTCAATTTCGGGAATTGTGTGACTGCATCTGATCATTGACTAGGTTAATTAAAATCTGGTATTTTTCAACGCTTGAAACCCAACTTGTAGCCTATACACGAACTTCTTGCAAACTGACCATATGTAAGAATATGGGCAGAAGTAACGACAAGCAGACAGACATATGTAAACTTATTTATAGATTATCAAATGGATGCTGAAAGCATAATAACAAGCAAACGATTTCCGGTAATTTCCCTGACCAACAGGTCTTGGCAGTAATTCGTTTATATATGGGTCTGCGGAGGAATATGACTTTAGGCAGCTGCACGTAGATTTGTAGATGCAAAATGACACAAATACTTAACTGCCTCAGTCCCCATATACATGGCAAATTACAGCAAACTAATCATGCTTATTATTATAAAAGTAATGGTAGCCTTTTCTTGCTTTGTGCCTTTAATTACACAGTCTTGTTACAATTCTATGTAGACTGACCTTCATTAGACGTGCACAATAGCCTAATTAGTAAAGCGCTGCTTTTCGGTAGTGATGTCGTGATTAGATTCTAAGACTGGGTAACGCCAATGTTATTATTAGTGAAAATTATTATTTTCTTAACTTTTTTCAGTGTTATGTCTTTCATTAGCCTTATTAGTTATTGCCAGTTTAAAATTCTTAGTTCCTAATACGTAGGCTTTTATTTTAAAATGTTTAATCAATTTTAATGTGAGCTTTAAGTGATATTAACGCGAAATTTCTACTTAGCAATTTTACTTATCTAAAACTGTCTATTTTTAATGTACTAATCATGCATGGACCGTCACGGAAATATTGTACTATATGTAATTTTGATGTATATCCATTTGATGAAAAAATTTTGATAAATTTCTATTCTATTCTATTTTATCTGTTGATGTTGAACTAATTTTCTAAGCTTGTCTAGTTCACCTTAAGGGAAGGTCGTCGTGGTGCATGTCTATGCATGGTTGCTCTACGCAGTTGTGTGATCAGCATGAAACCATTCTTAAACACACAACAGCTACAGTTTGAATCTTTTTACACATTGGGGTACTTTACAAAGTGTTATCCAGCACAACGGCAGCGCCTACTGAATATGGATGTTTTTGGCGAGACCAGAATCTAGCTCGTTCTCAAGTATGATATGCTTTTAAAATGAGACACTTGACTGGCCCAGACTGGTGCGCAATGCGCATGTTCCCTCATACCATGAGCCGGAGCCGGAGGTAGTGTGGCAGATGAAATCGCTCAGAAAGGGTATAGAAACCACCTACCAACCCACTCATTTACCGACCAGACTTGCTATTATTTAACTTCTGGTGTTACTTTCACAGAATAACCATTCGGCTAATATGCTCTGCAATTAAACTCGCTCTCAAGATTAGTTAACTATTAAAATAGCTGCTCAAAACATTAAATTCAGTAGCTCCAATGCGCTACTCCTTATCGACAGTAGACGACGACTTACTCTCAAGTTTAAAACAAAAATTAAAACTCTCATTAATAATATATATAATTATAACAAAAGTGAAAACATTGGTGACATCTGCGCATGGCAAGATTTGCATTGTTTTGGTTTGCTGATTTCCCCAGTGCCTTCCACTCCACAACGCAATCCATACAAAATAATCGTCGAGGAATTAAACTGGCTTCATCACCTGTTAGAAAATTCTATTACGTGACAAGGGCGTTCCTGGCTCGCATTGCTGGCAAATGTTTCGACCGCCACACAAAACGCGAATTGTGCAACTTGCCGCACGCGGGTCTTAAACGCCGCATCTTCATCATTAATCGACTCTTGGATTTCCTTGTAATCCGCAGCAAGACCGACTCAATTTGTTTGAACACGCACTGCGTGAAAGGATTTCTCTATCGTCCATGTAGTCAAAGGTGGCATTCAAAGCCTAGAAACTGGGTTCATATAGTTGAACAGGGGTGCCATTATCAAGTAGGTTGAGTTTGCATTAGAATTGTAAGGTTTTTCCACTTTCAAGAACTTAGATGTGATGAGAACTTTGACGTGTAGAACATTAGGCCGAATACCTTGGAAATGGAAAATGCAACTTTCCAATATTTTTTCTTAATCAAAATTTCGCGTGTTGTAATTTCACCACCACCACCATCACCACCACCACCATTTCCACCAAAACCACTACCTGCACCACAACCACCACCGCCGCCACCACCATCACTGCCGCCGCCGCTGCTGCCTCCAGGACCAGCAGCAACATCATAGCAACTATATCATCATTATCGTCGTCGTCGTCGTCGTCATTTTCGTTGCCGTTTTCCAATCAGCTGCACATGCAATACCGTTTTATTGAGTCCAGCTATATTATAATTGGGTTTATGTACGAGCTACTTCCTAGAAGAAACAATAGCATACCAGTTAGATACATAGCTGACATACATGTGACTCATGAAAACCCTCTATGCAAATTTGTGCTGTGAAATCGGTATCTCAAATAGTGATTGCTAATAACACGGTGTTTGGCAAGAAAACATTCTGTGGCCAATATCAACAGAGAAAGAAAAACCCCGGGTGCCTGGAAAGTTGAATTGATCTTCATGTTCATGTTGCTCCAGCAGAATGAGACGTTTTGTAGCGACGCTACAGCTAGTTGATGAGGAAGATAAAAACCCTAGCTTTTGAGGCATAGATTCGTGTAATTGGTAGCCTTTCAATTAACAGTTTCACTTAACAGTTCCAGCATGAATTTTGGCGTAATATGAAAAAATAGATTTTTTTTCGTTACTTTAAATGCAACTCTGTAGGCACTGTGCAAAATTAAGCTCCAAGTTGTAGTACTGGTTTTGAATACAAGGTCTTGGTGATGAGTTTCACGTTTCGCCATCATCATACTACTGCTGGGCCACCACTAATCTTCTTGTTCACCTCCTCACCATCGTTGTCATCATTATCGTTATCATCATCATTATAATCGTTAACCATCATCGTTGTCGTCGTCGTCGTCATCATCATCATCATCATCACCACCACTACCACCACCATTATCATTAACAACAACTACAATAGCAACATAACTATATGGACTTTCAATAGCAGTAAGCCAGTAAGAGCTAAAAACTTGTAGCCTCATAGGTATGGTATACTCATTATACTAATTACAGTGAATGAAAAATGAACTCTTTACTTTCGGTTAATTTACGTGATTGAGAGTAGAGCTCGGAGCTGATGCTGGTGTTCATGAATATATTTGAAATAAAGAAAAATTGTTAACTGCGGCTATGTATGGCTGCGGCTTTGTATGGCTATTTATTACAATATGTCGTTCAGAAGCTAAACTTGAAATTTCTTTGGGGCTAGATAATGTAACATCCGCTCTTGTTTAGAAATGTCTCCAAAAACAAATAAAGCAGTTCTGTCGCGTTGCATATGTAAAAGGAAAAATTTACTTTATTGTATTTGTGTTTGATGGAAAAATTTTACTGTCCTTTGACCGGTTGATGCTATTTTTAGTAGAAGTCTGCAATATTATTAATTTATTACAAAAGACCAATGTGTTTACGACAATAACGACAACGGCAACGATTTAAATTATGCATCAAAGGCGAAACAAGGAATTTTATTATTCACACTCTGTCTGTCATCACGCAAAATCACCTTTTTTACAGTCCCCAGAGGTTTCTTACTGTTTGCTAATAAGACGCGAGGGACTGAAGGTGTGATTAGGACGACTAAAGAAAACGAAGAAAACGGCAAGAATTGTTACGATGCAGTTTTACGAGCAATAACAGTGAGTTGAAGCTACATTGGAAATGCCAAGTTCAAACTGCGCTGGAAATTGTTTTTCTGTAGCTCCCCCTCCCCTCCAAACTGCTTACACAACAATGTCCGTTGTTTTACAAAAATTAAAATGCGTTTGTATCATACTACTTTCCAGCTTGTTTGTTTGTTAATGGAAAGCACGCAAATTGATTTTTGCGGGTACAGAAATAGGCAATAGTACGGTGTAATTTGTTACATCATAAGTATTTCCAAATCAACATAGAATCTATCTCTCAATATTTAGTGTGAAAACCTCGTGCGTCTCGCATATCCTGCAAGTCTTGAGGGGTGTGACTGGAGCAGCAACTCGTAATATCTGGGTTAATTTCTTCAGTCACACTTAATTGCCTGGAGAGTTACCGAATCTCAAGTATATCGAACACATTGGAGCCATCCTGAAAGGCAGAGTGGAGACTAGGATGATTCCCAGTACATCGGCCGGTGTTCAAAACACACGCTATAGCATTAATGGACGAGAATATTATTCCCAGAAAAGAATTCTGTGACCACAGTTACACAATTTTGGAATCAGGAAACCTGCTGCGGGAATACAATTAAACCACAGTAACGCAAATCAAACGAAATCACCAGAGACGTGCAATACGCTGATGATGGACAGCAAAGAGCAAAGATGAAATGGAAGACATGAAGACCAAAATAGAACAAAGTTAAAAGAAACGGATCTTGTATTAAAGAAATATAAAGCAGAAGAGTACCTCATAAAAACGAATGTAGAAGACGCGTGGAGAAAATGTAAATATTTAGGCATCAACAATGAAGATATTTCAAGAAGCAAGATCTTAGCACTAGCAGCATATTCCAAGAGAATCAGTCTAGAAACAAAGTTAAGAATACGTGATGCACTTGTGGAAATTGTGTTTCTCTACAACTTATCAAGGGCGTTATGGGCAATCAAAGCACATCAAAAGTCAAAAATAGATAAATAGAGTCAAAACCTAGGATCTGTAAAAAATGTCAAGGCAGGTGAATAGACAGTGAAGATCAAAAGGAGAAGATTGAGATGGATGGAACAAATGCTGTTTTACATTAATTTCAAGCAAAAGGATTTCATCAACATCATAAATACAGAGACATGTTAGGCTGAGGCCGACAGGATGGCATGGACTAAAGTGGTTGCAAGAGTCATGTCAAGAGAACGTGAGGCTCGCAATTGAAATGATGAAAGAAAAGACAAGCTTGTAACGCGCAGAAGGATCTTGAGTTCGACAGTGGTCTCTTCTAGTCGCTGCTCCGATTATACCCTCAAGATCGTGTGGTGTAGGAGATGTGGTGGCTTCCACACCAAATACTTATGTGATTTGGTTACAACAGAGGAGATACAAAATGTTATTGCGACATAAAATGCAAATAAGAGCAGTGGTCTCGATGTTGTACAAACATCTCTCTTCTGCTGTTTAAATGTGGTTCATAATTTACTACTACTAATTTACTACTAGAATGGATAATGGTCTTAGTAAACCTTTCCAATACACTGTTCCTACAGTGTGATTTCCTGTCATCGTGCATGACGTATATGCGTGCACTACGTAATCGTACTATTCAAAAAAGGATGTGCAGCCTCATAGAGGCATAAGCTTGTTGTTGAATGTACGACTGCTTGATCAACGAACGTTTAAAGTAGTGTATAAAGCCGGAACCAGAACAAGTGTAGTCAGAACTCTCCGACTGCTGATTGACGCCTCTTGTAAAAAGAAGAGGAAAATGTTCATATTTGTAGATTTCGAGAAGACGTTTGGCCAGGTTGGACGGGGTATGTTCTGCTTCTTCCCAGCTTTTCCCTATGCGGGGTCGCCGTTGTGAATGAGTCTTCTCCACTCATTCCTGTTGTTGACCATCTCTTCATTTATGTTCTTCTCTCTAAGGTCTCCATTAATACATTCAATCCATCTCCGCTTGGGTCGTCCTCTTCTTCTATTTCCCAGCACTTCCATTTCCATGGCCTCCCTTCCCACATGATCTTCACCGACTCTTCTTTTCAGGTGTCCATACCATCGCAATCTTGCGAGGCTTCCACTACTATAAACTGTTCCTCTGATATTATTATTTTTAATTTTATCTCTTCTTGTTATTCCCACCATCCATCTCAACATCCTCATCTCCACCACATCCATTTTCTTTTCTTCGGTCTTCTTTAGAGAAGCTGCTTCCAGCCCATAGATTAGAGCGGGTCTGACCACTTCTTTGTGGAGACTCATTCATAGAAAGTTTTGGCGCAGTTTTTACAGGCGGATGCCCTTCCTGACCCTAACCCTCCCTATTTATCCGGGCTTGGGACCGGCACTGAGTTGGGCTGGCTTCCCCCCCCCCAGTGGCTAGGTTGAACGGGGTATGTTCTTACAGGTATTAAAATAACATGGATGCGGTCGGTTATGTAATGCTACAAAATATCCCACAAGTGTATAGACTGACGAAAGAATTCTGGGTGATATGGCGTTTAGTTATAACTGTGGAGTGAAACAGGGCTCACGAAGCTCCAGTCTGTTATTCTGTTTACACGTAGATTCGCTAATAAGGGCTCTAGAAGCACTCGGCGAGGATAGCTGACTTCGTAACCTCCATTGTCTGCTCAGGATGGATAACACGGCCATTGTGGCATCAATAAAGGAAAAAAGTGTCGAAAAGATGCTGACGCGATTACAGTTCTGCAATAGGTATAGTATGAGCACGAATACAACCGAAACGGAAGTTATGGGTGGCGATGACCAAGATATGTTACCGCTAACTGTCGACAATGTTGTAATAAAATAAACCACCATATACACATATCATGGTGCAATGATGACAGAAGATCCAAAGATGAGTATACTTATCACAGAGCAACTGTCCAACCCTCTCAACATTGCCCAAGTGTAGATAAATGCATATGTGGAGGAAATGGTAATGTCTTCTGAGATTCTGAGAAGCATCAGACATTGTTTGAAGCATATGAAATCGCAAGGCAGTGTCATAGTGATTTAGCAAAATTACCAGCGGTAAATGAGAAAGTGTACAGTGCGCAGCAGCAACGCAACTAACTAAAGGAGAAACTTCTGAACAGTAACTCTACCAGACGTATGGCTTACAAAGAATATAACCCGAACTTGGAAACCCCATAAATACCAGAAAATACTACAGAAAAATACAGCTTACGCAGCTTTCTGTCAAGGCTACAAGTGAATCACTTACATCACTTAAGAACTGAGGCCGGTAGATGGCACGGAGAAAATTTAAAACAAAGACTATGCACACGCGGAGAGACAGAAATAGAAAAACATGCACTATATGCAAACATGAAACTGAACTAATGAAATAAGAAGAAAATAAGCGAATGTGAACTTTTCTGTACTGTCGGCTATTATATAGAGCAAACGGAATTTGAAATTTGCTTTGAAATTTTAGAAACTTTCCAAAACTAAAAGAGTTAATGTTTGCTGTTCGATTAGTCAAACTACAGTGTATAACCACTTTTTCAATTGTGTAAAGTTAGTACAACTATGTTATTTTAGATAGTAATGTAAACCAGTTGTGATTAATTGCTAGCAAAAAGAATAATGCATTGCAAATTTTGTTACTTTTCTGCTACCCCAGTTTCTTGATAATTTATTGTATTTATAGTCATTTGTTTGCTGTTATGAAATGACTACAGTTACTACTACTACTAGGACATGATAGATTCTCTATTCTTTCAAGAATAAGTTGACGTAAAAAATTGTTCTTTACTATTACTCGTTATTTTAGCATCTCCATAGCATAGTTACGTACGACACTGTACCAGAGTCAATACACGCTTTGTCGACTATGATGCAATAAAATCAAGGCATTGCCTTAGATATTGGCAACATAAACCACAATATTTGCGTAAAATTATGTATGGTTGTAACTTTAAACTGCCCGAAAATTTTGTTTGATGTTATGAAAAAGATGAAGAGTGCCAGAAGCAAGAAACACATTATGCTGAGATGACGCAGCATAGGGCCTATGCTTACTAATAACCAGGAGAACAAAACCCGAGTTTCTCTAGAATAAAACTCAGTAGTATGAGGAATTGAGGATCAAGAGTTTCGCGAGAAAACGAAGCGTTGCGATGGACCGATTTTTTGGACGATCAACATCTCGATTTCGCAATAAGTCACTTAATTTGGCTGTAAAGTTACTAGGAGTGTAACACATCTAAATAATGGGTATTGTTTTTTCAAATGATTAATACACAATCGCTAATAATATTGATCGTAAACAAGAAACAACAAGTTTCTATGCCTTACTTAAAAAGAAAAATACAGTAAGAGAGACTGCTTGCTTGGCATCATGTGTGCCAAACACCACTAAAAGCTATATATATATAATTAAAAAGGTATGATTTTAGATTGGATAACTATTCTATAGAGGAGAAAAGGCTGAATTGACTAGAATAAAATATCTAAAAGATTATCGATAATCAATAAAAGTAACAAAACGCCGCAAACCTCGCCCCTCATCCAAATCTCAAAACAGCCAAAAAGGCGACTTGTGGTTCCGAAGCGAATTGCAGTTTTTGTGGGCCTAACTTGTTAACTTTTCGAATCTAAATTTAGTCAGCAAGAGGAAATGCACTCTGGAGCCAGTTCTTCAGTAAAACTATACATGTCTGCTATTATCGATTGTAACTTTGAGCATTATATGTGGTGTTTCATAAACCACTATACATTTTCTATATTTATTAGCAAACAAAGCAAGATTTTCGAAAATTGGTGCTGATAAGCTGAAACCTTGGACAATTCGTTTAATGAAATTAGACGACAATATAAAAAGAACTACTTCATTATCAGGTTTTGCTATTTTTGCTACCTTCTTCAGGGATTTTATGAGCCTCAGAGACCAAATCAATGGCAAGTTGGGCATCTTGCATTGAGAAAATAATTCATAGCCCATGATTGGCGAGAAAGGTCTGCACTTCGTTGAAAAGCTACATTGTTAATAGCGTAGTCCATAATATTGTGTTCTGAATTTCTCCTCAACTTCAGTTGGTGATCGAAGGACTTCACGCCAGACTAATTTTGCGCCTTATTGTTAACATTCATGTCGTCGTTACTGTCGTCAACCGACCAGTCAAAAAATAAATAAAAAAAATTGACCAAGACCCCTTTTGGTTCATGTAACAGTTTGTTGAGATTAGATAAAAATTTAAAAAGAGATTTACAAATTAACGTGTGCACAATGACTTATTACAATAAGTTATTATAATAGTATGGATGTCCTCTTAATGAGTTTTATTGTATTGTAATTTTTAGCTTGTAATGTTTGCAACAAGTCTCTATCAAAATATCATAATTTCACATCTAGTTCGCTGTTGATTGGAAGATATGAAAACCTGAATGCCGTAGATTTAAATAACTGACGTACACATAGCATTTTATTTCCCCTTTCCCAATATAACTTTAACATAGTAGAATCATCATTAAATACTCATTAATTTCGCCTATTGCCCGTGCTCCGCCCTAAAAGCAACCCCGGAAATGGTGATTCTAGACTATTTCTTCCTGTCAGGCATTCACAGAGCCTCTGAAATGTTTATTTGACGCGCGCTAACTTGGCGTTTCTTGGCTTAGAATAACATCTCCCATCAACTGTTAATCGATTTTTCGCTTATCGGTTTCAGTTGTGTATTTTCAGTAAGGAAAAGTCTGGGTCTATTTTGCCATGAGAAGCACGTCTGTGTTTGCTGGTAATGTGTTTTGAAACACCGTGCACAAATAAATTTCATTATCTAGTAAACATTCTTTGATTTCGCTCTCGCTCCCTTTAAGTTATCATTCTTATACGAAAAAATTTCAGCACCACCAATAGATGTACAAAAATTGTACAATAGCAAAAGCACAAAGAACAATGGTAACAACAATGGCAACGGTGATACACGGGCTTGCCAGTCGTATTGTACAAGTTACGGTGAAAATGTCAGGACAGTAATTACGATGTTTGTTGTGGTAAATTTTATGGATTGTTTGTTTTTTTTTGCTGATTTTTAGCTAAAGTTTATATGAGTTTGAGTAGTATAATGTTACCGTCGTGGTCGTTGAAGTGGTCTTCGATACTTCTTAACATTTAGTAATGTTGTGTTTTGATTATTAATATTTGTCTTTAATAAATTTGTTAATCATATGAATTATCAATGTGCCGAATGCGTTTCTGAAAGAACTTTTTCGTAGTTATTTTGATACTTAATATAGCTAGTAATATAGCTACTATTTAACTGAACAGCTATTTCAGTTAAAGTACCTTGCATTTATTACTTGCTGATTTGTGAACGCAACAGATTATTAACGACGAACTAACCAGACCTATAATCACAAGAAGCCAGTGGATTGGGGTCAGGACATTCTAATTAAATGGCTTTGGCATATTGCTATTATAGGTGTTTGCCCTGTCTTTCTGCAAAGTGTAACACTGAAAGTCCCATATGATGGAAAGATGATACTTCAAGGAGGTTGTTTGTCATCTTTGTTCTTTCCATCTTTCATTTTGTTGTGGTTGTGAAAAGCGATTACTAATAACCTGGAAAGATTCACGGACCGTGCATTCAGAAATCTTAATTCAGTTTTTTGTCTATGTATCAACAGTCTCCGTATATATGCAAGCGCGCATGTACGCACGCACGTGCACACACATATGTTCATGACATACATATAAATATATGCACCGAATCAATCGTTGCTGAACAATCTAAATACGCGAGATTATCATTTTAAAGCTTACTTTTACAATTGGCATCAAAGAATAAAAACAAGCAAATTTTGGACAGAATAACATCAAGAAACTGAAGAACGAAGCCTGCAAGTGTCCCTAATACTATATCATGTGTCACCCTACCTTGACCTTATTTTGACATAATTGGCTAGATTTTACAACTCCACACACAGATTGAAACGTGATCAGGCTCACAATCCTAATTATGCGTTCCCGGAAGAGTACTTGGCTTCAAATTAGAACAACGCCGCCGTGAATCTGTCTAGTTCATTATTCCATGAAGAAATGGCAGTGGGTTTATTTGTTTTGCTGTAAAAGTGTTAATTAGCGCCTGTTAACAGCAGGCAGTTGATTTGGTGTGTTTAACTGATCGTGGCGGCAGCACAGTAGTAACATTGGCTGTGTTGTGACGATGGTTGTGACGGGACAGCGGTATCAGCTGCAGTGGTCCGAGTACTGGCAACTAATGACCTCGACCATGGTCATTGTCATTGTTAACGGCATTGTTGTTGTTCTGATTTTGCTGCCTTGTTTTTGATTTTGCAAGGAAAAGAGATTGAATTTTGTCTCTAAAGTTACAGACCACTGGCGCCGGCCGCAGTGTCTGAAAATAGGTTAGTACTGAAAGTAAAATTTACTAGAAATAACCAAGGATAATTACGTAACGGAAGGGTCGTGACAGAATTTGTAGCGCATGATAAACCTCTAAGGCTAAATAGTCATGATGTTCGTTAGAAACAAAAAGTCAACGGCTGCGGAAACGCCAATCTGCAAAACTTCTGAAGATTGATAGATATTTGTAGATTTGTAGCAGTTGCAAAACTATATTGCTGTTCAAGTATTTAAAAATGACAGTACATTTGGGTGTCCATACAAAAAGATGCCCTTTGCAAAAAATCGTCGTTGTTTTAAACCGCATTATGAAGCTGTATGTTGTAGGTCACAGAACTTGAATCGCAAAACATGCATGATTGGTGAGATTGCTAAGCAATTAGTAAACTTTTCCATTCAAATAATGCAATTTTGTCTCAGTTTATGTTTGGGAAATGACTACAATTCTCGACACACAACATTTTTTCAACTCAGCAAGTAAAGCAATTTTGGCAATAAATGCGTATTCACAAATGAATTTGGGCAGATATTTTATCGAACAAAACTATTGATATCGATTCTATGCATGATTTTTGACTCTGTAAACGAGTGACAGAATAAACTTCAGATAAACTTCAAAGTTTTTTGTGATTTTATACACATTTGAATTCAGTTGATATATGCAGGAAAAGAAAATGCATAAATGTATGGCGTGGCGTCAACGGTAACAGTGATGGCAGTCGCAAAACAAGAACAACAATCAACAGTACATGTAATAACGCACGCGCACCAGTAGCTGCAGCAAAAGTAACAATAGTAATTAGCAACAGATACGACAATAATGATAAAGGTTTTTGAGCTTCTGAATTGTTTTTGCATTCGCTTTTCAGTAACGAAGTACGGGCAAAACCATTGTCGTTTTATTGCTTTTGTAATTTTACATTTTCGTTAGAGTGTTTCTTGACGTTCTTCTACGGTTTATTTTGTCACAAAGCTGTGCTATGGTAATGCCAAGCATTGATAGCAATCCTTCTACTGAATTGCCCGATATTTGACAAAGTCACTTTAAGTTTTTCTTAATAATTTAAAGTCGTGAAAGCGCTTTTCTCCTGACAGCTGTCAAATCCAGTTTTTGCTCAAAGTACACTTATTGTTGGTGTCATTTTGTCCTCTTTTGTCCTTGGTGACCGTTTACGGACACCAGCGATGCAACAGCCAGCACCGAATAGATTTTGTTAGCTCGGAGCTCACTCAGCTCAGTCACTTCAGTGTTATGATATGGAATACACAGAGTAGTAAACGTTATTTTGTAGTCGTTGCGTTTATATATAGGTCTCTGATTGTCATAATAATTTAGGACTGATGCTTTACAATGAAAATAAGAAAAGTAATAATGAAGAGCAAACCATATTAAAATCTCTAGCCCTAATGTGGGTCAGAAACAATGCCAGGATCAACGCGTCAAAATTAAAAATAATATTTATAGTAGTGCAGCATTAGTGTCACAGTAGCAGCAACATGAATAGCTGCAGCAGCAGCTAGTACGGCGGCGGCAAATGTAACAATAGTAACTAGCAACATATGCGACAATAAGCTTCTGAATTGTTTTTGTATTCACTTTTCAGTAACGAAATACGGGCAAAACCATTGTCGTTTTATTGCTTTTGTAATTTTACGTTATCGTTAGAGTGTTTCCCGACGTTCTTCTACGGTTCATTTTGTCAGAACGCTTACAGGAGAAGCAGCAGCAGCAGCAGCAGCAGCAGCAGCAACAACAACAACAACAACAACAACAACTGCCTTTCATTCTCTGCCGCTGCAGAGAAGCAAAAACAGCAAGAGAAGCAGCAACAGCAAGCAGGAGCAGCAAGAACAGATTCGAGAAATGACAAACAGGATTTTCATTTCGTCCTATATATAAGGAACATTTAAAGGTGCAAAGGAAATCTTGTCTATCTGTAAGTGCTTGGCGGCACAACGCCGTACTCTTGTCATCTAATTATTAGTGAATAACAGTGCAAGATATCCAACGTCAGCACTTGCCATTCACCACTATTCAGCTTTATTAATATTCTATTGCGTGATAAGCACACTTGTCACAGCCAATCTTTTATATTTATGTCCAGTATTCAAATACCCCAAAGCAACCTAACCTGTCACGTTCGCGCGCGACTAGCTATGCCACGACCGAGGCGGCGCAACACCATTGTCAACTACAACCCAGAAACTACGCAGATGGTTCGAACGCATTGTTTGCATGGCTTCAAAAGCAAGGCTAAGACGCTGAACGTGTCTTTCCTCTGTCAACAAGGGCGTTTGTTGGGGGCGATAGCAACTGTTGGCGTAGACTGAATGGACTCCAGTCGCTATGGCGCTGCTTGAGAGCTGGGTAAACTCGGGCAAATGTGCAATGTCCTCGTTTTCTGTGAGTGGAATTTTACGTATTATTCTGCACACCAAGCCGTGTATGCTTGTCAAGAAATAGAAAACTCACTCCTTCATAAAATCTCATCACCACGTGGCAACTAAAAAGCTTCATAAATGACACGATTCAAGTCAAATACTCAGAGATTTTGTGATACTTTGAATAGAAAAGCATCTTTGAATAGAATAACAAGATTTGAAGCAGAATCCATATGCTGAATTGAAAATCCAAGCTAGATGAAATAAACCTGATCAAATTTACCAGTGTTGGTTGTGGTTCTTGGTATAAAGATCTAGGCGAAATTACTTTTTCTTGAGAGATTCTTTACAGTGTGTTTTTGTCTTTTACTTCTTCGTCTTCTTCTTCTTCTTTTTCTTTTTCTTTTTCTTTTTCTTCTTCTTCTTCTTCTTCTTCTTCTTCTTCTTCTTCTTCTTCTTCTTCTTCTTATTATTATTATTATTATTATTATTATTATTATTATTATTATTATTATTATTATTATTATTATTATTATTATTATTATTATTATTATTATTATTATTATTATTATTGTTATTATTAGCGTCAAGGCTTTTTATTTCTAGTGACCTCTGAAGCACAACTTGTTCTACTCTCTGATATAGTATGGGCAAATTTAATTTCATCCTGAAATTTTTTATCGAAATAATGTAAACTGAAAATGAGCAATGAGTAATGAGTAATTGAGCTGAATAATGTTGTAAAGTTATACGCCCAGCTCCCGACTCCATCTGATGTGAACAAGAAGTACTAATTAACAGGACATATAGTATTTATTAGTTGTTGCCAAAACAAACTTTTATCTTTCTGTAGGCTTGAGTCAGACCGCGGAAAGAAACTGAAGCCAGTTAACTGCTTTCTCTGAGTTTGTCTTTCTAGTAGATCAACCCGTGCAAATGGCTCCATAATTACTGTGTCACAGAGAGGAAATGATTAAAACTAGGTAGCAGCGTCTTTTAATTACACGACTCAGCAAATTTTAACAGATTTTTAGTTTAAAAGATCACTACTTACTTCACCGATTCACTTACTTAGGAATCAAAACACGAAAAGTAGACATGTTCATGTTTCGCGTTACAAAACAAGCTGGCACTAATTCCGTACAAGTTGGAGCAGACACCGAGGGGCTATTTTTGCAAAAAAGAACCGCAGTATGAACCTTTACAGTTTCCGCACAGTAATTTAATCTGTCATCAAGAATAGCGCCTTGGTGCTATAAATGAACCTCAGATCTATGAAATTAGCACAAAGTTCAACCCTTCGTAAGGGCCTAAAAACTGCTTGTGTTGCAGCCTTCCCTTTTCCTTGCATTTTCTTCTGGTTTATTTTCTTTTTTGGGTATTTTCTTTTCTTGGATCACCTATTCATCATTTCATCTTTTTTTCTTAACCCCTTTTCCGCCAACAAGCACTGTCTGTCTGTGTCCTACCAAGTCTTTGTCTGCATTCCTGTCTGTCTCTGGGGGATCATGCTCTCGGTGTTGCATTCTCTCTTTCTTTTTCTCCTTCCGCCTTCCGTCGTACTTAATGCACAGCTAATTCCTCGCGTTAATGACTGAATCTAGTCAATGTACTTTCCTTATACATATATAGCATTGTTACCTCTGTCTCCTCTCCTACTGTTTACCTGTTAATTGCATTTCGGTAAAAGCAACACCTGGTCTCAGTTTCAGCATGAGGCATTTAGAATCTGGTTATTTCCTGGCTTCACAGTTTACTGTTTCCATGCTGAGTAATCCAGAATAAAGTTAACATAATACACCGACAGCCCTTTGATTCAGTATAACAAAATGTACACAGAGTCAAGGTGACTGATGTGGTTGTCATTGAAGCGCATGTCTCATCAAAAATTAGCCTATATTTTTGTGTCAGTATCAGCAAGGAAATAAGGAGCATTACTAAAGTGGCAGATACTCTAATATAGTCACTGAAGAAACTCAAGACCATTCTCCTGAAATTTGAATTATTGCACATTGCCTTGCCGACCATGTTTGTTTTCTTGGTGAAATAAGTAGTTGTTCACTGCCATTGTTTACACCCAAATGAGCCATTTTGCATCTGGAACGATAAATGTTTTTGATAATGGTTTACGAAACATTAGTAAGCGGTAACAATAAGGTATTCATCACAAGAGCGGATAATATAATGTTTACAAAATTCGGCTTCGGCGGGGGCTTTAACTTTTCTAGCCAGACTTAAGTGCCTTGTCTTAGAATAGCTGACCTAGTGTATTTCACAATTTTCTGTTAGCTTAACAATTGTGGCTGCATCAAAGGCAAGAACTGTGCAGAAACGCAGTGCTTAAGCACCGACCACAGACATGCAAATGTAGACAACTAGGACGAGTTACATCTGCTCCCGTTTTTAGTCTTTTTTAGCAAATTTAACATCAATGCTTAAGGCCTGGAAACTATAACTCACGAATACTTAACAACTAAACGGCATCTAATGACATTTTTAATCGTGCTCGGCAATAGTTTCTCATATCCGGTTTAGGACAAGTAACGGTTTTAAGAAACCCAAATGAAAATTTATGCACGAAAATAACAACAGCGACAACTTTATAGCGCCCTTGGCTCTCCTTGTGATTAAAACAGAGACTTTACGCAACGAGGAAAATAATCTTGCCATATGCTTCAGTGCGAAATTATTTTTCAGTGAAGAACACTAAGGAATCTATAAAAGTTATCATTCTTGCAATTATGAGTTATTATCTGTTACAGTTTGTCAGTTTGAAACTGAAGCTTTGAGATTCCTGTAATCAAATTGCTAGAAATTCGTTTGATGCAGACACTCAAGCGCTGCCACCCTGAAGATGACAGGCCAATATGCAGGAAGTGATTCTGTAATTAGAGGAGCAGGAAGAATGAAATTTAAAATCTTAATTTTGATACTCGCTGTGTGGTGCAGATACGGCAGCTAACAGTGATTGTAACGAAAATAATACTGGACTGTAAATTACGCTAACGGCACTTATAGCAGTACTTAAAGTGAAGCTAATGCCTACTAGTGAGTGGTTTAACTTTACATTTAAATCTGTAGTTATGATAACATTTAAAGTTCACTAACGGTAGTTCATACTCTGGCAAACGGTAGCAATTAGCGGGGCGAAAGGAGTGGAAAAGACTGCAGGTTTCGAAGTTAAGCAGCACTGGACCGATCAGTAAACAAATGGGTGGAGGCCGGAATAAACTATTTAACTTGTTCTGGATGATTTTTGATTTGTCACGCTGCCATTCTCTCGTTGAGCGAATTCGATCAGCTACTGTGTTTTTACTTGATGCTAAATCAATAATGACGGTGACAGTGGTAGTGATAATAAATATTATGCGATAATTATAATTATTTGCTAATTAAGGAAGCATTGCTCAAGACGACAGTATTAAAGGATTAGGTGAGGTTCTAACTTAGCTTATGTAAAATCAATCTAGCATATATAAACTCACGAGGAAAATTTTACTCTTTGCACTCCATTGAAGTACTTCATGTATACTTCGTAGTGACGCGCTTTTTGCAATTTAATTTTTTAGCTCGCCACAAGGTTATCTAACTCATGAGTTCATGCGATAAGAATATTTGTGGATTGCGGCAGGCATAGCTCAAAGATAGCGTGCTTCCTATCCGGGAAGTCGCAGGTTCAACTCCCGATGCAATCATATCAAAAACTTAAAAAGTGGCACCTTTGGCGGGTAATAATAATTTGGAAATAAATATTGACTTATATAAGGTGTTATACCTGGAATGTGCCCTAAAGGAAATTATTGTTATTATTACAGACTTGCACATTTCGCAACATTCTTCATCTGATCAAGCCTGCAAGACTGCCAGATTGCATCGAGTTTTTTAAGCGCAGACTTAGTGTTCAGCATCAGTCCTGATATCACTTGATTGTTGCCTAGTTTGATTGATGAGTTAAATTCAGCTTCCCATTCCATATAAAACTGGCAAAAAGTTTATCGGTGAAACATCTTATTGAGACGTCTTGAGTGAGGATTAAAAGATGGAGGATATCACTCTGCGCCAGCACACACACCATCTTGATTAGTTTTTATTTAAATCAGCAATTTGCCCTGATGAGTTTTACAAGATTTGTCAGCTTGAGGCGGACTTTGATGTTGATTGAACGTTTGGATTTTTAATGACTATTTGGTTTATCCGGGGTATAATGATTAAGAAATAAGCAATCCGTAAATCTGTTCTCTTTTTTCCATTTTCAATTCTCTGTTTCTTTTTTAGCACTTTTTCCTACAATTACCTTAATTTCCATTGTCTGTTTCACTACGCTAACTTACCTGCAGCTAATTGTTTCATCTTCTATCTATAGTTAAGCCAATATTAGCAATTAATGTAGTTATTTACGGTTTACGTGTTTGTCAATAAGCTACTAAGACAAGGTCTAGGAATTTTTGTCATGTTACTAGTAACTGTTGAAGTATCAAGTTTGTTGTGAAACGTTACGAGCAAATCCTTAGTTTGCCTACCTTCGGCTTATTGAAAAAAACAGGGACTAAAATGATACAAAATTATTTTTATACTATTGCGTTCGTCTGATTGATCTTGCTACAATTTTTAGATAAATGTTATTAAAATTCGTTTTGTCTGTTATATATCTTGTTTTGCAGACGAGACTAAGAAGTTAAGACTTGACTTGAGGTATTCAACAAAACAATTACGCGAAGTTGCATCTATTTTTATTTTAACGTATCACCGCAATATCAATGGAGAGGAAATAATAAATAGAAACATGTATGGCAAATACAAAGAAGACCAAAAAGATTAAATATACTAATAATAAACGTAAGTCAATAACATTATTAGCAGACTGAGCTGAGTAAATTTTTCACATTGCTACAGGTCTTACAAATCACCCATGTAAGCCTTCATTGCATTTTAGTGTGAAATATGACAAATCTTTTGATAATAACCAATATAAATCCAATCAGTACTAGATTTTGCAGGTATTGTTAATCCGTTCTCGTTCCCATTGCGACGTGACATTTAAAGCTATGCGTCACATAAAGCAAATTTAATATTTTTCTTATTGTATTATTGAAACACAGGCCTTATCCTTCTCTGTATTTGTAATTCCAATTGTGTGCCTTGGATTGTTAAAATCAATAAAATATTTTATAACTTGTTGACACTCAGCTTATGGTTATGTAAGTATCCAGTGTTACTTATGGAAGAAGTATTTGAAACTGTTTGTGCTGTGTTGCGCGTGAAAATATCTTTGTAAAATACATCTGCCGAAAATAGACTAGCTTTGACGACTGTCGAAATTTAATAATAAATCTTACTGTGCATAAGTCATTGCTCCCAAATAGAGCCTCGCCGTTGCACTTACGCCTTATAATAATATAATAATTACTAAACCAGTGTACACATAGTATCATATATAATGGAAGTACCGTTGTCCATCTACTCGTGCTAAGGAATAATTAATAAACGCCACTGAGCACACATCTTAAAATATGAATATAGACTACTATTATACAAAGTGCTTCACTATTAATTATTCACTATTTGATTATCAGTTTTTTCCGCTGACCGACCAACGTTGTTTTTGTGGCCACCTGTTACTCAGTAATTGAGAATGTTTTTGAGTTTACATTATTTTGAAGTTTTGTGCCATTTTATTTTGTTGCCGTGCTGAAGCAAGAGCAGGGATGTAAAATTGCTGGTTGGCTATGGCCAAAGTTTACAATTCCTACACACAAGAAATTAGCTCCAGAAGTCCATTAAGATTAGGGTTAGGATTAGAATTAGAATTAAGATTAGGGTTACGTTTAGGGTTAGGGTTAGGGTTAGGGTTAGGGTTATGATTAGGGCTAAGGTTAGGGTTAAGCAAATAAATTCCTTCCATGGCTATATATAAAAAAGAATCTGATATGCAGGCGTATAAAATTGCTGCGGAAGACTATATAGTTTGATGCAACTACAATTCTCATTAATTGTGGGCTCAGCAACTAAATTGTATTTGGTTCCTGTTGTAATTGCGATCAATTTTTAATATTTAAAAAATAATAAGGATCCTTTGAAACACCCCATACTTTTGCCATGGAATAATTCATCAAACGTCACTGTGTACTCAACTAGAAATATGGACCCGCAATTGCACTCCTGGCCTAGAATAATTATGAAACGTCATTGCACATACAACTTGAGATGTGGATTCTTTCTTTGTACTCGCAGTTTTACGTCATGGATGCGCCTCGGTATCTGATTACGTTTCGTGACATGTCGGAATTAACGATAGTTTTTAGACGCTTGATGTCTGTCTAATCGCTCTGCGGTCTTAGAGCAAGCGTTTGATTAAGTGCATTCTCTTGAAAGCGGAAACCGAGCTTTGGCAGGTTTTTGTCTCAGCCTGCATTCTGTTAATGGGCGCTTTTCGAGTTCTTTTCGAGCCAAAGCACTGACAGTGTGATTGTAGTCGCTTTATTTTTGATATCCCATATCAAAGGCTTCATTCGCTTTCAGGATTTACTATTGTTCTTGTGCTAAACCGACAAAGGGAATCTTTCAAAATAAAGACAATTAATTATTAAAAAAGGGAAAAAACAAAATCTAAAAAAAATCTCTTTCAGGTTTACTCTGCACAATTCTGTGCCTTAATCAGATTTAAACAGGCCAAGACACTGCGTTCACAATGTGTAAAAGGATTGATTAACACTTACAAGGACCGAGTGCGAGATCTTTGCATGCAATTCCTAAAAGTTGAATTACGTGCAGCGCATAATTCGTCCGCCATGTTGTTTATGAGTCTGGTTTCGACAGGCATTTGTACATGACTTGTACCTAAAGCATTTGTAGATAATGTATCTAAGTAAAATACTTCCATAACAGGATCAATTCATTATAGAGACATTGAGACAAGCATTAAAAACATAATTTACCATGAATTTCACTGAGAATTCTTTGTTTGCTAACAGTGGACAGTGAACAGTAAATTGCTCGTAGTTACCATTTTCGTGGAGTTCGTAAAAGATAAATTTTGGAAAGATGCCAAAATGTGGTTTATTTAGTTGAAAAACTGACTCAACATGAATATGCTAAATGACAAATTGTGAAAATACTGGAAAACTCTTTTATCTGCTTAGTCGTCCGTATGTTTAATTACTGCCACAAATTATGCATTCGCAAATAATGGAATTATAATCGCATTCTACTTCAAGCACTCGAGATGAATTTTATGCTTTATTTATCATCTTTCATCTGTAAATCTCCGCTGCTCTGCTTTACATGGATGTCAATTAGATTTTATTGAACTGTTTATGATCTAATGAAATACGCTTTTATGATCGCGGCAGAATGAATGATTGCCGCATCGTAATTTTGAGCAATAATGTAAGAGGCGCCGATTTTTCAGAACGTTTTGTGAGGAATAAAAAACAGTGAGATTGCTTTGTTGCTTTTATTGCTTTGTGTTAGTAGCTAAAGCACGAATCTAAAATACGAATAGTTAATACAAATCACGAACACAAATAATGTATGCAATTTTCAAATTGAACACCGCAAACATGAACAGTGAATATGAAGACTAACATTGAAGTTAAACACGAACACAAAGCACAAATTTCGAGCACAAAACGCACTCAGAAACCTCCAACTCAGACAGTGAACGTACACAGTAAGTACGAACAACAAACGCGAACATCTAACATTGTTATGTGAACATAGATTTAAACAGGAACAATGAACACAGTTAAGCAGTTGAACTTTTTAGGGTAACCCTACGAACGCTGTGTTTACTGTGCTTCGGTGTTTACTGCAATTGTTTGTTTTGATTTTGCAGATTTTGCAACCAACGCAGTTGAAAACCAAGATGGCAGTCGCGAATTTTACGCAGCCTTTAAATGACTCCAGTATTTGCCCGTCGGGACATGTTTATTACAAAGATGAAAAACGATGTGTGCTAGAGGAAGATTATCTGAATGAAATAGAGGAATACGTTTTTCCTAACCCGTACGAATGGTTTCTCATAGGACTCTATGTTATTGTGTTTGTCATTGGCATCACAGGGAACTTTCTCGTGTGTCTAGCCGTAAAGCGAAACCGCCATTTGCAAACAGTAACAAATTATTTCATAGTGAATCTTGCCATTGCTGACTTCATGGTCATCCTCATCTGTTTGCCACCCACACTCATCTGGGACATTTGGGAGACGTGGTTTTTTGGTTATGTCTTGTGCAAGATCATCCCTTATTTTCAGGTAAGGCCTAGTCTATTAAAGTCCTTTTTACCGAATTTTACCAAAGTTATTCTGCTCGTTTTTCAGTAAAAGAGGTTATGAGTATTAATTCTAGCATGTAGCAGACATCGTTGAGCTTCATTTACATTTTTCATCTGACAAAATGCTGCGTTTTACTATTTAATTAAGAAAGTTTATGGCAAACTCAGCAAAAACTCCTCAAAAGGAAATATTGTATGTGAAGTAGAATTCGAAACCAGTAGTAGTAGTAGTAGTAGTAGTAGTAGTAGTAGTAGTAGTAGTAGTAGTAGTAGTAGTAGTAGTAGTAGTAGTAGTAGTAGTAGTAGTAGTAGTAGTAGTAGTAGTAGTAGTAGTACATTGTATTAAATTGATTATGTGTGTGATGTTTCAATTAAAAAGTCATAGTCGCACAAATGAAGAAGATAACGGAATGTTACTTTTTAAGTTATCTTTTAGCAACAGTTAGTACTATGTTGCTGTAGTTCTCTGACGTCACTTTGTCACTTATTATTTTCATTAAAATGGTGTGATTTATCTTATAGTAAAGCTTCGAAACTGCTAATGGGCATAAATCAGTGTAACCTGTGCTGATGGAATTTCCAGTGAAGAAATCGCAATGTGATTAGGGCAGTTTCAAAAATTATTTGCAATTTTGAACACCTGGTAATGAACCTGGCATTTTAACCTTTTTATTTACTGTAAATTCAAATTACTGAATTGCTAAGTTATATTATCTTATTTACTCAGTTCAGAATTTAACTCAGTTTAGTTATAACCGCAGATCATCTTTAGTAATCAGCTCCTAAAGCGGTTAAAGCGAACGCACATTATTATTATACATATAAACGAATGTCAAATTAATCAAATGATGAAGTTTGACTCTAAAAATCATTTTAAGTAACTGATGTTCTTAAGACCTAACTTAATCAACATTTTCGACTTTTCAACGTGTTAATTTATCCGCAAATTATATGTACAGATATAAAAGAGTTTCTCGGATTAGATTCTAAATTTTCTCATCTGAGTCTAACAGAAGATCGTGAAGAGGCGCTTAGGAAAGTTTGACAGCAGCTACTGCATTTATTGACCAATGAAGAAAAACGACAAGCCTGCCTGCCTTATTTATCAACATGATACAAAATGTGCATAATTTAATAAGCTAGGAAGCAAAACGTTTTGTTGTATGCGGCTACTTTGCATTAGACTTGACATTAAAAAGTAGTACACACGTGTAACTTATGGTGTCCTATTTGCATCAAACAATAAAAAGTAATGTGGATCTATAGACTTTGGACGGTTGACTCGTTTTAAAGAAAAGATTTTTTCTCAGAAAAGTTTTTTTGAGCGAAAAATTTTTCCCCAGCAAAAAAACTTCACAGAAAACTTTTTTGCCAGAGATATTTACTTTCCAGAAAAAATTCCCAGAACAGCTATTTCCCAGAAAATGTAATGAATCCTTTTTAAAGCGCAGTCAGATGATGCGAAATAAAAGGCATTTATTTTAACCACGTGTATTGATTAATACCGATCATATGATAAAATTTTTTAACCCGTTTAGGCAAGAAAGTAGATTTGTAACCTCAGAACGACTATACATCGAATCATGTTGTTCTTTCCATATGCCCAATAGTGACTAATCACGACGTGTGATTGGCTGGCGAAGTGAAGCAATGTTGAGCCTGGCAACTGATTATTTGGGTGACCGCTTACGGAATCTCACTTTGCGTAGGTCCTTTCACTGCTATGCCGAATTATTTCACTAATTTAGGAAGGATGTACATGCAGACTGACTGTGACACCTCTGCCTGTTCAATATTTCACCTCAGATGATTATTTTGCAAATAAACTTGTATCCGGTCCTGTCATAAAAGAACCTGTAAAAAGGTCTCTTGAAGGAGCATAATTTGTTGAATAATTTAGACTTCAACATAAGGCTCGATGTTTTAATTTACTAGATTCTTTATTAAACTTTATTCCAAATGCTTTGAAAATCAATTAAATTTGAGGCGATTTTATGGCAAATGATACAATGCAAATTGATTCTAATTAAACGCTAAAATTTGTTACAAAGAAAAACATTTTTCCAAAAAATTAAAGACAAGAACCCCTAAAGCGAATTAGGTCTAATACTTATTTATCAACCTTGTGCTTTGAAAAAAATCGAAAGCTTTATTCTACTAATATAGCAGATCTTGGAACTAAAAACGCAACCACGATTTTTCTATTAAAAATATTTATGGGAACTACTTTTTTCTGTGAAACGAGTTTTCTAGCAAAAATGTTTTCTTGGAAAGAAGTTTTCTGGGTAACGTACCTAAACCGACTTTGGATACAATTATAAAAACTCAAGTAGGTAAAAATGTGAAATGCCAAGTTGACAAGCAAAAGAAGTATTTTAGTTGAAATTGCAAAATTTAAAGTTGACAGAATTGATATTCAAATAACCTCTGAAGTACAACAGAGTACTCATACTATTCTGTGAGCATGATTTGCTCTTCAAATTGCTCTTCAGATATGCCAAACAAGACTTAGTACAGTTGTGAAACTACTCGGTCTAACTACGTTTAACTATTTTTTACTCATTTTATCTGCCTTGATGAAGTTACGCATTTATCCAACTTCCTCAAGATACTACCATTGAGTATTCAAACTTAAGCTACGACTCCATGTACACGTGATGCGTGTACCGTGAGATCCGTAATGCGTGATGCATATTGACTGTTTCCATGTCCGTAAACGCTATGAGTATTAACAAAGCTCACGGCCCTCTTTCGGCCATTTTTGGTCGCTATTCGCGAAAATTGCAAGCAATTTTTTTTGGAAATCATATCTCTGTCGATAAAGCATGATAACTAGGAGCTGCGGCATTAGCTTATTATTGTACTATTAGACGGAAAAGAAGGCACAGGTTTTGGGTGCACAACATTTTGCAGGGAAGTGAAAAAACTGCAGACAGATGCACAGCACACAACTACATGCTCTTGAACCTCACAAAACTCAAATAGAAAAAATATTGTTTGTAAGTCCTAAAGTTACCAAAACTCGTCTACCTAGAATTTTCAGAAAGCTAAACAGCGAACATGGTCACAGAAACTTGAAAATTCGCTATAATCACCTAGACAACGGCGGTCTTTCCGTGTGCGTATTGCTGCGTATTCGGACTATAGCGATTGCGTTCGAATGAACACGAATCACGCATTACGGATTACGCATTACGTACACATGGAAACACTTATACACTTTTAAATACAAACTGTTGTATGGGCATTACGGATCACGCATCACGCATTACGCACGGTTTATAGTGAGCAGTTTCTTTATTTTTCATTGCGTTCAGCACTTATTTCTAGCTTAGTTGTTGAGTTATATGTTAGACTTACGTTGATTTCGAATCAATGCGTGCTCCGTGCTCAGATCATGCAGAATGGGTGTGTTACACTTTCTTATTTCTTTTTCTTTGGCCATTTGAAGACATCTGAAACCGGGCATTACATTGCCACCGATGTTAGCGACATTAATCACAATAGAGAGAATTTACTTCACGAGAAATCGTCCAAGTTGATCGCATTACATTCGGAAAGCAAGATAAGTCATAATCTGAATTTCACAGACGTTGCCCGTTGTCACTCAATTTCTTTGAATTTGTGAAGCAGCCCGGATCTACTTTAGAAGAGTTCTTGATCCGGTTTTCAAGCGGCGCGTTCCATTTCTCTTCAATTACAGCGCATTTTCTTTAACTATTATTTAAACTAACTTTTTTCAAACTACGCCCCACGGTTTTGTACAGATGTGCAGCATCTTTAAAGGAAAATAGGATTATTTTTCATGTTTGCCCGTGTTTGCGAAAGCGCAAATTAAGTACTGTGCATCATGGTACAGTGTGATACACAATTTCAAATTCTAAGTTTAAAAAACCTAATTTTAAGTTTACACCAGCGCTCACGCATGAGTTCTCGAACGCCTGCGCCACATCACAACTGAGCCACAGCTTAACTGAAAGGTGTAGCGCCTGTTTTTTGTGTAACGTGTCTCCGAGATGCAGGTGCTAATGCCCATCTAACTGGCGAATGACGAAATGCATGTAACCGCAGCGAACAACTACCTGTGACGCCAAATTAGGTTTCTGTGGCAATAATTCTTTTGCATAGGTCATCCTTTAAAAGCAGTAGGTTTCTTTCCAATATTTTACATGTGTTTTGAGCTTTAGTTTAAGATTGGGTACGAGTTCCTTCAATGATTTTTGTCTGCTGCAATGTCACACAATGACTGAACTGAAATGTCTGGCTTGTCATACAAAAATGTACGTAGATTGGTTTCGAACTCGCACCGTTCGCGTGTAAGACGAGTCAATTTAACTACAGAGGAACTGATATACATTATAATTAATTTACGAATTCCTGTACGAGAAAAAACAGAGCTGATGAAAAAAAGTTGCTGTTACTTAATTAGCTAAAACTTGTAACGTCAGTAGAAACAAACTACGTGAGTAAATTATTACTAAAATTGATCAAATTAACCGATTATATTTTTTATTAAACTTGTTTGTACATTTGAAAACGTGTAATTATTAGTACAGTGGAAGAAAAAGCTACTACGTATTGTATGATGTGACTAGGAGAATTAGATATAACCGATAATTAATTTGCCTAAAACTGTTGTCTAAAACTAAAACAGTGCAGGCAACCTGGACATGCTGATCATAAACATTAAATGTATTCCTACTATATCCAAAAAGTAGTAGTAGTAGTAGTAGTAGTAGTAGTAGTAGTAGTAGTAGTAGTAGTAGTAGTAGTAGTAGTAGTAGTAGTAGTAGTAGTAGTAGTAGTAGTAGTAGTAGTAGTAGTAGTAGTAGTAGTAGTAGTAGTAGCAACAGCAGCAGCAAAAGCAGCAGCAGGACCAGCAGCAGCAGCAGCACCAGCACCAGCAGCAGCAGCAGCAGCAGTAGTAATCAGTAGTTGTAGGACTTGGTCTATCAGCAGATAAGGAAATAAATTACCTACGGATTAGTTAAGTCTTCTCTAAATTAACAAAAATCTAATTAGTTAGTGGTTACTCCTGCATGAGCAAACTAACAAATGGAGGAAATAGTTGGTAAGATATGTAAATTGAATAAGGAGGTGTCATGATCACTAAGGTCATGACATTCGGCTTGTAGGCAAAAAGTCCCTAGTTCAAGTTAAAGCTTTGTCCGAATTTTTTAACATTTTATTTCATTTAGACAAGTTCGGTTTGAAAATTTAATAGTGTGGGCTTATTCCGTCGTTAGAAGACACTTATCTACTTCTGTAGATGTTTGTAACTGAGACAGTTATAAGCAAGAAACTGTCTGACTGCCCGTTTGTCTGTTTTGCACTGAGGTGCCAGACAAAATGCAACGGTAGATTAACTGGTGGAGCTGTTTGCCCTGTTTCTTTTACTGGCTGTTCATAAGTTTATGGCACTTCAATTTGCAGGCCATGTAGCTATGCTGCAGGCCATTGTAACTGTTGTTAACGGACTGCCACTATTCAATAAATTTACTACTACTACTACTACTACTACTACTACTACTACTACTACTACTACTACTACTACTACTACTACTACTACTACTACTACTACTACTACTACTACTACTACTACTACTACTACTACTACTACTACTACTACTAATACTAATACTAATACTAATACTAATACTAATACTAGCTGTTGCTGTTGTTGTGCTCTTGCAAATACTTGCGCCATTGCTGTCGCCGCTATCGTTGTTACTACAATTACAATCGTCAACGTTATTGCCGCCAAGTCTTCGTCTTAGTCTTGCTATCATCAACTAATGATTTAATGACAAATATGCTCTTTTTATTTTCAGAGAGTCAGTGTTTCCGTTTCAGTTTTCACACTCAGCGCCATCTCCGTGGAGCGCTGGTACGCCATCTGCCACCCACTTAAGTTCAAAGCGACGGCAACTCGTGCCATAATTATCATCGTCTCCATCTGGGCGGTATCTCTCTTGCTGGACATACCCGAACTGGTGGTTTTCGGCACACGGCCGGTTGTGCCTGTTCACATCACCACCTTGTTGACGCAGTGTCTGCCATCTTGGGACAAACATGCAGATTATGGCTGGAATGCCTTTCTTATTGTGGTCCTTTACGTTTGCCCGTTTATTCTCATGTCTTTCACATATACGCAGATCGCCAGATGTCTTTGGGCAAGTCATTTGAATATGCCTGGTGGGGGAAATGGTAAGTAGACGAAGCTGTCAAGCTGTGTGGGCATTACCTTTTTTGTTTCACGTATTTCAAAATTTATTTTTAATAAGTTTTATTTAGTTTGGTGTCACTTAACCACTAAACTGGTTACAGATAACGCTGGTGGTTTGTTTATGATCGATTTAAAATAATATGTATTTATTTTCCTGTCTGTCTGTTTTCTGTCTACCGTTCTATTTGTCTGTCGGTTGGCAGGATTGTTTTTGGTCTGATGGTTTGTTTCTTCATTAGCTTGCTCATTGTTTTGTTTGTTTGTTTACTTGCTTGCTTGCTTATTTAATTAACATATCAGTGCAATAGTATTAATCAAAGGTATTGATTATATAAAAGTGCTACTGTACTCAGGTTAGTGTAGTTAAATGATGAATAAGCTGTAGCATATTTTTTATTCGTGGTCACAAATATCAGGGACCACTGCGCTTCACAACCACTTGATCTCTAAGAAGCAACAATAGTTAATTTTCATTAATGATTCTCATCTAAGCTTTACAGTTTAGAATTCGCTGACTCCCTCACAATAATTTGCAATAACATCGTCACCCCAAGGCTCCAAAACCACCACCCGCTCTGTTCTTTCGCTTTACTAAAATTTTAAACAAACACAGCGAAACCAAACTGTTTTTGACTTATCTGTGCGTTTGAACTCCGTGAAAGTCTCAAAACGCTGACAGTTCTTTAATCTCGCGCCATTCCAAATCTCAATTACATTACGTTGATTTAAAGGCGCTCAAATGGTTTTATTTGATGTGTACTCAGCTGAGCTTCCTGTCAGCAATTTCCCCAAATCCATACGCATTAATTAAATGCCAATTTTAGCGAAAGGGATAATCGCTCGTTCATCTTATTGATTATTGCAGATATAATTATTAGAATAACTATAATTATAACTTTAGAAAATCACGAACAGTGAATTTGGGTTACGTCACAGCCTAGTGTGTGCTGGGGCTTTACAGCCTCCGACTGTTTGCAACACAATCCAAAGAGAAGGCATATAATCAGCCTTGTATGCGGGGGAGGGTTTTGCATACATTTTCACTATATAACCTTCTAGATCAACGGAAACTTTTTAATTTCAACCTATTCGAAGACAAGGAAATGCACAGGCTCTGTTAAACCGATTTTAACACTGTGTTTTTAATCTTCCTATATTTGTACATTTGTTCATTTGTTTAATGTTTCTTAACTAGTCATATGTTCTCTCGTAATAGCATGTTTTTATTGGTTCTATTTTTGATGTAATTTTTTTAGTTGGTGCAATAAATTTCATATTTGGTAGTGCTAAAAACAGATACAATACAAGAAACAATACATACATACAATTTCATGGCGACACTGCAAACATAAACAATTATTGATAAAACAAATATATTCCAAAATTCGTTCCTCTTTGTCATTTTAGTCATTTAAACGAAAAAATTTGTGATTAGTGTTTAAAATAGATTGTGACTCATCTAGCCTCGTTTTCAGTGGTGTGATCATTACATAGTATTTTGTTCATGATGTCTTAAACACGCTTTTTTAACATAACCAATAAATGTCTTAACTACTTCTAAATCACTACTTCCAGTCAAGAATAAAAATTTATTAGCACGGGTTCCTACATGTATGTATGTATGTATGTATGTATGTATGTATGTATGTATGTATGTATGTATGTATGTATGTATGTATGTATGTATGTATGTATGTATGTATGTATTTATGTATGTATGTATGTATGTATGTATGTATGTATGTATGTATGTATGTATGTATGTATGTATGTATGTATGTATGTATGTATGTATGTATGTATGTATGTATGTCTGTCTGTCTGTCTGTCTGTCTGTCTGTCTGTCTGTCTGTCTGTCTGTCTGTCTGTCTGTCTGTCTGTCTGTCTGTCTGTCTGTCTGTCTGTCTGTATGTATGTATGTATGTATGTATGTATGTATGTATGTATGTATGTATGTATGTATGTATGTATGTATGTATGTATGTATGTATGTATGTATGTATGTATGTATGTATGTATGTATGTATGTATGTATATACATACATGTAGGAAGCCGTGCTAATATATATATATATTGGAAGATCAAAAATAACCATATAAATTGTAAACAATTTTGCTAGCAAGTCTATTTTTAGACCATATTCAGTTTGAAATAATTACACTTCGAATATAGTTCGTAGGACACTCCAGTCAACTGTAACGTTAGTTTTTTTATGATGTAACTGTAAAATTGAGGAAATAAAACCAAAAAAAATGTTTTAACGCCGTCGAAGTTTTAAAGGGCTTTCGCGTCCTACTCAAAATGGCGTATTGGTTGCTTTTATTTATAGAATTTATGGATTTAACATGCTTTTAAAACATGCTTTAAAAGCGGTTTATACTGAAATATACTGACGACGTAGAAGACTATGTAACTGAATGCATGAAATAGGTTAAAAATATCGTCTAAATTTATAGAGCACATTATTGCTTTTACATGCAAAAGTGATTAATTTTTGTCTTTTCGGCTCGTTTTTGCACGCGCAAGTTAAGTAATTAACACTGTAAGTAATTAACTTTGCTAAATATTTCAGACTACACAACGCACGAAAATGGCGGACGGCCGCTGACGTCACAAGTTGAAAGTCAGGTTCATACTAGACGAAAAGCTGCCAAAATGCTTATAGTTGTAGTAGTCTTGTTCGGCCTGTGCTATTTGCCCGTTCACTTGCTCAATGTGCTAAGGTACTTTTTCTTCATTCACTCTCTCTCTCTTTCGATCTCTCTCTCTCTCTTTTTCTCTTTCCCGTTCTCTCTCTCTCTCTCTCTCTCTCTCTCTCTCTCTCTCTCTGTGTGTCTCGTTCTGTCTTTGTCTGTCTCTCTCGCTCTCTCTCCATCTTTTTTTCTCTACCTCTCCTCTCCCAGCCTTTTTCCAATTCTCTCCATCGCTCTCTTTCTTCTTATTCTCTCTCTCTCTCTCTCTTTCTCTCTTTCCCGTTCTCTCTCTCTCTCTCTCTCTCTCTCTCTCTCTCTCTCTCTCTCACCCACCTTAAGCAACCTAGTTTGCCAAGAAGTTTACTTGCATTTGAAATTCGTCAAATGTAGCATTTTAGTATTTTACAGCAAGAATTATTGAACAGTTAAGCACACACAAATATTTTGTGTTTAGGTACCTTGGCGTTTTGACTGTTTTGGGCAACCATCCAGGATTAGTGGCGTGTATCCTCTTGACGCACTGGTTATGTTACTTTAACTCCGCCATCAATCCGATTATCTATAATTTTATGAGTGGTAAGATTATTGTTCGTTAATTGAACGTTTTTGACTACGTGCAGGGCTTTTTATTGTAGGCTAAGCCATCTTTACACTTAAGCACAATAACACACTTCTTGAAAAAACCTTAAAGATTCGTGTTGAAATATTTCATCACTTAGGCCTACATGCTGTCTTATTGCACACAGGGCTTGCGTTAGCAGTAATACTGTATATAACTTGTAAATTTAGACTCCCGCGACGATCGTTAGGCGCAACCATTTTAACGGATTGAATCAAGTTGAGGTAACATTGTGTAAAGTTTGAAAAACAATCAATTTATCCGTAGCTCACTCTTTGCTAACTAAACAAAAGCTTAAAGAAGAAGAAAAGGCGTACCTGAAGTAGGTTTCAGAAAAATCGCCTTAAAAAATTATATCACTTTATAGCGATTTTATGCGTATGTCGTACTCGCGTTGAAAGGATTTTTTGTTTATTTTCATTTTAAATTTCCCGCGACACTGTTCTGACGGCGCCATTACATGACGTCACTTACGCAAACGTAAATCAGGGGAAGAAAAGTAAATGTTAAACTATGTCCCAAAAAACTTTCCATGCAAAATTATGTTACTTAGCTTTTCGCTTATCTGCTGGAAAGGCTTATGCAAGTAGAAAAGAAAATTATTAATTATTTAAAATGTTTTCATCAATTGGTAAAATGTCGCTGACTCACCCTCCAGGGTGCACCACTCACTAACCAAAAACGTATTTTTAATCTTATTGACAAGATACAGTAATTTTAAATTTTACTTAGTTAGTGACGTGTGCGCTACAAATGCCCAGATTTTTTTTCAAACTTTACATAATGTTATTTTAACTTGTTTCAAATGACTTATCGTCAAAACAGCCGCGTCTGACGGTCATCGCGGGAGTTTAAATTTACGTGTTTTATGCAGCATTGTTGCCAACGCAAGTCTAATATGCAAAAAGGCAGTACATGTATGTAAATGGTATAAAATTTCAAGAGGAATTTTTTAAGCTTCATGTAAGTGGAGTGTTTTCATGTGCTTTAAATTACTTTATATTGTCAATAAAGTTGTAATGTACTTTTTGGCAAATCAATATTGCACACTGAGATGGTTTTACCAGAATATTTTCAGTTATTAAGAATTTTCTTTTCCAATTACATAAGTTTTTCAAACAGGTAGGTGTAATGCTAACTAATATAACTTTGTATGAAAAGTTCACATTAAGATGTACTTTTAAATTTCCGTTTCTTTGCTTTACAATGGAGCATGGAAGTAGACTTTCACTGTACAACATTTGCGAACATAATAATATCAACATAATCATAGAGTTAGACCTAACAGCCATCGTTTTCATTACTGTCGTCATGTTCATCATTATTAAAATAAATTTTATTTAATAAATTTAATAACGCCAGGCATTAACTGAAGTAAAAATTTTGCGGGTCGCCAAAGAGAAATCATTTGGAAAACTAGGTGGCAACCTATTGTCGTTGACGCTGAGCAGCAAATATTGGCAATGCCTTTTATATGTTTTACCGAGTTCTTTTAACTGTAAACTTTCTGTTCTACAACAATACAATGATCAATGATTTGTTTCTTTAGCCTGGTAGTTAAGTCTATTACAATAATTATAAAATTATACTGCCGATCGGTTGTCTGTTGCTACTATAACTCACTGCCGCTCTTAAGTGGCGTTTACCTAGCATGTGGAATGCGTATGCGTTATGCGGATGCGGAATAGATAAAATCGGTTTATATTGTTTTCAAAGCACCCGTTTATCAGACTTGCGTTGATTTCCTAAGGATTTTTTATTTCGCCACTATTCGGCAGGGGATAACGCATAATGCATTCTGGATGCAGGTTTGTATCAATTCCTAAACGCCGATCCTTTCACGGAGCAGGTATACTCGTCTTACTGCTGATTCTTATATTTTTACCATGTACGAACGTTTCTAGGTGAAAAACATAGTTTATGGATTCGTTTTTTCGGTCTTTTAGACGAGGCCCAATCCACATAATTTTTTGCAAAAAAGCCTTTCGTTCTTAACTAAAACCTAACTTGCATTAAGAAGAACGTCAACAGATACCTAGCTCAACTACTTTTCGACCACCATTCATTTTTTTCCATTTTTAAATTTAACCGCGGGTCATTATCATAGCAAACACTGGCGTTATTTTGCAAGTTATGGAAATAAGCTAACTGTCTTTGGTCTGGCTAACTGCAGCGTTTGGATTTCATTTGCACCACTCTGAAATTATTATTTTGGTTTTATATTGGATTGAAACCACATCATAGGGCTGCAGATGATATCTGCCAACAACAAAAAAGATCAGTACTCGAAAATGATCATGAATATTGTGTTACGTTTCAGCAAAATTTCGCAGCGAGTTTAGAGCAGCTATGTTGTTTTGTTGTCAAACGAAGCCAACGACGGCCAGTAACTCTTTTATGGCGACCACGTATCGTTTCCAAGGCAACCATCGTCACGCTACTCAGACCGAACACACTGAACAGATGTTGATGACGTCAGTGCGTAAGAACAGCGATAGCATTTAGCATATGTGACACCTAACGGCTGTTTTTTTTAGAATTACGTATTGTTGTTGCTCAATGTGCTGTTAGTAGCTTAAATTATTATGTAAAATATAAAATATTTAGTCTATAATAGGTTCACACTCATTGTTATCATTGTCATTTGTTTCATCATTGTCACTATTGTCTCATTCTTGTAACATTGACTTGCCTACCATCAATGGCGATAACGTAATAATTATTAATCATAATTGTACATTTATAATTTATCTATTTATTTACCACCATTATTGTTATTATTTTGAGCAGATTACACTTTCATTGTTATTATTAGCTGGTCCCAAATTCATCAGTATATTTAACCTTAATTCTTTTCAGATTTTTGGCAAAATTTATATTGTCGCTAATATGTCGCAAAACATGTTGAAAATATTATAAATATTATGACCTAATCAGATGTGCAACATTTATTGACAAATGTGTAATCAAATGTTTATCGCAAAATTACGTAAAATTTGTTCAGTATTACACAGTTTGAATTTTGTTCCAATGACCCATTAAATTAACGTTTTGAATATTGCAACTTATCATGTAATTGATCTATTTTGTCAATGCTATATAATATCATAGGCTATATTCTTTATGCTTTTTATTGCAATCCACTCTACTAATTACTGACTTTTCTTCTAATAACGTTTCAGCAACTACCACTTAAACCTTAAAAGGCAAAAATTTAGGTTAATAATAACGGAATCGAAAAAAAATGAAGTATTGAATCACAGAGTTGTAATTACATGCGCCGAGTATTAGATGTATTAAAAAGAATTGAATGTCATGGACAGTGTTTAGTGATTTTTTTTTAAATTACGAAGTGGTGTTTTCTACAAAGAAAGAACTTAATACATTGAACAGCGCGAGCTGTTTGTAAATTTGATCAAGAATTTACACGGCATTCCTTGGCATTTCGTTTCTCTCCTAACGCTTGTTTCAAATTTGCAGCATGATGTCATCTCCATATTAAAAGAGCTGCAGGCATTTACCAGGTGCTTTTGACAGTATTACTTAACTCTCACAACATTACTTTCATAAGGAAAGAGTGTTTATTGTCTATACAATATGGTATTGAAAACACAAGAATATTCATTGCACTTAGTACGTTGAATTCCTGTCTCTTGTTTGTTAGACGGAATAAAGATTTCAAATGTGGTGCAGTTTCATCAGGACACAACATTTTCAACTTGTGCTGAATTCGGCATTAACTAAATAAACGATGTCATTCTCATTAATTATTTTGGCAAAAACTAAATTAAATAGTGACACCTACAAAAGAGTAATGTTAAATTCACATAAGATATTCCATTAGAAAAATGAAAATTTTATTTGCTGTAATTCAGACTTCTAAACGTTACGTGCGATGACTGATCGCCTGCTTTTCCATCCCTGAAAATTATGTACTTTTTAATAATGCATTTTTTGCATTTCTACCGAATTAAAATTGCTGCGTTTTGAAAAGATCGCAGCAAAAGAGCTCAACGTCGTGGACTAGCAATGTTTTTCGTCATATTATATGATATTATTTCTCGTGGACTTAACAAAATTACGGAGTTACTAATGCGTCATTTATGAAAACAATCCAATCGTTCCTTTGATATATATGATATGTACACAGGGCCGGTTTTAAGCCAATTAGACAGATTTGCTCAAATTGAGCACCTAAAATAATTTTAACACAAATATTGTTTGCTAAGAATAACGTACCGTTAAAGATTACCTCGTAATTTGTTTGTTTTTGAAATTTTTACTTAAGTCAGCAGTTTTTACTTAAACGGGCAACAACGCCTATTTCTCAGATACGTTGTGCTCGGACACCAATAATAATTCCTTAATTAGTATTTAAACGAATGAAAAACTTTGGTGGTTATTATAGGTATATTTTGTGTTACAAGTTAAAATAAGCTTTGGTCATAAAATGGCTATATAGTTTATTGTTCAGTACTTTTAAATCTACACTAACTTTTATTTGTTTAATAAAAGTCTTTTGTAAATGACTATTCTCTTACAGAATGACTTACTCTTCTTTACAGAAGATGTTAAACAAGACATACAGCACAGATGTTGGCAAAAAGTCCTTCTGATTCATTTAAACTTAAAGGAAAAGAAAATAATTTTTACCTTTGATCTAAATATATATTTTAATATATCTATAATAATAGTTCTCATGTTAAATATGGTATTGGTTTAACAACTTGATTAGCCGTCACTGATGTTGGATAAGACAATTTTATAACGTTAGGATCCTTTACTCATTTAGTTGGAATGACTGTGAGTGTGGGGCACGGTAAAACTAAAGAGACTAGGGGCTCGAGGCGTTGACTATTAATGTAAGTTATTCTTAAGAGCAATGTTTTTTTTAAACGGCGACCCCGCATAGGGAAAAGCTGGGAAGAAGAAGATTCTTAAGAGCAATGTTGGCAGTTTTCTTGACGCGATGTTAAAAGCTTTTGTATTTGAAAGGCAGATTGTTCTCAAACCTCACATTACGACAGGATCACAATGGTAAATAAGTATTCACATAACAATTATTATGCTGGAATACAATACTTAAAATACAGCATTCATATAGTTAAAACAAAACACATCTAAATGAAATTAATGTTAATGCTGACAGAATGTAGTCTGAAAATGACACGCATTAAAAATCACAATTTAGAGAAACTATAGGATCTTTCTATGGCACAGCTTTGTATATCACCTTGAATTTAGAATAATCTACAACAGTCCCGATAGTAATGGTTGTAATCAAATAAGATAAACGATGGTTGCAAAACGTTGCATATTAAACGCAATAACAACGACAACAGCAACAGCAACAGCAACAGCAACATTTTTCAGGTGCTCCAATTCTGATTTGATGCTCAAAACTCCTCATTAAAGGGATAGCAAGGATTGTCCTTGAAGCTACAAATGAAAATGAATTCTTTTAGTTCGGTGACAAAGTCTTCACAAAAACAATTCACATAAAAGGTTCTTTTTTATAAGCAATGAGAAAAATGGAATTGTTGTAGATGTCAGTATGAACAATGAACAATTGTTTGGGCCATAGTAATAGCAAGAGATTGTTTTGCTGTTTTGATGCTTAGTATTTTTAGTACAAGAATTATAACTTATAACGATATTCAAATTGTTATCAGTAGCAGATGGGCTCTTTCTTTTTTTGTCCTACCGGTTTGATTCAGGTATTGCATGAAGAGCTTCTGAGGAGCAGATGGTTCACCAACTCTGTTTATCTCTAATATGAAGTAGAGTGAGCTCCATTATTTTACACATTATGATTTTCAGAAACTTAAGTAATCGGTGAACAAATCTAACCAATCTTATTTTGTCTCTCAAAGGTATTCCTAAATACGCAGACAGAACATTCAAAGTGCACATGTGCTAGGATAAAAGGTTACTAGACGACGCTGAGTCTCCAATCTCTAATGAACGAGATTATAGGACTTGGAGTTTATATAATGAACACTGTGCATCGACGTACGACTTAATAAGAACATGACACAAATTAAAATACCATCTGTAGTCTACAAGCAAATTAGCTTGCCATACTGAGCTCTCATGAACTGGATCGCCGTTGTAGCCGTTGAGAAGGTTAAAGGAAAGGCCAAGTCTTCTGGGAAGTTAAGCTGATTTTAATGTTTGTGAAAAATGCTAGAAGGATTTAGTAATAAAAGTGCGACAAGCGCCATGTGTAACTAGTAACATGAAAAATCACTTTAAAGTCGCGATCATTTCACATTTTGAACACCCATTTTCCTCCACTGACATTGCTCGTTGAATAAAGAAAAGCAGCGTACAGTCAATATGCGTCAAAAATATAACAAGTTCTCACAAAAAGTTTGATAGTTAATTTTGTGATATTTTTGTATATGATATTTACGTAATAACCTGCAAAAGTATGAATAAGTTAAACCAGAGCACAGTTACCGAAAGCTATGCGCTTAAGAAATGTCAGTAAGTCCACCAGTTACGTCAAAATTTTCAAATGAATGGCGGCTACCACGGTGCCCGAAAGTTTCTTTACCGTGATATAAGTTAACTTTTTGTTTTATAGACTTTCTGCAAATTTCTTTGCTCTATTTTTGTAAGATTAAGTGACAGCTGTAAAATAAACACCGTATGCTAACCAAGTGACCCAAGCGAACCAAGTGACCTGTCTTTTCATTGAATAAACAAGCTCGCTCGGGCTTCATCAGCGCGCTCTGGCTAGTAGGGAAAGAGGTATAGTTGCGGTGCAAAGGTGAAGGGCTGATGTAAAATTCACGAGTGCATTCATTTAAACACTCTCGCAGTTTGTTCGGCAAATAGATGGTATGCGGCCGCATGAAACTGGAAAACAGAGACGCAGATTCCGTGTCTGTCTGGATCTGCAATGTCATTTGTAGCCGTATGAACCAGCTGCGCGTGTAAGCGCGAATAGACACGCTATTAAATTTAAAGCTATTAAAGATACCACTCTTGTATCATTGTTGAATAATAGTTGCCATCAAAGTGAGAACCGGATATGCGGTAAGAATTGTGCAGAATATGCAGTGAGGTCGATGATAAACTTGTATGCGAAGGTTAAACAAAAAAATCAAAAAAAATGTTTATGTGCTGCCTCATCAACCCGAATGGATCTACCGTTTCCGCTATAAAGAGTTCTAACTGTTCATGTTATATATGCAGATGATCGACATTAAATAAAATTTATCTTATCTTCTCCCCTTCTCTCCTCTCCTCTCTCCTCTCCTCTCCTCCCCTCTACCTCTCCTGTCCTGTCATGTCCTGTCCTGTCCTGTCCTGTCTTATCTTATCTTACAGACTAACCAAGATTATACAAACATTTGTTTGGTTCAAGTTCTTGTAAAATCGGTTGACCAGTGCGGAACGACTCCCTACTATACATCGCTGGTGCTGCATGTGCGGAAGCATAGCAAAAGACCGCACCTTTTTCACTGTACTAACCATACCTATGTATCCTGAAGAGTGTGAGGAAGGACATCGAAGGCACAACACTTACTTTTCAAAGTTGAAGTAGCGGATACCGCAATCCAATTTCTCTATTTCTGCCATGTCGTCTTCGGTCAGGCAGAAATCAAAAACCTGAAAGCGGAATAAATTTTGTAGAAAAAATGAAACAAGCAAACATGGCAGCCGTACTCCATGCCTGAAGTAAGCAAAGCACATAGCAAGGTTTCTCTGCAAATCTTCACAACAAAGGTAAAACTAGATCAGGTTTCACAATACAGCTGGGCCCGATCAGGTTTCAGAACAAAGATGAAACGTAGATCAAGTTTCACAACACAGCTGTGTTTACATTCTACAAGTGGTCGCCTGACGTCATAATTGACAGCTATGATTGGCAGTTAACGGACACGTCATGCTGACCACTGACAAGTACGGCAGCAGAGGCTAAAAATAGAACGTACTAAACTACTACGTCATGTGTTATAAATAGACAAATAGACATGATGCAATAGGCTATAAATAGAACTGATATCATAAGCTAAAAACAGCAACTAGAATCAGTATATATATATATATATATAGAAGGAGCTGCAGGAAGTCGTTCTGCTGCTCTCTCTGCATGTGCTTGTAGTTTATGACGTCCATTCTAAGGTCATTCTACTGATGTCACTTGTACATAAACACATATCCACTATACGATCACATTATTTTATATCTTTGGACTTTGTATTTCGACACGCGACTTTTATACTGCAAGGAACAATTTTACATTAACAAACAAAATAATTTTTCATCATATTCCTCAAGTTTCTTTTTTGTTTGATTGGTTAGGGTACTAGGTCTAAAATTTTAAACTGAATGAGGTTCTTTGGAATCATTCTCAAAGGAGTCAAGTAAATTACTAAGCCGATGAAATAAGGTTCCTTAATGGGAAAAGAAGACCTTTTCTTGATTTTTCTAAAGTTTTTAGAGCTGCTAAGAAGACTGATCACAAAATCGTCTTTATCTTTTTTTAATGAAAACTAAGTCATTGAAATGTGAAGACTTACGTCAAAATTTTGCTGAATTCTTGATGGAGTGACGCTTTTTGGAATAGCTACCACGCCCGACTGCATATGGAAACGGAGGCAGACTTGTGCAACTGTCTTGTTATGTTTTTCTGCAATCTTTTTCAGCACTTCATTCTGTAGAATTTGCGGTCTAGCAGACGTAGCCACAACGCCAGGTCTAAGGAAAATAATAATCCCCGATTATTCAGTTAATTTACTGACTAATTGGCTGTTTTTAATTACTTGCCTGTAATGATGATCTTATTATTGACTGATTGCATAACTGATTGAAGAATTGAGTGATTACCAATTGACTAAATGGCTTACTAACTGACTCGCAAACCAAGTGACTGACTGACTGCTGTTTATGAATGTGAGTGAAAACTCGAAAGCTAAAGCCTAACGATAAAAACAGGTAAATAGGGACTCATACAGTAAATGTTATTGCACAATATTGGACAAGATAAATGAGTGACGGTGGAAGAAAATTTAGTGTATGGCAAAAAATAATTCATTTCATGCTAAACTAAAAACTAATTGGTCTATTAGCCACTAGGCAGTTTGATGAGGACGAATACATGTGAATACACAGTGAATTTATTACAAGAACTATTGCTTATATATCTTTTTTTAATATCCGAACATAAGTAGCAGAATAGTCTGATTATTATCGCAGAAATATATAGTTGAAAGTTGGGCGGAAAAAGTTAAGCTTCTTGCTAATAGGTAGGTTTAGGAATATAAACGTTACAGTACTGTTGAATTCGCAGTTAGATTCCAGTGGAATTCGCACTGGAAAAAGAAAATAAAGAAGCTTATAAATATTTATTTTAAAGGATTGTAATTGTAAAGAGCATAAAAATTGGTATTTGTTATTTACAGAGGATAAATATAGATTAGATCTTGCTGGCCTTACGGGGTAGAATTTAATACTCCAAAGTAATGTCCGCTCGTTGTCCCAAATTACCTATAGCTTTAAGTCCCTAACTGTAAGGTATTATTAATTTGTATTGTGCTATCAATCTAATTAAATGCTACTAATATTTTCGTCCAACATACTAAGTTTAATGAGAGTTTTCCTTAGTTATAAATAGCTAAGTAAGAATATATAATCAGCATATGAATTAAGTGAACTTAAATCAGTTATCCAAAACGCAATAATATGATATTTTTATTAAGCTTAGTGCATTAATTCTTTAATTAAAATGCCTAGTGTCATAAGTTTGCACATTTGTTAATATTGTAACCAAAGCCGTAGGGTCCACTAATGTATTATGCCATTTTTTTCATGAGTTGGGGCCGCAGACTTGATGACCCACATGGTCCCTCGCTGCCATTGCTTCTGGAGCACTAACATGATGTCTTCCCCGTTTGTAATTGTTGATTTATTGTATTATGTGCTTGAGAGAAGAAAAATAAATTGTGTGTGTCTATGTCTATGTCTATGTCTATGTCTATGGCTATGTCTATGTCTATCTCTAATGGTTCAGAAACAACGAAATACATTGTCTACCGTCTATTACTTCCTATTTCTCTTACGTGTTACTTCCAGGAGACCCAATAGGAGCATAAGCTGTCATGATCATGTTTTTCTTTTTGCAGAAATCGTGAAGTTTCTTCTGTAGAAAGTAGACGTGACGTTCAACCTACAATGAGATTTCATTCAGCACACAAGAAGCTGATAGTTTTTCTATTAGTTTTTATAGCTGATAAGCAAGTTAAATTTCTGTTCTGTGCGCCACCTGCTTTGAAACTTTAAGCAAAATAAACGACGCTGGTTAAAAACTAGTTTGAGAGTGTGGTAGCAAAAAAACAAAAGGAAATAATGTTTAACGTTCGTTCTATAAACACGTTTTGAACACACGTCTGCGCAGAAAGAGTTCGTAAAGATTCACCTGTAAATTTGACGGCTTTATTCTAGCAGAATCCCAGATTTCTTGTATTTGCTTGTGGTTGAAATTAGATAAACCAATGGATTTTGTGAGACCCCTGTCCATACACGCTTCCATTCCCTGCAAAACATGTAATTCAGTGATTAGTATCAATTACAAAAAATTATAATTGTAATCTTATCAATAAATAAAAAACAATGGCGTTTATGACAGATTTTGATTAGCGCTTATTTATAATTATATGCTAGTAAAAAGTGCTAATTACATGCTTTTGCATTTATGAACATTGCCTATCACAAGTACCATTTAATATGGCTTTAATCGTGGTCATTTGCTATTAACATTCACACGCTTTGAAGCTATGCAGAATTACTAAAATGTGCAGGAAGCCAATCGGCGTGGACATATTTAAGTTTTAAGAAGTTTATTTAACGCAACTAGGAAATTCACAATCATGTTAATGCGTGCCTCAGATGTACACCCAGCATAAAAACTTAAGATGAAATTTTCAAAACTTGCTAAGTTTATAAAGTTTATATAGTTGAGTAAATAGCTAACCTTCCACGCGAAAACATTGTCCTGTCCAGCAGAAAAATCATGCTGAAAAAATGTATAAAAATGAAGAATCAATGTGCTAACCTAATTATTTAGTAGATAGACGAACAGACAAGCACAGAGAGACACACAGACAGAGAGAGAGAGACACACACACACACAGAGTGGCAGACTGTGAGAGAAAGAGAAAAAGAGAAAGAGACAGAGAGAGAGAGAGAGAGAGAGAGAGAGAGAGAGAGAGAGAGACAGACAGACAGACAGACGGACAGACAGACAGACAGACAGACAGACGGACAGACAGACAGACAGATATTATTATTATTATTAACCTCTTTTTTGCTGGTATACAAGAAATCATTTCGTTCAGCACCTCCAAAAGATATATAATTACTTATGACACAGGTAATAATGAAAAAAACATGATCGAAATACAAATCACATTCACAAGAACATACATTATGCCTATTTGTATATAATGGTAAGTACAACGTGACACAAAAAAGAGGGAGAGAGAGAGATCAAGTCAACTTGGGAATGCTTTATTAAGGTAGGGCTACAGTGTACTGAAAGTACTTAGTAATATTAAATTATAATTTTTGAAAGGTAAGTACTCTTACAATAATCAAATCGCCGAGCAATAGATAACTCGAAGGTGTAACTACTTACCGACACTCTTCCAATAGGTGCATGAATCAGGTACATATCCACACAGTCTAGTTTCAGTTTAGAAAGCGAGTCCTTGAGAGCATTAACAATGGTTTCTATAGAATCAGTAATGTGGCCTGGAAATAGCTAAAGCAAAACATTAGCTGTGAGCGAGTGCATGATTTAGTGATAGTAACATGTTACTGGAGGAGTAACGCGACACCAGCATCGTATAATTGGAAAAGTGAATGCTATCAAGCATCAGTGTGGGATTTTAGATGAAGGAATGACTGATATTATATTATTATTGTGTGGAATTGTCCTTATTGCCTATTGTGTGCTTAAACAACTGGGAGAGAAAGAGGAGAGACATGTGCGACCCTCACAGAAAAAAACAAGAAAAGATTGCAGACACATAAGACGCTAATTAAAACTTAGAAAACTGTGGCAAAATGTATATTGTCAAGTTTCCAATAACTTGTGTTAGTTATGTATGATTTCATAATAATGTACGATACACACTACACAGTATTGTACTAAAGTGTTACAATTCATTGAATATGAATAAAACATTAATATACATGTATTAGTACATTTGAATGCAGGGCAACCACTTATATTTTAGATATACAAGCAGTAATACTGCACATACTCGCTGTATTTCCATTTTTGATACTAATATTAATAACATTATGCGCCTGACAACAAAATTACCTCAATACATTTACTTATACGCCTCTGTCGGTAATATGTTCAAAATTCAAAATGACTCTAAAGGTAAATAGCTTATAACCCTTTCATTCTTAATGCAGCTGAAAAAGTAAAAAACGCTGCTCAAAAAGTGGAAAAGTGAAATTTGCTCAACACCAGGATAATGTCCGAACTGAAATAGAACCAAGCTGAAAATGCAGAACACATGTATGTGCCGCTGACCCACGATATAGCTGCGAAGCATACAATTATTTATACCGTGGCTGAAGTACTTCCTGACATTGCAGTTGGTTTATCGCCTAAAAGATGGCGCTATGCAGTGGTTATACTTGGCTTCTTTGGCTGAATCAGCTATAAATTGAATCAGTAAAGTAACAACCCAATTTTCATTTTTTTAAATAATAAATTTTAATGAGGCCCAGTATAACAATTACTGAAATTTACATGCCTTTGTACATATGAATAAGTCTTCACGTTTTACCACACCCTCTTTAACTTTCTTCTGTATGGCCTCGCCAATCTCGTTTTCGTTATGATAGAACCAGGCGCAATCGATGTGGCGGTAACCCGTGTCTAGAGCAGCCTCCACTGCCCGACCAACCTCACCTGTAGCAGACTGCAAGAGAAATGATGTCAGCCTAACGTTTAAACAAATCATCATCATTAAGAATTGTTCTTCAGTAAGTATTTTCCATTAGCGATTTAAATTAATAGTTGATATTATTTCTAGCAAGCCAGTTTTTGTGTTAAAGTCACTGTTTTTCATTATTATTTTTCAGCCTTTCGAGGAAAAATTATTTTTCTGCTTTGTGTTTATCACATAGGTCAACTGCAATTATGAGAAACAGAGAGTTTTCTCTAGAAGTTAAAAACGATTAAATTAGTGTAATATTAATTTTCGGCACATCATGTTCTTGAATTGCTATACGAAATTACAAAGTTGTCATATTATACATATATATGAGCACATAACGATTTTATCGTCTGAAAGCCTTACGAATAATTGTACGTAGATTTGCTTCTAACTAAAACCTGCTCAAAGTCATGAAAATTAATTGATTAAATAGCAAAAGAATTATAATAAAACAACTAACACAGAAACGACAGATGGACAGAACAATGCAAGTGTTTTACCTGATATGTTCCCAGTCCAATAAATGGCATTTTACCCCCTGTTGACAGCGTTACATATTTTCTACTCTCCATGATGATACGGGAATTCTGAAAGTGAGAATCGTAATTAACATTCAAATCTTGGCAGACAGCCTGACATCTATTCAAGCTGTGACTGTATTACTATAAACTCACATCTGTAAGTGTTAGCTGCTGTTATAAGCTTATATTATTGGCCCAACGTGTGTAATGCATTATTAGATTGCGATTTGTTAGATTAAAGCTGTTAATGTTAATTTGAATGGAACAAGAATAGAATAGACTACGCTGGGAAGATAATGAATATGATGCTAATATAGATTTCCACAAAGAAGCAGCTTTGGGAGAAAAGCAAACTATTGCAGTAGACATACGTTCACAGTTGACATGTTTTTGCTTCGAATAAAGGAATTAAGTGTACGATTATTCTATTGCGTACTTTTAAGTAGTACATATATTACTCACGCATGAATGGGCTCGAAAAAATAAGCTACTACAAATGACAATAATATATAATGTCAATTTAAATTTTGAAAAAACACGACTGTTTCGTTTACTCAATTTCTTAAGAAAATTTACACGTTAAATGCTCTAATCAGTCAGTAGGAAGTTAGCAATTAAGTTCAAATGAAAGTTTTAAAAATGAGTTTGCATAGTTATAATTAGCTCTACTTGAATTGACATTACAACTTAGAGCTCTAGCTAATATTGGCAACTTATAATGAGCCAATATTAAATCATTTATAAATTACAATATTAGCAGCAATTTTTACGCACATCATTACTTTAACGTCAGCCGTAGGTGGCTTTTTAAATAACACGTCCGTATTCGCAGTAGCGTTCTTTGCACACATGTACAAATGCAAAAAATATGTACATCTTCAAGTATTTATACGTTGAGACAGCAAGGTTAAACAGCCGAGTTTGAGATACCGCAATACGTCTTATATAAACTAAACAATATTACTAAGTTAAAGCTTACTTATAAACATAAATATACAATCATTCTCATTTACCTATATCGCTGTTATGACGATGTTTACATACAACGCTCTAACTACACAATGTGTCAATTTATGAACAGGTAAAACTAACAAAATTATGTACTATGTGAATGCTATACTCTTTCAAAAATCTAATTAGCTAATTAACTTACATGGTGCAGATGAGAGAGAATAGCAGCAGCACAGGTACCAAGCCGTTGCTGAGGCAGCATCGAATGTGTGTTACTGCATGTCAATACAACGGCTGAACGGAGTTATCGTGACTCAGCATTTTTACCATGGTCAAGCGTTGCTTATTGGTAAATATTTGCCAGGCGGTTTCCATGCACTCGTCACTTTCTTTATTCGGGCAAAATAGGCGTTACATTTGCTGTATTTCTTTTGCAAGGAAATGCAAGTCACGTAGACAAAACCACATCAAGGAACCATTGTGGACTGCGGACATTCATTTTACCTTTCCATTTATCTTTATCTTCATTTTAACACTCGTTTATCATTTATTTCCTAAGACAGATTTGCACGCTATTGTACAAAATCAAATTATTATTATCAAGCTCAACTTACAGAGAAAACTGTAAAACCAATAGTCTGCATGAATTTTGTAGTTTGCATAACTTTGTCCAACCTAGGCTTAGTACATTTATGTACACGGTTACTCTTAAGTTCAATTATTCAATTTAAGCATCTTCGATGATATACCCTGTACACACCGGTGTTAGTTAATTTTAATTCTCGAAACATAATTATATGCTTAGGTAAAGTCATTTTGCATTTTGGACAGATTTGGGTTGTCAACTATCTATACATGAGGAATTACAGTTTTGTGGCTACTCTCATTACTGTATAAAGATGATTAGGCATTTATTTTGTGAATTTAGTTTGAATTTTAATTTGAATTATTCATCTATTTCGGAAACTAGTACAAAAAACACAAATAAATAAATAAATAAATACAAGGATAAAACACTACTAAAAACTAACTTAAAAACTTATTCACAATATGTAATATATATTGGCATGTTTACGCATTTACAAATAAAAATGTTCTCCATTTGTTAAAAATACAAGATTTCATACTGATGCCAGAATTTAAAATACATTGTATTAAGATATTACTAGAGCGATCTAAAAGATTTTTAAAAGAATAAACAGCTTTCGATTTGACCACGTCAAAGTAATAAATTGGCATGTTGACATACATTTGACTAGCCCTGCAATCGAAGGGCATTGGGGCAATAAAAAATGGCTTTCTCATACACTTATTATAGGTAACTTTCAATTTGTCACTCCGTCAGATTTGTGTGCATATTAACTCAGAGTGCCGAAACGTGCTATCAAAGACTAAAAGAGTTTTTTAAATTGGGCGGTGGTCCATTAAAATTATTTCACTGGAAAAATATTGCAGTTTTTGACGTCGTGATATAATTGTTAGGATGTTCAATGATAGGTAGGTGGCGCCATCTGTTGTTGACTTACTGGAGCATTCTAGTTAGACAATGATACGTATTTTATTAGTAAGCGGTTTTTAAAATCATTCCAGGTTCTCGTAACTTTTTGCAAGTTCTAGCAACCATAGGATTTTTGCTATTCCATATACATGAATCCAATAATAAAAACAACCTGGTATTTTCAGTGTCAATGTGAGTATCGTTTAACACATTCAAGCACAGCGTAACGAGATTAGTGGAGTAATTTCCCAGTACGCGATTTGTCTTGGCTTGTGCAGAAATAACACGAATACGCAAGTAGTAAATAGGTAAAATTGTAGTATTGAGAATAAAAAAAGCAATGGCTACTCTTTGAGCATTGTTCGGGTTAAGAATTTTTCGAAAATAAACATATGTAAAATTATCTGAATATTTGCTTAAAACCTTATCGGTTTAATATAAACATCATGGTCATTGTATTAAAAGAAACCACGCTATGAGTTCTGTAGGCTTTTGCCTACTTGTTTAGAGATAACAAACAAATTCCACACAACAATTATTATAATTAAATAATCATTTAATTTATCAGATTAATATGTGAACCGTTGATGAATATAATTGTCCGAACATTTCTTCAAAGAGCTCTCGTTCTTGCTTTAGAAAAGTGTATGAAGGTTTGATGCAACTAAAATGTTAACTTGCCATTTGTCAGTTGGTTCCTAATGTAAACACTAATAATTCTTAGTAAATTTTTAAGAAATATAACGAAAGCTCTTTAGACAACCATTAGTCCCAATAGTAATGTTTTGCTGCCTGTTTTTGTTCAAGAATCTAACTAACAAGTTTAACAACAACAATAATAATAATAATAATAATAATAATAATAATAATAATAATAATAATAATAATAATAATAATAATAATAATAATAATAATAATAATAATAATAATAATAATAATAATAATAATAATAATAAAAATAATAATAACAATAACAATAACAATAACAATAACAATAGTAACAATAATAGTAATAAGTTTATCATAATAATGACAGATTTACGTATATCTGTCAGCAATACTGTAATGCATTTTAACATTTGCCACAACTTCTGCCACAAATTTTATACACCATATATCACATTTAATGCTTCTAAAACATTTTTATTCCTAAAAGGGGCAAATTTTGTTCAGATTAAATGTTGGCAAAAAATATTTCAAATTTAATACTATTTCACAATGAAGAGCAATGAGGCCTGCCGTCTGAATGCTTGTGTTACAACCACAAAATTTGTTTTCGCTGCACCCATTCTATGTTAGAACTCTTTAAAACCTTTATTTAAAAAGTAAATCCGTTGCCAGTTTCTCGACATCTCTATCATATGTAAACAACGGAAGTAGAAGCAATAATAGAAGTAAACTGTGATGATTTAAACATATTCCTTTTACAAGTCACAATTTTGAAGGCCTCGATATTCTTTTGTTTAGCTTTAGTGAGTGTATTATTCAATGGCTTTTCAATTAACGAGACATTTGTAACGTTTTACCATGTTTTACAAATTCTTTTACTCTGACTCAAGCATTTTCATAAAATGCATGCACAAATATCGGCGGCTCATGCCTAAAAAGTTCCGCATTGACTTTGATAGAAGTTCAGAACTTCAAGGATGCACATGAGCTCTTGCATGTTATATTCCAAAGTTTCTTACTGCAATATTCCAAGCTGTAGTTAATTTAGAAATTTTACTTTCGGGTTTCCAGGTTTGACTTCAGTGTTACTACGAAAGTCAAACCTGGAAACTCGATAGTAAAATTTTCAAATTAAGTACAGCTTGGAATATTGCAGGAAGAAAACTTTAGAATTTGGCGTTTAGACCACACAGATACTGTCTTCCTTTTATATGTGATATTGTTCCCCACTTAAACAGTTACAGAAACGATTTGTTAAATTTTACCATTGTCGCTTTTATAGTGAAAATCACAAATCCAACTTCTTTGCATATAATTCTCGATTTCATGCATCTTCTATAATGGTTATAATTTATTATCTATTTGTAATGAGTACAAAACTTTTTACACAAATGAAAGTTTTCTTTCTAAAGTTTTTTCGTGTGCACTAGATGTAAGAGGAAATGCTAGGAAAGAACAAATGCGGACTGTAAATATCAAGAAGTTAAATGGGCTCTAAGAACGTAATTGTTTTGATTTTTTTACAGGAATGACTTGTACGCCATACTAACATTTCATACTCTCACTTAATTGTATGTATTCACATTGCTACTAATCTGGCTGATTAATGTTATTTTTCTTGTTGATCTGTTTGTGTATTTGATGTGATTGCATCACGAGCACAAATAAGTCATAGTCTTATATATACATATAACTTATGTTCGCCCTTTGGTCGAATTTTTGGTAAGGGTACGGTTGCCCCATATTTGGAATCCATATTTTTGAAAGATATAATATTTGGTTGAAAACGTCCAGACGTGCAACATTCCCGACAGATTAAGTTATAGGAATTAGTAGCGAGACGATCGTTTTCGTTTTACGTCATTGCAACGCTGAAAAAGGGCCAAAATCATCTTTCAATAACATCACCACACAAAACCGTCCATTATCTGACAGGCGCGTAGCATATAAAATTATATATCATGTTTATAGAAATCAGACACCTGCCGTCGTGTGGCGTGGGTGTTTGTTTCAATGTTGTTGTTTCAAACACATTGTTTCCATTTCACAATATGTAAATAAAAATTTAAGTTCTAATTAAGAAGAGAAGAGAGATCTACTTGTTCGAATGGTTCTGAACGTTTTGTATCTAAACTACTCCAGACTGTAATTTTTTCATAACCTTTATTTGCGACGTATCCGAAGCATGCATGTCAACCAGTCAAGCTGCGTTGAACTACAGTATTACTACACAAGCAAGCACACTGGTCATCGATTACGCATTATTTTGAAATCCAAATTTTCTACGTTCCACGTTGATTACTTTCTTGGGTAAGTTACGCACATGTTACCTATGTTGCGTTGTCATAGCAACCATCTGTCCCAGCCCAAGCCGCATTGTATGCATGTATGTCACATACGTATCGACGCGGATTTCACCTCTGGAGCCTGAAGCCACAGACCTTAAGTAAAGGTAAGTAAATCAGGTGCACATGCTTTGCATCTTAGTCAAATAGGCTGGTTTATTTGAAACGCAGCAATGTTAGATTGCATTTTCTCCAAGGTTGCAGTCCATAAAAACAAAAATTATGGGGTAACGTTACGATGTTGCACATTACAAACCTTGCAAATAAAGAAAATGACAAAGCTGTATAGAGGGCAAACAAAAAATAACAATTAAAAAAGTAAGCAAGTTAGAAGCAAAGAAAACAAACAAACAAACAAACAAAAAAGCAAATAAACAGCCGAACAAGCAGCCAGCAAGCATACAAAGAAACAAACAACGGATGGAGAGGCAGAACAGATAAACAACAATAATGAATAAACGACGAATGAGCGAACAAACAACAAACGAAGAGAGCAAATAGGCAAACAAATCGATAAATACAAGGCAAAAGCAAGCAAATCATAACCAAGAAAATAAACACCTAAATTAACAAACGAACCTTAAAACAATGAACCCACGAAGGAAAGCTGGTTACTCTTATTGTGCAACTAATAGTTATTACAATGTTACTTGTTGTCATTACTTGTTTCAACAATTTTGCTTTGAATTATTGCCTTTTATTAGTCTAAATCAATAGAAAATGCGATTCTAACAAAATTATGTTCTAACCGTTTATGTAGTTTTGTGAGTAAGGAGAAGTGGCAAACAACTTTGAATAGTTGTCTTAACAATAATAAAAAACGGGCTATATCTAGAAAAAAACGTCTGTTTTGTCATAGAGAAAAAACAGCTATAGCAATTATAATTTAATGTCATAATGAGGCCTACATATTAAGTAAGTATTAAAGTTTTCTTCAGTCTACGAATTTCAATTAAACGATATCTTTTGGAAAAGGTAATAATTAAATCTTACTAAGAATAACACATATTTTGACTCCTAGCTCTGCTGACGTACTTCACCATTAGACTCACATCTCTGGTAAATAAACTCGATTGGCTTCATATTTGTGCCTCGCAGCTAGCAAGTTGCTAAGAGCTTTTAGCTTGGGCATCAACAGGCGCTCAGCTTGCAAGCTAGGTCTCCATTAGGACGCTTATCAGCTGCCTTACCTTGTAGTGGCTTCAGCTAACCTACCCACCGTCCCGCATATTGCAACACCTTTCCGTTGCCATGGCGTCCCAAAGATGCCTAATAAGGTGCACAACGCATGCGCTGTTGCGACCGGCTGCTGTGGTCTCACGTATCGACCCGGGATAATGATGATGCTATACGTGCACATATACCCGCCTGTGGAGTACTTTATGGAGTCATTGGTAAACTAGACACAACTACCAGTAGGCTTGGAGGTTTATAAGAAAAAAGACGACTTAACCCCGTGGACGATTCACCTAGACCGTTTGTTAATTACAGGTAAGAAAAGTTCTCAGTAGAAGTTATTACTTAATTGATTAATGATTGTTGATGTGTGACAGGAGGTAGCATGCTCCATCTATATGGGTGTGGATATTTTCTTTTTTCTCTCTGTTTTCTCTTTTTTTGGAAAGGAAAAGATGGAAAATAGAGAGGGATCTAGTTTGGTGAAAAATATGAATAAGTTTATAGGAAAATTAAATGGGATGGCTAGAAAATATTCACTTGGAAATCAAAAGATAACATAAACGGAACGGAAAAAAGCGATTGTTGAGTAAGAAGATTACAAAAACGAAACAAAAATGAGTTCTCAATAAGAAAGAGTGAAAAAAACAAAACAAAAACAAATAAAAGCAAAACAAAACGAATGTCTAATTCTAAGTCAATATGATGTAAGATTTGGATAGAAATGAGTAAAAGAAGTTCATAGATATGACATAATTATGATAAAGAAGTAATATAAAAAGGAAAACCGACGAAGATTAAAAAATGAAGACAATAATAAAGAAAAGAAAACAGTAAGAAAACATTGTTTGTCTAATTGGACTAATTAGAACTTTCACTGTACATGTTAATCAAGTTAATCACTTAAAAGACGATGAGTTTGTGCCTACAAAAAAGTTACTAATAATTATAATTCGCTATTTCGTAAATTCTATAATGCGTTACTATTTTGTAAAGCGAGCAAGGTTGCTAATTAAAGGCTCTTCCGTATCTTTTTCGCCTCTATTCGGATTATTGTCTTGTAATTTTATGAAATAAACGAGACTACAAAATTTAGTCAGAAAACAGAGCAACTGGGCTCGTAAACAACCACAATGACATAATTTTATAACAAGTTAACAACAGCAAAATAAGAAATTGTGTCACAGTGCATGTGTGTGTTAAGCGTCACGTGATTAAAGCCGAAATTTGCACGGAATTTGCAAATCCAAGAGGACAGCGCTGCAACGAAGCCAAGCGTTATTGTAGTGTTTTGTCATTTCCCGATGTCTATTGTAAAACAAGCTCTTGTGCACTGTACAGACACTGCAAACCTGCTTCAAAGTGTTCATTAACCGACTGATTTAATTACTATACTTTCAAAAGCCCAAAGTCTGGGAAAATCATAATGGGAAGTTTGGAAACAGTCTTATGAAAAAAATAACGCTTACTTTAAGAAAGATATACGTGGTGCTTGTAATTTGGAAACTTTCATGCAAACTTTGAAAACATCTGTAATTTAATATGCACAGCCACAATGTCTCTTTAGCAAGTGGCTGCGCCTGGAGCGTTAGATTACAAAGATTAGTAAAGGAAAGTAACAAGAAGTACAGCAAAACAAGGATTAAATTAACTTAAAAAGTTCTGTTCCTTTACTTCGAATTTTGTAATGACTTGTTTGTGTGTTCGACTGTTTACTTGTTATTATTTTTTGGATTGGTTGGTTGGTTTGTTGATGAGTTATAAAATAACAACCTCTTAAACGCAGTTATTTTCGCCGAAAAAACAGCTTTGTTAAATATTAATCAATGAAAAATAGGACAGGTCACTTACAACAAAACAGATAGACACTGAAGCCAGAATAATGTACCTGTAAGCACGCCTGATCTGCTGTTAACCTTGAATTCACTCCCGGTTGAACTCAGATTTTTTATCATTTTAACAAAGAACAAATAATTCTTTCGAGTACTAATCTATTAATTAACAGCACATTTGTGGTCGTTATAATTTTTGGCCGATTGTGGACTAATGTTCTTTGCACGTAATGAAAATCGACGTAAAATAAACTTACTTACTTACATTTCGAAATGCAATTTAATTTTAAGCATATAAACTGTCTTTTCGAGCCGCACCAAACAGAAAGATACAATACTGCGTTTATTATAGTCAGGTGAGGATAGTTTTAACACCGTGGTGAGCCTATCTTCAGTATCCAGTTATCTTGTATATCTCACCTATTATTGATTCGGTCGCTACGGCGCCTTCAAGAAAGTTACACGACTCTGTGCTTCCGCACGCAATGCGGGATAAATCTGCCAGCAACGTTGCAGCCTGTTTAAAACTTGCTTGCAGAAAATAAACCAGAGAAAGAGAGGGAAAAGACGAAAAGGTAGAGGGAAAGAAAAAGAATAGAGACGGAGAGAGAGGGAGAGAGAGAAAGTGAATGAGTGAGTGAGTGAGTGAGTGAGTGTGTGAGAGAGAGATGTTCATTGCATGTGGGTTACCCCTATGAATATGCCTCCCCATCAACCTGATCTCGTATGTATCAAAACGGGCTTTTATGCTTAATGCATATATGGGCAGAGAAACAGTCATTAGCCATGGTGGCAACAGCTGCTGTCTCTAGCACCTTGCATAATTTTTTGCAAACGGGATGCTTAACTGATGTCACAGAAATTCTAGCGACATGATGTTAAACACTGTCAAATCGTGCGATAAAGCTTTCATGTATTTAGCCAAAAAAGCGGTGACTTTGAGGAACCAAATGTGTGTTTTTGTTAAAAATTATTTCGTCGTTTTTCTATTTTTCTAGTTTTTCGTCAAAATTGTGCAGGCCAGGACCTGATGATAGGGCATACTACGTACATACGTGGTCTGATTGACCGTATCTTACCTACTTTAAATTAGAATTACCTAATTAGTTTCGTCAGCTACTAGTACATCAGTTTTGTTAACGTAGTTTTGATTGTAGTAAAGTCGTATACACAACGAGCTTTGTATATTTTTTGATTATTTTCTGTAGTTTTTGTTCTTTTAATTGTAATTTGTTTAAGTGATTACTAAAATTTTGTTATTTGTTTTGTTAGCAGGCGTGTGTGTACAACCTTAATAACGTTCATAATTTTTTGTCTTTTTTCTGAACGTTGTAGCATTTTGACCTTTTCACAATGCACTAGCAGTGAAATTTATCAGCTTGTAAATTAATTTCTCTTTTAGATAACTCAAGCTCATAACCCGAAAATATTAATTAACCTAAAAAATTTTGCAGGCGGGTAGCAGGAAGCTGTGCAGATTATGCAGAATAATGCCTCCATAGATTTCATATAATTACGATTACTAACAAGCTCTTTTCTGACGTAATACACTAGGCTTATGTTATTGATGCCTGGCTATCCCGCCAGCATGGGATATGAGCAAGAAGATTAGGAATATTTTATACGTGTCCCATGTAACGTCTGTACTGTATGGACGGTCGATACGGCCGGTGAAGTCACAGGTTGTTTAGGTCAGCAGGCCTATAATTACGTATAACGATTATTGCCAGCTTACCTGATTGCAAACTCGTTCGTCAGAACTGGCATGTGAAGCAGAGAATCGAGGTAGTGAGTGTGTGCGTGTGCAAGGCAGACGTGTCGTGAAGGTGCGTGAGCGCGTGCAGCGTTTTCTGGCTGGCGTAGAATTTTCAGGGTGTCATTCAATAAATTTGCACACAAGCTAATTGTTTGAAGAATATGTCTTTCTTAAGGTGTGTGTATGTATGCATATGTCAGTGCGTGCGTTTGTTCGTCTAGTCCAATATACATCCTGCACATTTAGAATAGAACTGAACAGACGCTTGGGACAGAACACATTTTCTTGTTTATTGGCGACACGCGCTTAAAGGCTTGATCCTGACCAAAATAAATTTGAACAACTAAACTTCGAAGACAGTTTTTTAGGAATCTGTCCTCTTGAAGGAATTTTGCATGCAGCTAAAATAAAACCTTTGCTAATTTTGGTTGACTTACTGCAAACTAAGTTTGGCTTTGGAATGATCGCATAAACTGTTCCATAAATTTTGTTAACATTATCAAATATTGTCATTCGAATTACCATGATAGCTTTGTAAAGCCCTTGTAAGTTGCGCTCACACGGTCAACATGTGCAACATGTTGCACGAGTCCTCCGAAAAAAGTCAAACTCAGTCGATAACTAATATCAATAGCTACAATATGACTGTTCTATAATGTGTGTTCAACTTACAATACCGTATTTCGACACTATAATTCGAAAATGTACATAGTCACTTAAAACAGGCTGTCAAAAATTTGGTACTGCAGGTATAAATCTAAAATTCATCCGCAATGACTTAAAATTATATAAATTTATATTAACCAGGCTATTATGACTTTATTATATTTTTATTGCAGTCTTTTTATTGTATTTTCATACTGTTTTTTAGTATTACTTTTAAACTACTGATGTTTTATTTTTTATAATGCCTATAAGAACGAAATGTATGTGTGGGGGAGGAGGGGGGAGATGGTTGTATGTGCTGTACATAGAAGTGTGTTTTATTAATTTTTTGTATAATGCTGTCATTGCGTGTTTAACTCCTGTTTTCTATATGGAAAAAATTCTGTAATAAAGGTTTAAATTCAAAATTGAAATACACCATCAGTTTTCAAAAAAGTAGACGGTAATTTACAACAAAATGTCCAAAGCTGTTATTAATATATAATCGACCTACGTCGTTATCGTAATTGATGCACAAGTTCCGCCTATATAGTTGCGTTTGCCAACCGGTCACTAGTCAACTGCCTTTGCCCGCTTCAAGATTTATTCGTCGTCTACAAAAAGTCGACGGCAATTTACAACAGTCTGTGGGTTGATGCAGTGATCAATAGTCTAACTCAGCTGAAGGCTTGAAATGTAACCTGCAGAACAGAAACCATCCCGTCTAGGGCTGTAGAGGGGTTTCGGCCAGAAGGACAGTACGTTACGTAGTAAGAGTAAAACAAATATAAATTAAATGTACTAAAGCAGTTGTAGTGGTAGTGATCGTAGTCGTGGCAGCAGCAGCAGCAGCAGCAGCAGCAGCAACAACAACAACAACAATAAAAACAACAGTGTGACAATAACGACGACAATAACAAGAACAATATCAAGAAATCAATAATAGTAGTAAATAACAGTAGCAACAACAACAGCAGCAGAAAAAAGCAGCAATGGTAGCGGCGCAGTTATTGGTCGTTGTTTTCATCATCACCAACATCTTTTTTATCAGAAAAGGTCTTGTTCTCATAATAATCGTTGTAGGTAACGTGCAAGTCATCAGACAGCAAGTTTACTGCATTTGGCTAAAATAAGATTGCTATTTCTACTGTTTTCGTTGCTGTTGATTGCTGTTGCTGCTACTGATGGTGCTGCATTGCTGCTTGCTGGTGCTGTTGTTGTTGTTGTTGTTGCTGCGGGTAGATGAATTATTGCAGTAGACAGCAATAAATGTTTTTTCAGCGGCGAAAGTTCAATTCATGCAAAAATGAATCTGTTTCCATAAATTAATTTTGCAGTTAACGTTTATCCGTCGTAATAGACAAGACCATCAAATAGCGTTAAATTGGACAGGACCAAAGTACTTGGGGGCTTGCTAACAATTTGCTTTGTTAAGGCTTAGGATGATTAGTCGTCCAACCAGCCTTTGTGCACTCAAGCGGCGAGCAAAATCGATTGATCCGAACCGGCCGGTTGGGTGTCGGAATTGATCCGATTGTGCGTAAGGTATGACGGATTAATGCAGTGTGTATTCGACAGTCGAACTTTTGTTGAAACTGCCTGCTTATAGCGAACTTAAAAACAAAATTGTTTCTGTTGGATTGGTTATTATGATGCAAAAAATGGAAAACGTAAGAAATGTCTTTTTTGGTGCAACGCTTCGTTTCGCAATAGTAACCTATTCAACTCTAGAACATACCATCCTGTATCACTGCTTACAAACACGGATAATCAGTTGTTCACGAACACTCCGGATAGCGCTAGTCGAACTGTCCTAGGCCCGCGCGCGCGTCACAACAATCAGCTGATCACAACAATGGGTAAAGGAACACTATGATTTAAAGAAAATTCAGCAGACTACCCTAGCTTAAAATGGATAATACATTGCCATTAGATGTTGACTGTAAAATAGGTAAAATGAGTTTTTTGCGTTTGTTGCAGATAATGGGCAAACCATTGCAAGAAGATGGCGTCAATCCTACCAGCAGCAGAGGCTTCGACGAGTTTCGAAAATGGGCTTTGATGACCTACGGCGACAGCGGCAAAACGAAAACTGTAACAAGGAAGAAATACAATCGAATAGTCAGCGCGTTGAGTAAGGCAGATGGCGGTGCATCAGAGAATTCAAAGTTTCGGTTTTGGGTGAAGGCCAAGGGCTTCAAGCTAAACACAAATCCGGACAATGAAACAGAGAAAGTCGTATTTGTCCCAACAAAAAACGTAAGTAAACTTTATGCAGCTAATTACAGTAGCAACTTCATTAAACTTTTGTCTAAAGTCCATTGCTAGGCATAGAGGAAATCTGTGAAATATGTGCCTTCGGTATACCATTAAATATTTCTTAGCAAAACACACTTTTCTGCAGGAATAAAATTATGCGGTTTGCACTTGCATGCGTTTATCAATGCAGTTTACCAATCATAAGTGTATATGTTCTGAAAATCCGTGTAAAGTAACTAAACCTTTTAGATTTTCATCACTACATTTATAAATTCTAAGATGTAACTCTCAGGAGCATTTAAGAGGCAAATAATCGTGATATGATATGTACGCTATTATTGAGATAGTTAATTCCTTTTGGATAATTAGATGAGCAATGGAAAGTAAACTTAAAATTTTCTCTTTGAGGAATTAAAATTTTATACAATTGTTGTTAAAGAGGTTTTAAAGTAGAAAACCATGAATATGCCACAACCTTATTGCAGGGGTGTCAGATTCCTAACAAGGTCTTACAGGGCTCGTGGCCTGGTTCGATCCGAAATTTCTGTAAACTAAGAAGTGAATATTACATGTAATTAGGCTCGAAATATCCAAGCCCCACAAAAACATTTTTGTAACTAAATTAAAAGTGTAAAATTCTTAGACAATTGCACGGCATAATTATGCAACCAGGTATGCGCACTTGTGCAGTCACTTACAAGTGGGTTCTTAGGATCTCTACAGTGATCTTATCGAAGAATTTAATTTCTATAAGTCTTCCATGTTTCAATAATTCTATAATTATATTATTCAAGATTTAAAAATTAAGCGTAAATGTTGATTGATGAGGAGAAACTAAACGCAAAAGTTGATAACTAGTCACAGACTTAAAATGCCCTGTTTACAGAAACAAGAGCAAGAACAAGAACAACATCTAGATGAGTAGCGATCTGGTCGAGCCTCGACCAAAAATTCTTGCGCTTAGGTCGCTAGACAACGATCAGCTGGCATCCGGGATCCCCGAAAATTGTGATGGCTTTTAATTTAGTTGGGAAGCAAAATCCGTGTCGGTTTTTTGAGTTCGATAATATACAATAGAAATCCATTCTAGAAAAGCCTTCGGAGCATCAATACAGGCGATCGTATTTATTACAGCTTGTAAGAGCAGCTTATACGTCCCGCACATTGTTAGTAATTATTAACTAGCAACGAGTGGGGACGCACACATACAAGACCAAGCTTAATCAATACGCGGGTCCACAGTGCACCTGGTAGAGTCAAATTGATTGCCATGTGGCTGAAGCAAAGTTCCGGCTTACCTGTAGTTTTCAAAGAAGCCATACATTTGTCTATGCGTTTGCTGTTCGCAAATAGGATCACGGAATCTTCTGAATGTTAATTGCTTTCAAAACAGGAAAGTTTTTAAATAAACTTATCAAAAGTGTAAAAATAGCAGTAGCTGTTACATCATACCCGTTACTGAATGTTAGTTCACACCAACATTTAACTACAATTTAAGCTAACAAACTAGAGCCGTGATAGAGTGTACGTTTGAATTCTATATAAATTTACTTTAGCTGGTTTACGGCGATTCATCATCCCTAAAGGATAACAGTTCAGAATTTTTTCATTCTTAAAGACATCACTTAATACTGTACAATGTGTCAAAGTGTTAATTGCATTTTTTTAACTTTCGGAACTGGCAGACGTTTGCATTGAATATATAGACGCTCTATACTGCTCATGTATTAGTCAATCTTAAAGGATTTAATTAATTGTTCCACAGTCAGTAGATATTGTGTTCATAATAAAATACTGTATACAGGTGTAATAACTGAAAACGAACTGCAAAAATTTCTGAACACGTATCAGAGTTAAAATAAAAAGTCTTTACTACGAAGATTGTATGATATAGCTGAGACTGCTCTATGCAAAAATTACAGTGTTAGTTAAGGAGTACACATTGTTGGCAAATCTTGTAATCTTCTCCGCGGTAGTTTTCAGTGGACGCATAGCTTCACCCATCGTGTATTTCACAGAACTTGTCGTACAGGAAGTTCCGGTACTCTATTAATTCGCTGGCTTTTGCCATACCGATAATAATCCTCTCACACGACTCCCATCACATCCATAATTCAGGTACATTGCGTTTCATTTGCGCCGGCTTGGGAGAAAGCGAGATAGAAGTAGTCCTGGTCGCTGCTCGGACATGCCAATCGATCAGATTAAAGACACGCTCGTGCGGGCCTGCCTGCCACTGAACGGTGCGCTATTGATCTGCAGATTTCGTTGACTTGGAAACAGTTGCGGCGCGCCGGTCATGTGGTCCTAAGAGTATACCTGCTCCCAAAGCATTATCGACCCATGTTCCTTTTCTGGTTTACGCCTTGGTGCTTTGGTTTTGAGGTCCTTATTATTGAGGTGGCAATCAAACGAAGCCATTTGTTTGAGTTTTAATTCTGGAAATTGTTTCTCGCTTCTGAATAAGCATAGCTTAAGAATAGCCTACGTTCTACTTGTGTTATTTTTTCCCTTGTACTATTCTCATTACCAACAGCCAATTTCGTTTCTCTGTTGGCTAAAGTACGACTGTACTATCACTGAATACAAAAAATAAACCCAAATTTATTTTAATTTAATTTCATCACCACTAGTACAGGCCAACTTCATAAACCTCTACATTCGCACCATGGTGGACAAACTACCCCCTCCTATGTTGTAAAGTTGTTTATTGCTTACAAACTCTGCAAGACTTTGCGTATTTATCCGGGATTGTGTAATTGGCCTGGTGTGTTCGATATACGTATTATATAATAAGATTATTTGTCCATGCGGCCATGCATAGGGCACGTAATAATTATATTCAGCAAAATTACTTATAGGCCTTCTGCACCGCTGACCTATAGCAGCATACTGTGTTTACACATACATCGACTCGACGATAGGTTTAGTAAAGGTACGTGGTGATAGAGTACTCGTACTGGTTGTTTTAACAGTGTCAGCACGAGGACGGGGGCATGGTAATAACAGTGGCAATAATGCCATTTATTGAAGATGATTGCAGGGCGATGATAATAGTAACAACCAGTGTCAATGCTGCTGCTGCTGCTGTTGATGATGCTGTTGATGATGATGATGATGATGATGATAATAAAAGAACGATGACAATGGTAATCACAACAACTGATAAAGACGATGACAGGATTGTAATTATAGTTGTAATTTTGACTATGTAAATACTAGTAATTGATGAAATGATGACAACGATGGTTCGAGATAGGTTTACTGAAATCTGTTTGTTTAAACTCAGGGCAGGACTAAGGCTACTGCAAACTTGTAATGTCCTGTACAAGATCTGCTAACTAAGCAGAAGTTATTCGTTTTCAATGCTGCAGCTGCCTTAATATATTTAGTTTGTTTACCGGGAGTTCAAGCGAAAAGTTAGTTAACTATGGCTTTTAGCACTCATTACTGTAGCATGTCTTGCAGGAGACTAACTAACACGCCCCACACGAAGTATTGTACAATTTAAATTCCTGCAAGGTGATCACTTTCACAATACGGGACGTTGCAACAGTTTGAGCATGTTTTTTATGGTTCAGGTAATTTTTTGGGCAAAATTCTGTACTGCGTCGTATGGCCGCCTGCCCCATTGCATTCAATATAGTAGTTCGTAAAGATCTTTTGGTTGTTTATTTTGCCATATATATTTTAGAAAAGACATAAAAAAGACCAGTTTGTGAAAATTAAAGTAGAGCGTAGTGATTTACCTGAAATCAGCATTACGCAGCAGACCCTGTTTAGAAATTGTTATAAAATTGTTTAGGAAATTGAAAGATTAATGTCACTATTCTCTCTCTCTCTCTCTCTCTCTCTCTCTCTCTCTCTCTCTCTCTCTCTCTCTCTCTCTCTCTCTCTCTCTCTCTCTCTCTCTCTCTCTCTCTCTCTCTCTCTCTCTCTCTCTCTCTTTCTCTCTCTCTCCCTCTCTCCCCTCTCTCTCTCTCTCTCTCTCTCTCTTTCTCTCTCTTTTTCTCTCTCTCTCTCTCTTTCTCTCCTTCTCCCCTGTCTCCTCTATAATAATAATGATAAGAAGAAGAAGAAGAAGAAGAAAAAGAAGAAGAAGAACAACAACAACGACGACGACAACAACAATAAATTCGTTCACGAATAGTACGGGCACCTTAAGCAACTCAATACTTTTTTCCAAGAAGGTCCCGTTTATTAACCTGCAGGTTACCAGCGGTACCATTTTTTAAGTCTTTGGTATGACTCTCTCTGTCTCTCTCTCTCTTTCTCCCTCTCCCCCTCTCTCTCTCTCTCTCTCTCTCTCTCTCTCTCTCTCTCTCTCTCTCTCTCTCTCTCTCTCTCTCTTCCTCTCTCTTTCTCTTTGCCTTCAAATGCCGGAAGATAATTGCTAGTTTTATTCTAACAGTGCATATCCAGAATAGATCACTGCATTTATGTTAAACTCTTAAAAGCTGGTCAAACTCAGTAGTTATTTAAACACTGACACCACTCGGGCGCACCTAATGGGTTCATTTTTCGTGCGTTCACCCAATAAGCCTCTAATGGGCTTATTTTTTTATACCTTCTGCAAATTAAGATAGTACGGCGGGACCAGACCTGCCTAATTATCAAAGATAAGCCGGTGAAGTCGGACATTTAACTCTGAAAGAGTGTCTCGATCATGTTGGGATGAATGTTGAACACTTCCCTCAAAGAGAAAAAGTTGCCGAGCAAGACGACAGATGAAATCGCCCAGAATCAGTCTGTCGGCGATTAAGGATTTACTAACCAGACCCAACACCTAAGCTTCACAGCCTAACAGTCTGCGATCCCCTGAACCTCTGCTGTCTCCCTACGCCCTTAGATTCATCACATTTGTGTTGTACCATAAGCGTTACTTGACTGGATTTAGACGCTGGATTCTAACGGGATTCCCTAGGCCACAAAGTTATTGTTACTTGCTTGCTTTGTGAACGGAAGAGCACCACAGCGACTGACTAATGATGCGTAGTGCGCGCATGCGCAGCCGGTCATGCTACAACCGAGTAGCTTATTGAAATAAAACTGATCCCGATGTTTTGAAGTCCGAGATGGATGCTTTCGTACCCCTATCTGGAAGATCTGCCGCTCTTGCTAAGCCAATTTTTCAGTAGGTGCTTTTGTCCTACTGCCCAGTTCACAAACATTCACTCAGCATGTCTCGTACTTCGGCTGTGTTAGTTGTACCGGTTCTTTAAATCGAATAATTGTAAGAAAGTGTCTGGAGTATTTTTCAAATTAATTTTAATAGTGTGTACAAGATTTTCACTAAGTTTTTGTGATGTGTACGGCTGTCTGTAGATTAACTGTAGATGTTCTCGTGTCATTTTACCTTTCGTCACGAAAACACGACTTTTACATCTTATTTCAGCAGTAACTCAGTTTTGTCGGGTCACAGGAAATGTAGCCGCAGGAAAACAGATTAACGGAATGACCTATAAATGCGCAATTAATTTTCATACATTCTAGCACCTTTGACCTCTTGGCGATCATCTGCATTTTGTCATGTGCTTTCATTTGATGTGTAGACTTTGTGAAGGACAAACTTTCGTGTGCGGATATTTGTATTTGATTCTCATGAGGTGTTTTCTAGTGACTTCTTACCTCAAAGCAAAACGCACATGTAATGGCACTATCACATTTTACCCATGAAGAGGAATTAACAAGTCTCAGGTAATAATCGCGACATCAAAATTTCCAACACAAACAAGTTTTGTGAGTTGTCAAGCTTTTGTTAAACCAGAACCACAGACAGAAACTTTCACGAGCGTTTTGACATGTGGCACTCTCTGCGCAAACGCAAACCTAAGGTTTTACTATTTTCTCAGGTGGGGCCAGATGCCCGTGAAGAAGACAAAGGTTACAAGCGTGTGGCCATAGTTGAGGACTTTCTAAATATCATCTATGGTGTTCATGTGGGTACTGATGGGAGAGGTGGAAAACATGCTGGACAAAAAAGAACTTACAAGGCGGTAAGTGAAGGGACTAAAGTCTGTAGTTGATAATCCTAACGTTCGCCGAGTTTTTCATTGTTTTGTTTTGATGCCTACTTTTAAAGCATACTTTTTCAATACCACTTAGGCGGTGTGTTCTGTGTATTCATACTGGTTGCTTCGTTTATCAGTATTGACCATATATTGGCAGGATTCCCAAACTTCATTATGAATTTTATTAATAGATGGAGCAATCAACCAATGACGCATTAGAGGCCACAAATAACTTTTCAAACGTTTATACATAAGTATATTTTAAAAGAACAAATCTAATCACTAATGAAATTGTTATAAATACATAATTACTATATTATGACTTAAATGACCTACCGAAGCTGGATGCTAAGTTTTAATGTTTTAATGAGGTAAAGAAACTAAAATCAGCTTCAAGAAATGTGATAACTTTTTGTATTAGCCTCAGCTGCCACACGTTTTTGCAATTCATTCACAAGTTGAAATAATGTTTATTTTCTCAGGTAGGGAGTTTATATTGGATAGGATTAGACAATGTAACTCTAAATATAGTGCAATAATGTTATTATTATGTGCTGCTCATAAAAATACGTTATTGCTACTAAGTATATGATTTAATCAGTGACTACTTAACAAGATTTGGGTGGATCGATTAGCTTTGTACTCAAAGCTAATCTGGTGGCTTATAAAAATAAGATACGTCGCAATTCACACTGAGGATTGAATGAATTCAAATGACATTTGACATATTTATCTCACGTAACACTTAGTTTGCTTAAAGATTTTCAATTTCCTAGCTGTTCGTTCATGTGGGCCTAAAGAAAAAAGATTTGCGATTTTTAAATCTAACTCGTCCTGGCATTCATCAAACTGATCAAAGTTCAAGGTCAAAGTGAGCGCATTGTGAAGAATTTATAGAAAATAACTTGTACTAAAATCTGGTTAAAACTCAAAAGTTGCGGCGAGGAAAACCGTCAGTGATGGTGAAGTTGGCTTGGGGGAGTCAGAAATTCTACTTTTGGCTTGCATGACGCAAGATATTACTACTAAATCTGGTGTCCAGTCGATTTAAAATTCTTGGCCTCGATGTGTGGCTTATAAATATACAATTCAATATCAGTACGCCCTGGCCTTCTTATCGTGAATATCTTAGTCGGTTTTTATGAAACAATTTGGCTAAGCCTTTTGGTACACGTATCTCGTGTGCAGTTTAGGAAAGATGCAATGTGCCTGCGTTTGTTGTCGATGTAGATTGTAGGCTTAAAAGGCCAAAGTCAAAATCAGACTTTTAGCAACACCATGGTTGGTGATTAGAAAAACAGGGGTAATCAGAGATCAGAGTGAGTATGTGTGCTAGCTAGATTAACCGCTTAATTTACTGTTTAGTTGCAGAACCTTGTACTAAAATCTTGCAACATTGATAAACTTACGCCATATCGATGAAAACTTTCTACGTGAAACTGCCTTCACCCATTAGAGGAGAGTATTAACTGATTAGAGAAAAAGTTACCTTAGAAATGTAATGCAAACTGCTTGCAAAATAAATCGGAAATTTTTGAATGGGAGGCGTTAAACGAACCTAGATAAAACAATCTTCATTTAAAGGAAAAGACGAGTCACTTAGCATGTTGGAATTATTTTACTGTTATCACCTAAATTTAGAAAAATATAACAAAGAAATTTACAAAAAATTCTCCATAAAAGAATAAAGTTAATTTATATAACTAGCGCGGTGGTTTCCTCCATTCACTTGAATTTGATGGACTTCGTGACTTTTCGTAAACACATCGAGACTTTCCGTACGCTCGCCCTGCTTAAACTAATTCAAACTTCTGCAGCTTATCTAATGTTCGTGTAAAAATGTCACAAAATTAGCTATTTAATTTTTTGTAAAAACTTATCATACTTTGGCGTAAATTGACAGCGGACTACTTTTCTTCATCTGATGAACGACGCCATTGGTGGAAGAATAAGGGCTCAAAATGGGAGCACCCCCAAGCATGAAGTGATTTAAAGTATTTTGCTAATTAAACGTCGCGTTTATCGCACTTTTATTACTAAATCCTTCTAACATTTTTCGCAAACATTGAAATGAAGCCTAACTTCTCGGGAGGCTTGGTCTTTTCTTTAAAGTCGGCATAGAACTCAACGATTAACATGAAGTCGGGAGCTTTTCGACCGCATATTACTTCGATAAATCCACGTAATTCGCTTCGCCGATGAACCAAGATACCCATCAGAGAGCTATGGAATTGAACCCACAACCTTCCGCAAACAATCTCACAGCTACTCCTTTGATTAGAATGGTCATACAAGCACGACACCTTTACATATTAGAACACTATTATCATTCATATGATATCATAGCCCGCAGGTGTCTGCTGTCATTGTATATTAATGTGACCCATTAGTGAAGTCTGGAGAGGTAACCTAAGAAGCGGCTAGAGCTACTTAGCTTTGATAACAGACGGAAGTGAGTGTTCGAATTACACTTACCTACGTGATTGATCTGTCTGTCTGAGAAACAACTGACTGGATGCACCATTAAGCTAATCATTCGTTTTTGTCGCCGCGGTTATGATCGCCGCCATTGCCACCTGTATTATCATGAAAGACATACTCGCAACGGAAGTGGTGCTGACAAGCCACTGGCGTAGCCGTGCCTAGTTTTTTTGCAGGATTACTGCTGCGTTTACCTGTCTGGAGGCAGATTTCTTTTATTTTAGAATTCTGCCTGCCCAATGTCTATGATGACGGGCGTATGATGATGATGATGACATAATCGCATGTTTCGTTCTAAAGCGGTTTGTATATAAATGTCCGTAAGAAGTTTAGATAGCTCAATTTGAGAGAACTTCATTGATTCGTTCAGTTACAGTACTTCCGAAAGTCGGCTAAAACAAAAGTTTAATGCTGCAACAAGAGTGATTACTGTTAGCCTTTTGTTTTATTACGTAGCGACATGTTCCGGCTTTAAAATTGTCTTCCAAAGTGAAATTAGAAACGCTAGAAATGACAAATTGTTTGTCATGCCCGCTGCTTAAATACTAGATTCAGTTAATTATATATAAGCTAAAAATTTTAATTGGTTAAAATGCTATATACATGTAAGTTTCATAATTGGAAATTTTGATAGCAGACTAGGCACTTTTTTGGTCAAATATTATAGCATACAATCGATAACTTTAGGAGCATCGTCTTACTACATTTATTTTTACTTTTGGCGAAAAAGAATTAATTAAAGCACTTTATTCATTTCGTTGGGGAGCTGCAGCCCCTATATGGATCTTGGAAAGAAATTCTCTCACAAAAGGAGTCCTAAAACTTTGACTATCTGATGGCTTATGTGTGGATAATAAGAGTAATAAATGCTTCTTAATGAAGACATTTCTGTCAAGTGTTTTCTAATAGTTCTGAGAGTCTGTCACTATTTTTCACCGCATTTCATAACCCGAATTGCAGATATCTGAGAAGTACGCATTTCTGCCACGAGAGGCCGTCACTAGGTTTCTAATGTCCTGCGATGCCTGTCAGAAGCGGATGCACGGCGGTTCGACAACGGACGACACGGAGCAGACGTCTTCTCCCTCCGCCACCCACACCGATTCACCTGTGATAGATTTCACCGTTCCACTGACCACCACCTACCTGAATCATATGAGAAGTCTTGGCTACAATGACGACGAGATATTTTCCAAGGTAAGTGACGATGGTTCCATTTGAGTCGCTATTAAATATGGCTTCCTTGCAATCAATAGAGGAGCTGTGATAAGTAAACCTTACCCAGATAATTCATTACGAACAGCATGTGGTCAGTTACAGAAGTATGTGTGCATAGGCCTCTTGCTTGCTCTAGGCGCAACAATGCATCTTAGATAGATGTCATAAACTTTACAGGGCATCCACCAAACTATGAGAAATGACAGGTTTGCCTCAACTGTCAACATATCTAATAATAGAAATTTTTGTGTTACAGATGCATGGTTACATGAGCATAAGGCACGGCCTAATGCATTTAACCGTTAGTAGAAATAAAAGTTAAGTCTATGATCTGCCAATGAAGTGTTGATTATTGAAGAGAGTAGAGATTTAGCTGATTATTGTATGTTTTTCCCTATTCCTTTTTTATATCTTATTCGATTCCTCCGCTATATTGTGGCCTCGCATTAAACTTTACAATGAACAGGACACAGCTGTTAGAAAAGTGTCTTTTATGAAAAAGACAGAAATGAAACATGTCCTATTATCGTCAGGAATCCTCGAGGAATTTACATTTAAAATTTATCTGCTTTTAATTAGGCTTATTTCTTTCTTGTTTAGTGAACAACAATTTAAGTATTTTAGTAAAAAAGTATTATACTTGATCTATATTTTATCATATAAACGATTTTTTTAGTTTATTAGAGATACCGTGGTAATTAGATTCATGAAATCGAGTAAACATTGCATATACTGTCAGGCACTGAATGCTGGAGATAGCTGGACGCGTGCAAAAAACCGTGAGGTTTCTGGATGAAATAAACTTCCTTACTGCATGAGTTGCCGCGAATAAATAGATTTTTTTTCGGAAATTATTTTGATTTTCTAAGAACAATTCAGTGCATCATTTTCTTGCATCCTCAGTATGAAATGGGCCTTACTGTAACCAGTTAAGAGGGTTTCGCGGAGGAACTTTTGTTAAAAATGAAATTTTTACAACACAGTTTACGAACGAAGCATTTACCAATGCATCTATCATTTTGCCCCACAAAACATAACTCAGTATTGGTGATGCGGTATGTAAAGATAAGTATAGGAGTACTGAAACAATATTCTTCAAGAGGGAACAGTTGGATAGGTATGGCGACGCATTGCAGTCAATGTTATGCAATAAATGCGCAGGTCAGTAAACGGATAGAAAACCAGCAGAGAAAGACACTGCTATCTGCCATTTGAGAAAGAATGCACGCATCCAAACGCAGCTAAGGCATCTCTGCTATTTCAGTCTCTGGTCTTAGTGTCTCATCTTTGATAACTGGCTTGATTTCTGTCCCGCCGCAAGCTTTTATAGTAAGTTCCCGCAGTCAATGCATATTGTATAAAAGTAAAACTCTATAATGTGTTTACATTCTTGTATTTGCCGCCACCCTATAAGAAGCAGGCTATTTTTTGTTTTAACATGTACTTACAAGGACAAAAGACACATACATCTGTAAAAAAATCGATGCTGGAATTCCAAGTTTTTTATTTATTTTTATTTAAAAGCGCAATGTCATCAGTACAAGAAAATGAAAAGTTTTTAAATAAAAATAAACGAGAATGTTAATCTTTCGCAGGCTGTTTATTATTGGCAACAGTTTAGTTAAATTTAGTTATTTTAGATATTTTTAAAAATAGTATAGTAGTGATTTTATTAGCGCATTTCAGGCAAGACCAAGGACAGTTTGGTCAGTCGAATTGGTCAGTACTGGTTAATATTTCTTTTCTTTTTTTGTCGCTGAGTCATTTGGATTCCACAGTTCTGGCAGCAAGACACGCTGGCCAGTCGAATTGGAAGAGCACTGGTTAATGATTTCTTTTTCTTTCTTGTCACTGGATGGCGTCGCGACTTAAATGTTTTGTACAACGTGCTATGTTTGCTGAGCTAACGGGTTTTTTCAGAAGAATGTTCAGTATCAGGTGTAAATCTGTTTAGCTAATTTGCAAAATGCCTATTTGCCAAATCACGGTGAAATCAAAACTTAGAATAACAAGTTTGCCATTTTGATGTTGATAGGTGGCGTGTGACATTGCATTTGTTTTAATTCAGCTTCCTTTCTTTTGCACTAATTTATTCCTATTTAGACGCGGCGTCGTAAAAATTTATGCAGCCCAAATGAATCTTACCAGCTTGTCATTAAATATTCAAGAGCTGTTTGATGCGCATGCTCAGAAACTGGATGGGCCGCTCACTCATTATTAACGGGGAATTTTTTCTACTTAAGAATAGATCGCGATTACCAAATGCTGGTTGCACAATTTTTGCTGGACTAACTCAAAGATTTGTTAACAACCGCTACATTTTGCCTAACTTTTGGATTTGGTCGAGTTGGTCAAATGCAACTCCTAACAACTCAAATGTTTGGATTTCTCTTAGACCTAGACTCTTGTATGAATTTAGGAATGCACTTGATAAACAAGATAGAAAGTAGGCTAGTTGGATAAAATTAATTTAAAATTAAATTCCGCGGCACTGTTAATTCACTAAGTTCTTCGAACAGTTCCTTTTTAAAATTAAATTACAGATATTTTCTTGTTAGGTTATCGCCTAGTTGTTCGTGTCGATGAATAATAAAAAACAAACCGTTTTTCTTCATAAATAACTATACAGATTATTAGACATCATTATTAAACGTTGATGGTTTTATCTTTCATCCGTAAAATATAAATACAAAAGGGAAAATGCTTAATATTGACATTGAATGTCTCGAAGTATTCAGTAACCTGACAAAACCATATAGATGGTACAAAACGACAGCAATGTAACAACTGCTGTTAGGGTGAAAATTAAGTGGTACCTTATCTTGATGACAGAGCAGTGATCTTCGAATTTAATTGATGGTCATGGATTTGCCTTCTGTTTTTCGGTAGTATGGTATGCAAATTTTGCCTCATTAGTGGAAACTGTAGGCCTAATTATTGATGGCTTCAATATTTTTATGCTGGTGTTCTTTCTTGTGTACTTGCGTATCAACTTCGGGATATCTCTCTTCCTGTGAAAGGCATTCAAAAACAATATCTTATTTGAAATATGATGTAGATGTAAAGGGAAAAAATGCAGAGTTTAAGAGTCTTAACAGGATGACGCCTAACCAAAAATTTTCCAGCTGCAGCAAACAACTCTGACGTCATGCAGTCCCTTTACCGTGTTCCCATCTCTTGTTATCTTTGCCGTTGTATGTGCTGTGTGCATCCCAACAAGCATTGAAAAATTAATCCATTTACTTTATTTTGGAAGAAGGCATCTAATCAAATATTTCTTTTTCAGAGTCATCTAAAAGGAAAACATAAATTAAAAGTATTTAAACAAAACATTGCACACTCGGCGTTGTTTTTCAGGTTATGATACTTTTTTAAAAAGTCTATTAACAACAATACACAAAATCTTATTGTCAAACAAGAGTTACACGACAAAGCAATTCGTGCGTAAAGTATCCCACCCTGCGTGGTTATATAAGGTATCATTTATCAAACTGAAGTAAATGTCAAGAACTACCGGATATTTCTAACGCTTTTCTGATGGTGAAATTTCATATCCTAGGAAGTCGACCAGCTTGGAAGTTAAGGGCCACAGCACCGCGCACTGGATGACGGAGGTAAAATGTCGACCACAAAATCTCAATCTCGATAATGAATGTTGCGATTATACTGATACGTGTATACATGTTTCTACGTGTACGTTAACTAAAACATGTAATTGTTTCGTCTCGTGGAAGTCGAAAAGTCCTCCAGGATAGACGATGGGAGGAAAAGCTACGTCAAAAAATAAAATAAAAATGCCAGGATTTCGATCGAGTACATAGTGTGTATGGAAATTTGGAAATGCGCCACCTTTGCCTAACAGCACTAAGCATACGAATATCGTTCAACTAAAAGGGTTCACTTGCTTTATACCAATGTTTGGGTTCGAAAATGCAGACTTTAGTTCTAAGTCGTGATTAGAACTGAACTAGACAGGACTAAAAATGACAACTCCACTTTTAGCCAAGATGCCATGAAGTGATTTGGCACCTGACAGACAGCCAAGAAAAGTACAACATACACTTTCATACAGGGATTTCACATTATTTAATAGGCAATTATTTACAGAGTTAGGTAAATGTTAGTATTAAACATTTGAGAGATAACTGAGCATGGAATATAAACACTGACTGTCAGTTTTCCAATTTCAAATGTCAAATTTCTAACATCCTCTTCTTCAGATTACAGCACCTCCAAAAACACCGCGTCACGTGATAACGGAGCCGCTCTTGGCTTCTCCTCTCTCTTGTGAAAACCGGCCAATAAATGCGGATAATAGTTATCGATTTTCCTGCGCTCAACTGGATATAAATTTTATTTTAACTGCTTCATTTTATGTAGATGCATGCATGTTATAATTCTTATTGATCATGTTTATGTGTGTGTCTCTCGGCCGCCCGCTCCAGGCAAAAATATTTTGCCAAGCAAGAAGCCATTAAAATTGTCAAAATATTGGAAAGCAAGGAGCTTGTTGACATTGTTAAGGATATTGCGTTGTAGAATGTTAAACGATCTTAGTATGCTATTTGGCAGCCCACACTTACACAGCCTAATTTGTTTCACGTTTCTGTTAGTTATGGTGGTCCTCAACCGCCGAAATAATTAACCGGCTACGTTGAAAAATTTCATCACGTTTAGCCTCATACGTTTACCTCACATCTGACTGCAAAGCAATATTCAACAAAGCCATTTTTGTTTCGCAACTTTGTTTACTTTTCGTTAATTAATATACCAATTGTCATTGAGTGCTAATAGAAACAGTTAATCCCATCACTGGAAGGCATTAAATCACATCACCTTAATTTACACCAAAGCAATAAGTGTATGATTCACCTGCTAGTTACCTATAATTTCTTTGTTGTATTATATTGTGAAGTTTGAAGTTTTTATTGTTATCACATTCAGTATAATTGTGCTGTCAATACAAAGAGGCAAACTTTCAATATTACTACACTATATGAACATGTTAAACGTATTTGTCATTAGTATAAAAGAAGTAATTGTGCTGCAGTAAGATAGGGAAGTAAAGATTTGTTTAAGACTTATTTAAGCCTTGTACTCACAAATTCCATAATAGACAGTGAATTCAACAAGATATTAAATATGAGATAAACGTCAAAGCAGTTTTGTAGCAATCAAGAAATAGAAATTTGTGCAGTCCATTGTTTTCTTACACTCAATGTTACTTAAATCTGTTTATAACAGCCCTGTCTTTTCTCGACAACTGCATTAGTTAAGTTGTTGTGATGCAGGCGTATATAACTATCCAAAGGATAGCACTTTTCTACGCAGTCACCACTCCAATTTTAAATCCATCCGAAACTTAAAGCCATCCGATTACAGTGGTCTTGGAAATCCGATTGTAAGTTAAGCCATTAGCTCTTACTTTTTTGAGATTTTTGACCTAAAACGGGCTTTTTTGCTTATGGAAAGGAAGCAATTGCAAAGTATTGAAGGAACGCAAGAGTCGCGAAAGAAAGTTGTTTCTTAACTTCATATCACCAATAATCAATTGAGGCCAATTTCCCATGTGCCAATTAAGAATGTTACATTCACACTCTTGCTACATGTGCAAACGAGCGTTTTGTTGGCAAATGTCCAAACTCGACTCCAATGTTACTTTACTTTTTAGAACGTGCCCATTTAGCTATTGAAAAGGCAGAACAGGTCACGCACCTAACACCTGTTTCCAAAATGGCTTCCCAGGTTCCTCCTCCATTATCAGCTGAAGCCCACATGCAGGTATACAGTAGACATTATGCACATTACACTCCGTGTCCTCTTCACACACCTGCGGGGATTACTAAACGTCAAGACCACTCTGCGCCTGCATCCACTAAATCCGTTACCATAGCAACGGGCTTCCAATGAGCCCCCCAAGTAAAAATTGATTGCGAGTTTGAGCAACGGCTTGTGCCTCTGTACCAGACGATCGAGGTTTTACATGATCTCTGGGAAACAGGAGAAATTTGGAAGGTGATACAGTCGCCGCTAGTTGTCTAGAATTGACAATGAAGTCTAAAATGACAGTTTCGCGAAAGAAGTTTTGTTCTGTAGCGCATGCGCACTGTAACTGCTCAGTCTTAAATATGTCACACATTAATAAGCGTTAAATGATTAACAGATAAATTGAATTTGTAACAAATGAGAATAGATTATTTCAGCTTGGATCAGATACAACAGCCAGACGTTTACTAATGTACAATTTTACATGCAGAAATAATAGTTAAGATTACTGATGCTAAAGACACAAGTCACGCTAAGTCACATGGAACGAACTCACAATTATTAAAATTTTTGTAACCCAACTTTGAAGCCAAGGCAGGAAACAACCGGGCTGAGCCTGGATTTGAATCAGAGATCTTTATGCTACAGGCTTTATTTTAATTATAAGATCAATCTAATTAGTTAGTAATTATCCTAGCGTGAATCATCTAACACTGGAAAGTTTTGTTTTGGTTGCTGGGCTGTAAGGAGTGGATTGTCATAATCGCAGTGAAGTAGTCTAGTGGTCGTTACGTTCGATTTGTAATCCAAAGTTCCTTGGCTCAAATCCACGCACAATCCGGACTTTTTTATTGTTCTTCCTTTCTGATAAGTTTAGCTTGAAAAATTCAACAATTGTTTGATTCGTTTCGTCATTAATATGTAATCTTAAAGATCACATTATAAATAATTAATTATGCACATACGTTAGAATAAAAACGGTATCAGGTCATTGAAAACATCGTTTCACACATTAAAAACATTTGATTCAAAGTGCTTGTCTAGTTTCACGGCAAAATGTAAAACTTATTTTTTCTATTAAAAATCCACGGTCTAAAATCATAGTAATTTTTTCTTCAAGTGCAAGAAATGTGATAAATCAAATAAATTGAGAAAGTGAGGCAAATGCAGTGCAATCAAACTATGTAAAAATTGTTTACGGGTGACGTTATTATCAGCAACTCCGAATCCATTTAACAATTCATTAATGAAACTGACCTGGGACGTGCAATGCACAAACAGTACGACTGAATTTCCTAATATGTGTGAATTTGCTAAACGTGCGCGTTACCACTAGACAAATGTTGTCACATTAGCATATACAATTGTTGTTTTATAAAGCATCGTGGACACTTTTCTCAATATTCAGCCATAATATCATTAATAATCTGTTGAACAATCATTCCATTCTTGGAATGGGTCAGATGAACCATTGTTATTATGAATATCAAATGCCAGTCTAGGATGATTTTGGATACGGCGAATCAGTTATACATGTATTTCAGATTTTGGTATTTGGTACTTTAGGAATTAGAAAGTTGTGAAAGCATTAACAAGGTACCAAGAGAATGATGCCTCTGATGTCATTTCATCAAAGAGTGACCAACCTATGGGTACGACAGTAAACCGAAGATTCTGTGGCTTAAATTTGTAGTTACAGATTTACTGTACACCTACATGACGTTAGAAAGCAGAGGCATTTGTGGCACAAACGTAGCGGCATAGCTTTCATTGACGACTAACGCAATAAACTGATGAAGCTGCAATAGTTAGTTCCTATTGTGGCGCATATTTTTCTTTGGTGCCATTAACTTTTTTGGTACTTTCCACTTTAGATCAATAATAAATCATCTAACGCCACCGTAACGCAAATTGTGCTAAATATTGAATAATGGCCGCTTATTCTGTGTTATTTTGTTACATTTGTTGCCTTATGTCGCTATAGTAGACCCGAAAAACATTAAATTTCCTGAGATTGAATGCACAAACAACCTGTGCGTAGTAGCGCCAGCAGAAGTAGAATCTCGTCCCCAGTTGTGTAGGTACTTACAAATATAAAAATATTATCAATGTTTATATGTATTGATAATGAATTACCGTTTAACTTTGGATTCTTAGCAGTCCAAACAGCCCATGATTTAGCAACGTAGCAAACGTTGTTAGGGTGTGCCAACTGCACGCTAGGGTTTTTTACCCAAAACATGCGCTTGGCTTTAGCATCTTGGGCAGTAGTGTGATGAATTGTCACGAGCGATTGGTCCGCTTTGTTTTTTCCAAGGAAGGGTTGCATAAAATTGAATGAGTTTATTGGTGAAATTGGTGGACATTAGGTTCGATCCTCCAACAACTTAATTAGTAGGGTTGTATGTCGCATATAGGAAGCCACATTTGAACGGATTCCCGCATTATATTACGTTAGCTACACTTGACCTGCACTGCCTCATCCCCTATTGATTGCTGCTGCAGCGGCGGTCGCCAAATCGTGGCCCCGCATCTTGCCCCTCGTCACTGCGCATTCGTGCTGCGCAACTCCTGCAGCTCCTGTCACAAATTTGGCTGCCGCAGATGCCCTTGGTAAAGACGGAATGAGATTATTTGTTTAATGGCGAAGGAAGAACACAAGGTGTGAACTGCAGGCAGACTGTCGTTACGAATCAAGGATTCTTGGTGGAGAGCTGGCCGTCGATTCGGTTCTACGGTCAAGTAAGACTTCATTACTATAGTATCACGGCATTTAACTAAAACTAATCATATTTCGATAGCGTAAATTGATTGAATGAGACGTTCGTTTATGCAAGACGTAAGCGCCTCACTAATGAGTAAAAGACCATTGACTGGCAAAAAACCCCAGTGAATGGAATTAAAATGATAGTCATAAATAATTACATATAATAACATTTTTGGCTCGAGTGTAACCTAAAACTAAAAGCTGAGATTTTCCATTTCATTTCTTAACGAGCAGACAGCGAATGCCAATACGTGTTCTTCCGAAGTTCCGCCTGGATCTGTTTTTATCTGCTTTCATTATTGATTCGTTAATTAGAAACAATCAAAATGACGAATTAGTGACTAATTACGTGATTAGGAATAACAGCAGCATGCTGTTATTATTAGGTTGCTCTTCAATTCCAAGGATCTTAAATATTTTTCTATTTAAAAATGATGACAATGATGTTAGTGTCAAGCTTAGTTAAAGTACAAGGTCAAGAAATTTTCACAAACAGCTAAGAACTCGCTTTTTATTTTATATCATGTATTTCTAGTGTTATTATCATGTTAGTAACCCAGTGACTTAACTCAATAAACAGTATGTAAAACTTTGAACTCCCGCGCTAACCAACTAGTCGCCGCCATTTTAAAGATTAGCCGTTTATTAGGAAAATGAAACGAGTTTTCCTTAGCACGTTTACATTTTGTAAAAAAAATGTAAGATTACTAACTGGAGCCTTTCATACATACGATGGCTACTAGCGGGTGAAACTATATTTTACGAATTTTTAACACATTCAACGTATTTAAAAATTCACTGATCCTTTTACCTTTGTAAACCTATGCTTTTTGGCAACAATTGGCTGCAATAGTTGCTAGCATTGAGACAGAAAAACAGTTTGTTAACTTTAGTCATTTTACTTCTGAACTTTCGCACATTTTACATAAAGTTTTGAAATTGTACTGCAGCACTTGACTGCATGCTTAAAATTTTGCCGTTAGAAAACTGTTAATTACTAATTAAAAAGACGTTAATAGCCTTTTAAACGCGAGATTGTTGCATTGTTTATGCAAATTAATTCTAGACGCTAATTTAAGAATATGACTACTGGGTAATTGGAACATAAAAATGGAGTTTTATGAGCAATAATTGGTGTTGCTGAGACCGAAAACAAAAAAAGTGGGTTAGCTGCATATCAGTGATAATACTAATCACGATTTTGTTAACTGCCCATCGTAAGATTATAATGAAACACTTCTCTCACCATTATAAGCGTTATAGTCGTAATAGTCGTCTTTCACGCACGTTGTAAGCTATCATGGATTTTACAGAGAAAACTGCTTGCAGCGTGTTAACAAGCGTGTAACAATATGTCAGCGCTTACGGAAGAGAAGAAATATTTTTGTGAATTAATTCGTCAGTTAAGAAAATTGATTGTTTGCTGTAGTATTCCGCTGTAACATACAATGAATCAAAGAGTACAACGTAAAGACTGTAATCAATGAGCTAGTTAAAGCTGTAAAGTTTCTGCCATTTTGATTAACTGTTAGAAGATGGCTGCACAATAGCTGTTTTCGTGAAATTGCCAGTTTTTATTAAATAAATATTCCTGTTATTACTTGACAGAAATGCTCCAGACCTCAGTAATCTTGTGCAATGAAAGATTTTTTATGTTGCTGACCTCCTTGATTTTAGAAATTAAAACAGAGTAACACATTTGATGAGCATAATTTCAAGCAAAACAAAATGACGTAGGCTCAAACTACACCATAGTGAGACAAAAAAGGCAGGGCGATGGCAAGACACGGCTTTGATAATACAAACATTCCATCATTACAAATTCGGAGCAACAATTTTAGTTCGCTTCAAATTTGATTACGCAAATTTGAAGACGCTTTTTCAAATTTCCCAAATATTCGCTTTGCCGTTGAAGTTTCTTTAGTTTTTTAATTTTGCTTCTGCACCGTCATATTCTGTACAACATTATCTCGCTTGTTATCTCAACTCCTCATACTTTGTATTTCGACGAGTTCTGTATATTGCTGATTAAAAATCACATCTCGTACCCGGCTTATACTTGACCTTCCAGAAAACAAGAATCTCGACTTTGTTCTGATCTATAAAAGAGATCCTCAACTGCTTCCTTGCACGCACGCCATGTTCCTCGTGTTTGAAAAATTACGCTACTTTTGCTCATTTCACCACTTACTGGGAGCGAGATGCAAAAATATTAGTACATGATATAATTGGACTTGATCCTCGTGAAATTATGATTGCTGCTTTTGTAACAGTGTGAGTATATCAATGCTGAATCTCACATAGCTGTATTTTTGACCTAGGTAACAATGCGTACTGCCATTTTATTCCAAATTTATAAAATTTAGTAATTCACTGAGTCGGGTGACAAAGCTATTCTTTCAGGTAGTCTTGACAGCTTGTACAATACCTTAGAAAACGAAGTGACGCAACGTTCTTTTGATTCTCTAAATTAAAAACGAAATTCTCACCTGGCTTCATCAGCCCTAGGTATTGACTGTTAAGTGTGCATGATTGTAAGATCTTGATTACGATCACCCGTGATTGTGTTGCAAGCAAGTTGTACCAATAATGTCATCATCATCATCGTCATCATCATCATCATCATCATCATCACCATCACCACCACCATCATCATCATCGTTACATGCAACATAGTAGAGAATACCTTTTGACATACACTTGACTGAAACCAACGAAAAAGTTATGATATACTGCAGCGTCAGAGACATAAGCGTATGTACAGCTGTGCACCTGCATATCGTAGATTAGCAGACAGTTAAATTCCCAAGTAATATTAACTGTTTGCTATTCACAAGTTATGTCAGAAATGCAGTTACACCAAGATATTTTAGCCAAAACTGCAAATATATAAATCTGATTTTTAATATTAAATTTATACGCTGAAAATGCATACAGTAAACTTAATTAAACCACAAATACCACAAAAATTACAAATTAGGAAACAAGGATGAGTACTAATACATTTTTATGGCACATATTCTTTTTCCAGTTACACTTGGCTTCCTTTTTTATCAGTATTTTAAAAGATTTGAGCTGAATTAGAGTGTCTCTGAAGCCAAAAGACGTTTTGGTCCAGCCGGAGTCCTAACATGTCGTTTAAAGCTTTAAAGTCAAGCAAAATAAATGTCAAGTCTCTGTTCTGCTTTAGGCTGCTGAGCCCGAAACAGTCAACCTAGTGCCATAAATCGGAATTTGACATTTGTCAAGAAGACACTTATACTTAGTGGTCTTTTTTGAATCGCTTTAATTTTCAAAACATTTCCAACACAACGAGGAAACCAGACTCAGGGCAATCTTTTAAATTCGGCCTGGCAATTGGAAAATGCGGAGCGTGCTGAATAGAGAAGCCTTTTGACTTGGTAACAAATCTTTGCCCATTGTAAGTTACATGTTAAAATCATTTGGAAGATGTATCCATTGCTGTACAATTGTACATCTACTAGAATTCCTTTACTCCAGTTCTAACTAGTGTCCTGGAGAAAATTTAGCTTTGCCAAGAAAGTCAGTTTTTCCTGGATTCATAAGCTGTTTTGTTTTGACGAACAATTTGAATTCTGGGCGAACTGTACGAATATAAGTCTAAGCACTTGTTGCGGCCTTTTTTTGACTGTTTTTTGTAGTAGATATTGGCGACCCGATTATTTTGAATGAACAAATAAAGTTTTACCAAAAATGTTTAGACGCGAAAGTTTATAAACGACGGCTTTATAGCCAGAATGAATTGATTTCACCACAGCGAAAAATCCGCAGAATCACGTTTAAGCTATGCAATATGTCAACATTTTGGATTCACATTACCGGAATGAATAAACTCAGTACTTTACGTAAGCATGCATGTCTAGAACCAATGATTAACAATGGTGCAGAAATTGCCAAATCTCGACCAATGAGTAGTTGCCGGTCTTGCTGATAAGTAAAACATGTTTTCATTTCCAATAACCTCTACTTTTCGTTCATCCTTAGATTAGTGTTTCCAGGCGCAGTCAATTGATTGATGCAACATTTAGGCTCGGTGACACAAAACGCTACTGGATAGATTCTTGCCCCCTATTTATTGTCTCAGCCTAATAGCAGCACACTGGTTTCCGTTTCAGCAGAATCCTGGTTGCCATGGTGATCGTGACGACTTTGTAAGACCTCCTCATAACTCCTTTGAGTCGGGCATCTCTTAACAAGTAATTGCCGAAGGCGGCACGTTGTTTGTGTATGTGTCCTTATGGGTTATTGGAATTTTCGATGATAATGTCCAGTTGATGCGAAGCGCTAGCAAATTTTATGCGAATTGATGCAACAAATGATTTGCAAATTCGTCGACGACGTCTGCATTTCTGGAAAGGCTCAAGCCTTTATGAGGATCTCTTGTGGTACTGGCTTGTATATGTTACTTAGGAAATATTTGAAAAATTCTTCAGAGTTACTTAATATTTTATAATTGGTTATGCACACGCTTACCTTCATTTGTTGATTGAAACACAAACCTGATATGCCACAAGTAGTTTTCCTAAAGCAGTATCAATATTTGGGAAGCATGTAAGAATCATATATAGAGTTAATGCTAAATAATCATGCAAATCAAAATGTTCCATTGAAGAAGAAAAAAAAGGGAACGGAAAGGAAGAAGTTCGTGATTTTTAGAATCATGGCTGTCCGAAGTTAAATTAGCCAGTTTAGTGACCTGTTTTGCCTTCGTATTGCAACGGCTTTTGATTCAAACCCAATTTACCCTAAAAATTTCACTCCTAAATTTTTTCAATTTTCCACCTTACAATTGGTCTGCTTTAAATTCGACTTAAACTACTACAAGTTATTTTATTGCGTCTTTAGTTGGTGATTATTAAATTTAGGCCGAACTGCTTGTTTGGTGCGATACCTTACAATAAAACGTTATAAAATAACGAAGACTGATCGAGCCACTAGGTTATAAATTGTAGTTTATATATATATTTATAACTACAATTTATAACCTAGTGGCCCGATCAGCCTTCGCATAGACACGGTGATTTGGACCGCAGAGAGCATAGACATTAGCATATTAACATTTTAACTTGAACCACCCACTAACGTTTAGCGATTACATCACAAAAATCTATATCTTTTGTTGCTCTCGAGTTATCCAAATTTGCTTTCAAAACTCCTTACGGTTTTTATTTCTCACAGTTTTATGCTCATTGACTAACTCATTGAAAAATTACAACTGTGAAGATATAGAAGAATGTCTGTGTATAGAAAGAAATTTGTGGAGTTTCGTCTTCATTTTTTGTTACGCAATGCATATTGTAGTATGATTAATACGTTTAACATAAGTAAAGATGCTTCAAATTATGTTCAAAATGATACTATTCTGACAGATAAACACTACCACTGTAGGAACTATAGAGTGCTGCAGTAGTGCAAAGATGGTTTTAAAAAAGAAAAGGTGATACGTGTCATTATGATATAAAAATAGCTCTTAACTGCACAAAACGATAACTCATGCAGCCCAGTGCGGGGGTTAGTAGCTAATTATTTAGGACGGTACGTCACGGTTACGTCACTAAACTAGTTGTGGGGATGTTTCTCGGCTGTACTAGATGCCACTACTTTTGTCGCGTGGTCCACACCATATTACTTGACTTTACTGTTTAATGTAAAACGGGTCTGCCAATTACCATGTCACTGAAATAAGCTAAACAGAGCGTATTTATCTGCTACAGAGTTACAGAGCTTTCCTTTTGATTACCCTGATATGGCTGATTTCTGGCATGTATGAAATGCAGAAACAAAATAAGTTTTGTGAGTTTGTATTGGAATCAAGTTACCTCCAGTGACAAGGAATATCTTTAAAAGGACGTCAACTCTAGATGTAGAAAATGGGAAATAATCATACCCTTTTGGTGGAGAACTAAATCATAGCTAATCAAAATAGTCATTTCATGTAATTAAGCAAACAAAACACTTATCTAAGAATGAACTTGCAATTGAAAAACAGCCTAAATGATACAGCCTTTCCTTGCGAAGCGCCACTAAAGCCTCTTGTATTTTAATGACATCACTGCTGCTTCGGAGAGACAGAAGAGGAGCTCTGCGCTCGTAATGAGATGCATGAACCTCTGCATCGATTCGTTAATTTATCCAAGTCCACATTTTAAGTATGCAAGCTCAGGCAGGCCGGTATTGATTATAGCAGTGAGATTTTAAAGTTCACGTTACCGAGTTGGTTGAAAAACGGGGGACTGTGGCTTCGCGATAAAATAGCAAGGTCGGCCATATTGTTTGCTGAGTTGACTATTGCTCGCAGTTGGTCCTCACTGATTTGCATATTTGATTAGTTGTTTTGCACCTGCTAGTGCTTTACAAAGTCTTTCAATTGAAGTGATTTATCTTGTCTTTACGTATCTTATATAAAAGTAAATTACTTTTTTCGGTCTTGTTTTTCTCGGTCGATTTTTTCCATTAAATTTGTCGCTTGTTTATGCGAAGTTATAAGAATTAGTGCTTTCCTTATTTCAAATCTCATGTGTTTCATCCTTAGATCTATATTTATCGCAAAAATAATAACAAAAAAAACAACTTACTTGTGTTATGTTAACCTAGAATTTTTTTTCTATACTAGGCCAGAAGTTACTCTTGTGCAAGAAACTTCTACATATGGATAACATTTAAAAGTTTTTATATCTTACGTTTGCATTATTGTGATTTTTAACGCCACTTCTTGCATGAAGACCAATATCATTTTTACGAATTATTGTGCTGTTATCTGAAATAGAAAATTGTAATAGAAATAGATCTGTAGTAGCCATGTGTAGTATCATTTTCGCTATAAACATAGTGTCAATGTCTGCCTTACAATTAAGGTTAACTGTCAACTTACAACGAAAATTTTCGAAAAATCATGACCCATTTTTTTACCAACTGAAGACGTAACAGAAGTTAACAAAATTAAAGTAATAACCGTGAAGTGGCCTACGGAGGACCACTTCCGCCTAGACTGCGTCGAAGCACTACAAGTTGTTTCTGATGTTTTTACCGTAGTGTCGGCAGTAAAAAAGTGAAACGCATAATTTAGTGTAAAAACCAAGTGAATGAGTGCCGAATTTTCCTGGGTGAGCCGCCTAAATTCAGCTCATGTGATGCTATTACTGTTACTCTACTAGTGTCATAATGATCACAACAATTATTATCTATGACATTTGTAGGAGAGTGATTCTGGACTAGAAGACAGTGAGAATTCATGTAAGCCAACAGCAACTGCTGCAGAGGTAGACGACAGTAACAAGACGTCGCAGGACAAGAGTAAGAGCGACAACATCACTGAGGGTGAGCACTGAGGGATGATAGAACGTTTGCAATCTAGAAAAAAATCCCAGTTCCGGTTTCGTGAAACTTTGTTTTACAGTTGCTTTCCTAGACTGCTTATTGGGCTTTCAAAATACAGACAATGTACTTATGTATATCAGCATTGTATATCGTTACCCGGTTTAGTTGAAGAGCCCACTTTCTTATTAAAATACGAACATAAATTCACATTCACTTCCTGAAATCTCTTATGGGAAAATGGTTTCCGCTGCTACATATTGTTAAACTGTGTAAAACATGGAAGATATTTCCCGGCTAGCGGTTCATACAAACTTAAATTTTAACCAAGACGAGTTTCGGTCCAGCCACAGTTCAGACTAGTTGTTTACATTTAAAAATGTCGTTTACCCATCGATGTTCTTCTTCACTTTTTATAACACCATACGTATTTGTTTGCTTTGCTTGGCGTACAACACGTGCTTTCTTTTTTTCTATTGTCTTTAGCAATCTTTGTCAATACAAATCGCAATCAAGCGCCAATTGACTATATCACTCATATCCAATCAGTCAAAAATTAGACGAACTTGCACTTAGCCTATGGAAGCAAAGTTTTGCTCCCGTGCAACAAAAAAATCAATACACCATTTTGCTCTGATCTCAATATTTTATAACAAGCCTGTATGAGTTTAGGAATTTACAATAATAATTAGCGAAACACTCAATAACAACAAAATAAACAAAGAAAAAAACGCTTTTAGGATATAACGCATTTCAGTAAACCATTGTGTCACGTATGCCTTTTTGTGCTTTCATTCTTAAATTTTAGTATTAGTACCGATAGGTATTTCTTTGTGGTTTCCTCTATATTGCGTGTGTGCTTCAATAATGTTTGTTTTTGATGTTTAGAGATTCTGTTATAAATTTTAAAAACTGAAAATTTACCGAATGCGGTATGAGTGTGAGTAACCTTTCTCTCCGTTTTAAAGCTAACACACAGTGATGTACCGATGTACTTTTTCAAACTTTTTAATAAAAAATATTAATTTTTTATTAATTATCTAATTGTTCCAGCTTTTTAGCATTAAGCATATTGTTTGTCTGACAAGAACAATTACAAATTTGTGAATTTTGATACAAAATTCTGGGGGAGGGAAGAGGCGAAGAAATGCAGTTACTTGGTTAAACAACAACTGAAACATGTCGGATTTCTAAAAGTTAACTGACGCAGTGCGTGCACACCTTTCACCAACAAATGGCTGAAAACTGGGCCAATTCTGTTCAGATAAAGAGTTTTTTCTTACTGCTGATTTCAAGTATTTTTCACTGTTTATGAGAAATGCAAAGTCTATAAAGCTGAATGCCTGAGTTGGTATTGAGGCATAAACTGAAAGGTTACTGGTATGCCCCCATACCAAGAAAGAATGCGCTACTATTGCCCACTAATGATTACAATGTTATTTATACAGAGACAGAAGCTCCCAACCCTGATGCTAAACTTGAAATAGATGAAGCTGTCGAACATTCCGAACCATCCGCTCCTAGTCTATCTGGACCTGAAGTCAACGATAGCAACGCCATAGCAAAGCAGGAAAGTGAACCAATGGACATGAGTCAGAAACCTAACACACCGTCCTCCATGTTGGACTGGACGCAAACGTTCAGCAAGTACACGACGTCCCATGCTGATAACACTGATGTCAGCAGTCACATGATCCAGCTGGCGGCTCTGGCTCAGAATGAACGAAAGCGTCGAGCTAGTGACGTGGAAAGTGCTGAGGTAAGTAAGAAATGTAATCTAAAAAATTCTGTTTTTTACGTTGTCACCCTAAACAAGTTGTATGGCAATTTAGTACACCTAGTATACCATGTCTTTAATGGAACTCCGAACCGAGTTTGAGTTTGTTGAATTAATAGGAGTGAATGGACTCTAAATAGCTTAATTGTCTAGAGTTTGATGGTTGTCAATAAATTTATTGACCATACAAATCTCTAGACAAGAAGTTAATTCAAACACCTGATGCTTAATAGTGGACTGCATTCAGTAAGTAAAATAGAATTTTATTGTACTAACTGTCTTTGTAAATTAGACTTATGTTGCAATTTACGTAGTTTACCAAAGATTTATACTAACCTTACAAACTGAAACGAACATTATTACTGTAATTTAACTGTCATTTTTTATGCTTTATCTACTGTCTAGACAACTTTAAATAGGCTTGTCTGCTGTTTCTTGAACTGTAATGTATGTGCAAAATGTTGTTATAATAAATATTTATTTAAACCAATAGAATTTTATTTCTTACATGGAGCACATTAAATTGTATACATTAAATAGGTAAGTAGTATTAAGCAGATAAATAAGTAAGTCAGTGAGTAGGTTGGTAGGTAGGTAAGTAAGTGAGCAAGTCACTTTTATTTATACATTACACACAATTTAAGCATAGTATCACACAATTTTATTTCAAATTGCAGATGATGTTGTTAAAAAGCCACTGTAGTACGATAGTTATATTCACAAAAAAGATTTTGTTATATTGTGCACGTTATGCCATTGGCTGTAGTAACTTGCATTGAATTTTGTTTATTGTTTCATGAAAAGACGTCCTCAAATGAACAGAATTCCGAAACACTTGGAGATGGTCCAGAAGACTTGTCGGTGAAAGACAAAGATGATGAAGAAGACGATGAAGATGACGATGACAAAATCATTGCTAACCAAGGTGTTGACCCAGAGCGTCTTAAAGCATTTAATGTAAGGTTTACAAAGTCTTCTAATTAGATTCAGTGATAGTCTGTGCACATTCACCAGTAGTAATGCTTATGAAAGAGATTGTGATAAAGTTTCATAATATTCATGTTCACCTTGATAGCAGCATCATGAAATGTATGTTATAGCTACAAAACATGAGTTACCTCTATATTTGGAATTCAAACTGAAGAGGAGCACCGTAGAACTGTTACAGCCCACAGTCCATGGCAAACAGCTTTAGAGCTTTCATTAGAATTGCAGTTTAGCCAAAATTTTATGCACTGAATTAACTCAATTTGAACGTTCCAGAATGAAAAACCTTAATATTATGCATAAGTTTGCCACTTTTTAGTATGATAGTCAGACAGATGTTGAATTTCAGATGTTTGTTCGCCTGTTTGTTGATGAGAATCTCGACAGAATGGTGCCAATTTCAAAGCAGCCCAAGGAAAAGGTGCAAGCCATCATCGAGTCGTGCAATCGTCAGTTTCCGGATTTCCATGACCGAGCACGAAAACGAATACGAACATATCTGAAATCGTGTCGACGCATGAAACGGGCCAAAGAAAATGGATGGGATCCAGTAAGACTGAAGTTCACTACAACGGTGTTTATACTTCTCTCTATCTCTTTCTCACACTTCGTGTTTTTTTTGCACTGGTTGTTGTTATCTGTCTGGCTAAAACACGTGCGTGTTATACAGTTAACACTAAAGTTCTAACTTTGGACAAAGCAGTGCCCAGCAAGGTGTAGTTCATGTACAAAAATTGCACATATAAATACACTGGGCCAGAAGCTTACACGGGAGAGCATCTGCATTGTAAGCAGAAAGTTTTGGATTCAAATACTGCTGCAATTTTTTGGTACATCCTCCATCAGTTAATCAGCCTTTTAATTGATTATATGTAACCGATTGAATTATTAATTACTGTGTCTATTTTACATTTCAATGATCAAATTAAAAGTACAAAAAATCATGGACAGAATATTTTATTGCGATAAAGCTGGACTAAATGTCACACGAACTGTTTTTTAAAAAGGCTCATGCCATCTGCTGCAAGAGGGTCAGATAAATATGTTACTTTAAGCATTTAAAGTGAATTTCTTAGCTTTTGCAAAAGATTAGTTAGAGCATGGGGGTAGTGCACTCAAATCCCATCTCAGGCTAGTTTAAACTAGTTCTAAGAATAGTTTCTCAGACTTTCAGAGGTCTATAAACCTAACTGGGAAAAACAATTTATTTACCATTCTTACACGAATCAAGTAAACTGCAATTTAAAAAAATATGAATATTATTATTAGAACACATGCTTACAGTGTTTAAATAAATCATGGTATAATTTCAAGAATATTGGAATGGTGGGTTAAGTAAACTGCCATAATGAACTACCTCGTTGTGACTATTTGGCATACTGTGGTTCCGATGTTTTTGTTTCTTATTGTTTTAATTTTAAACTTTAAAAGACAAGATTTGATATTATCCTGAAAATGTTATCGTAACATTTATTTAAATATGTACTTTGTTTTTAGTCTCGACCTACCCCACCTCATCTGACATCAGCATTGGCAGAGAGCATCCTAGCGGCTGCATGTGAAAATGAAAGTACGAATGCCAAGAGAAAACGCATGGGTCTAGAGCCCATTCCACCTCCTGTGAGTAAATTGACTTTTCTTATAAACTTCTCCCCCCCCCCCATTCAACAACTGAGGCAAATTAAAATGTCAATATTTTATTGTTTCACTTAATAATGTGGAACAGTTTTGGTTTGCAGATAAAATGGCAATAAGGTGCATACCGTCCTTCAACTACTAAAGGAAGCTCTGTAGGCATCAGTTGCATAAATATACAAAAGACAATCATTGTAATTATGGCATTCTGATTGATTCTTGGCCACTTCAATATTTTGTATTTTCTAGAGAATCGAAGCTCCCATTGAACGAACACCAGAGCCGAGAATTCAGGCTGCTCCACATCCTCCGCCTCCACCACCACCAACAGGATTAGACACATTTCTGCGCACACAGGCTGCAGCATTCCAAGCGGTCCGACCAGACCACACCCACTTGTTTGCCAATAGTAATGGATTGTTTCGGCCTGGTTTTCCTGGATATCAGCCAGCACTGCATCATAGTCAACCTACTTTACTGACGCAGCACCCAGCTCCTAGCTTGAATGGTAAGCTTTATTCTAAGAATTCCTGGCAAAATTGATATCTTAGGAACATAACGTATTTTAGATATACATTTTAGATACATATTTTAGAGGCATTTTAGATATTATGATATCGTAAGCTTGACTTCAATATGAACAATGGAGTGACAGAAGCCGCCTCCACGAATAATGAACATATGCTAACCAACACTCCCGTGTGACTAGAATGCACATAAGAAAAGTATACTGTGTGCAGGAGGCAGCATACCAATCAATCATATAAAACAATGTATGCGACTGACAATCTGTTATTCCGTATCGTAATGAGTAAAATTATATTAGCTATTGAACTATAGTATCTATTATATTAAAATGTAGTAGTTTCGAGCCTCCCGCAAAAAGCGGATTATGGCAAAACGCCTTGCTAGTTACCGCAAATTACGACATGCAGGTTACGGAAGATGGAAGAGGCCTTATGGCTTGCTCCTTACTTACTTACGACTTTCTCTATGTGACACAGGCCTTACATGTATCATGATGAATGGCAGGCATCACTCGACCATTCCTTTTCCCCACTCTTAAGCTTTTTTGTTTAAATTGGCAGAAAGTAATGCTGTTCTCACATATATCAGACAGCTCGCCATCATAAAGGGTTTGTAGTTTGTAATTCTTACGACGAATAATTTAAAATTTAATTTAATTATTTTATTTACTCACGGTATTTTCCAATACAACAGTAGCATTATGAGCAATTAAAATGCTGTTAATTCTAACAATAATTTTAAATTTTAAATTATTTTAGCAAAAATGAAAAATGTCAATTTTTATAATTGTGTATATTATATTAATACGTTATGGATTTTTTTGATATTTTATCAAAAAACAAAATTCATAATATTAAAGATAATATTATAGATACTGAGGCCTGGAAAAAATAATAGAAAAGGGGTGAATTCAGTTGTTTTAATGAGAAATCCTTGAACTGTTTACAGGGCCTACAGACCTTAGCATTAAAAAAGGCACCAAATCTCAATTAACTCCAAGCGAAATTCAAGCAGTCAAACAGTTAGTGGTGGGATACAGAGAATCAGCAGCTTTTCTGTACAGATCAGCTGATGAGTTGGAGCAACTACTGCTACAGCATAATTGATTATTAGCGAAGCCATGCAGTATGACAGTAAATGAACTCCCGGTTAAAGCATGTGGCGGCATCGTGTGACTGATTTATGGAGTTATTGTATTGCATGTTGAAGGTTGGTAAAGCTGTAATTATAAATGCTTGCTATCTGAATGTTAATTATAGTATCTAGAAGGAATTTTTATCTGTATGGTCTCAAAATTAAGTTTGAGACCATACTAAACTAAACTAGTATAAAAAACTAGTTTAAATGTACCTTACCTATAACTGAAGTGCATTCACGGCTAGACTGAGGGCAACTACATGGCTCAAAATTGTGTAAAATTTATTCTTAATAAGGAATTAGCAGTTTTTTAAAATCAATTTATCTGTTTTAGCTAGACAGCAAACGTTAAGCAAATTAATCTTAATTTTCTTTTTAAGACGCCATACTACTGCTTCTTTCATTTCTGTAACATGTCATGTGTTTAAATGTCTTAAAAGGTATTTGTGACTTGTATTCCTAATAGCAAGTGAAATTATATTTCCATTACTATGAAGAAATTTTTTGTGTTAATAAGTCAAATCTAAATACCTGTGGGTCAATTCTGCTTATATGTAACAAAGCACCTCGAGTTCATAACAGGATTTCAAAGCTCTATGCTTCATAAGTTAAGAAAATTCTTCTTTCTCAGGTTCTGTCAATTACAGGGTCTTGCTTCCTCAATGCAACTACACACCTCAGATAACTAGCATTTAGATCTCATTTAAAGTTTAAGATAACCTCACTGGTGTACCTCTGAAAATAATTGAATCAGTTTGTAGTGACAGTTGAACATTTTCTGTTTTTTTTTTGTATACATGTGCAGTGCTATTCTGTACTTTTACTGTGTTTGTATTATCGTAATTTTAATGACTGATCACTATTCGGGCTAAACAGAATTTTAGCATTATTATTACTGGTGCATAACTGAATGTACTTTTTGTGTCATTATTATAAGCAGCCTTTGTGACCATTGTAAAATATTTTTGTGTCTCTGCATTAGGCAATGTGTTAAAGTTTGAGAATTTATATGTATTGGTACAACATTCTATATACACAAATCTGGAGAAGATAATTGATAATGTTCCAATGTCGAAGCTGTGAATATATAATTACCATTAAAGTAGATATTTAAAAAAGCTACACTTTGAAGCCCAAAGATTCTGAAGTAGTACCAAAATTTCGCATTAAAAACCATGATTAAAGATAGTTCAATAATATGTATAATCGCTGCATTAGCTAAAGATGTCCTATAAGGCATTAAAGTAGGAGCTGTACTCACAGTTTTTCAGCATTTATGGCCCGTAATCTTCAATACATTCCATAGGCATACGTGTTTAGTAAATTGAGAAGTACATGTGGATGTTTAGTAGTGTTTTCTTTTTTCTTTTTACATTTCTGTAACTTAGTTTAGAATATGGTGTTTCCCCTTTTGATAAGTTCTAGTCAAATTACCCACACTTACCTATGTTGTATAGGACTTATGACTGTGTGCATAGGATGCAAATTTCAAGACTTGCTTCATAGATCCATGTATAAACTGACATGACATTAACTTTCCCAATTAAACATTCTGCAGGCTAAATTACAGACTAAGTCTATGTATAGCTATTATTTTACATTTGTTTTTCATAGAAGTTCATATATTATGATATTTAATTGTTTTATTGGATATATTATAATTTATCAGATTTTATATTTGTACATGGGATATGGAAAAGTCATTTATTTGTGAAGCAATGACAGATTTGTTGTTGTGTAAAAGATCAATGAATATGTTTACATAGTCTTTTGCTGTTATTTTTCAATTTATTTAGTGGAGCTGGTACTGCAAGTGAGCTAACAGTTTCATAGTAATGGTGCAATGATCGTACCTTGGTGACTTGCACTACACTTCTGGAACTGTGTGCACTTATAGCCAGACTATGTTTGCTTGTTCTAAGTCAAGATTGTTTACAACATTTGGTACGAGTAAATGTCGTTTCTAGGATACTTGAAATAACAGTGTGGACAACTATAGCTGGTATCCACCTTTCTGAAATACATATTTTCAGAACTTTGCCAGACCTTAGCCAAAGACATTTGTTTTTATTATCTGGTAAATTCATAAATTATAGACTTGTTACACATTTTTTATGTTTAGGTTATTTTTCTTGACCACTCAGTATCTGTGATGTTTGGTACTTGTGATTTACGTACCCATATTATATTGCTAAAGTAGCTAATTTGTTTATTTATTGTACATTGCTTGCCTCCCCAAAAATGCTTGCTGGAATAAATAATTGTACATATGTACCAAATTTTGCCTAGATGTTGAGCTTTATCATGTTCTGAATATACACAAAAGCAAATCTATGTACAATTATTTTTTACACTTAATGTAAGCCACCTGACTTGCAATGGTGAATGCTTCAATTTTTCACAGTTCCAGCGATTGATGACGGTCGGGAAAAGGTCAAAGGTTAAGTGAACCCAACTAGCTTACCTGAACCAAACAACGCATTTGTTTTCACTTAGGAACACCTTGCAGCCCATGGTATTGTAATAGTAATGGTTCTTGGCGTTAATTTTCGCTTCATTTTACGTGGATAGCAGCTGCTATTTTGCTAGCTGCTTTCGGATAAGAATAACGTTTAGAACTACACACGTGTACTATAATAACAAAAATAACCACGTGTTTCACCTAAATGTGTTACGTGCATGAGGTCACGTGACGGTTGTGGCTAAGTAAGAGGTGCTGGGTTCACTTAAAAATTGACCTACAGTAACTGCGCATGCGCGTAGAAAAAATGTGAAAAGGCTTATTGGTTCCCAGGGTATATTAGTTCTGCAGGAATGAAATGCTCAAGCTCAATTTACCAAATCAGTTCTAATTAATAACAGCGACATATTACATTTACAATAGCCATGAGTAGTGATCTTTAAATGATTTTTATATGCACTGCTGGATTGGCGCAGGATTGGTTTATTATTAAACTAATCTTGGTAAGGTTTATAGCCAAGTAGTCATGTGAACCTCCTAAGCAACAAAGGTAAGCAATATCGAGACTGGTCAATGAACGACTCGTTTAACCACCTGAATTCAATTCTTGCTCTGGGTAGTTTCGTTTGATACACATATCCTAGCTGTTGTAGAGGAAGAATATATTCACAACCAAACCAAAACGTAAAATAAGGCTTCGTTTCATCCACTGTTTTTCTTATGCGTCAAAAGTTCTTAACTTAATTGTTGGTGCTATGATTTTTAGTGCTACCTATTTAGTAGTTAATTTTAGAGCGTTATTTCTCACATGAGCCAGGTTCATTACCTAATTTAAAGTTAGTGTTTTGTACACTTGCATTTTAGGTAGTGTCTTGTACTTACAATAAAGCATCTCAGCAAGTGGCACAATTACATTTACATTTAAATCTAAATAAAGAAACGCATCACAATTTCATTAGTGATTTGCCTTTTTCAGTTTGCCCATTTTCATTTACTAAACGGTCTTAACAGGTGGCACAATCACAATTTACCTCTCATAAAAATGTGTCACAATTTTATTATAATACCGCAAAATTATAACGTTCAACATTCAAATTATTGAATAGCCTAATTGCAAAAATTCAGAATAAGTAATTCATTAGTCTAAGCCTAAAATAGTAATTCAGTTATATCTTGAAATCCTCCAGTTATTTGCAGCAATTACTGCAACAGATTTGGCCTGGCAGACTTCTGTTTAGAATACATATCCTTTGGGACACACAGCCATAGGTGCAACAGTAGCATATGAGCTTCTACAACAGCAAGCATAACAACAACCACAGAGAACCGCAAGTAGAACTGCAAGAGCGACTGCAACGCCAATTATGTAATACATATATTCTTCAAAGAAATTTTCTAAAGTAATGGTGCAGAAATTTCCGGAATTAAAGTAAGGGCAACATTTCTCTTCTCCAGAACACTCAAAGTCCGACGTGCAAGACAAAGAGAGTTCCTTCTGGTTGAAGAATGAGAAAAGTTCAAAGTTACAAGTGCCTTCTTTTTCCGGTGTTATTGTGTCTGTTACAGTAGAATCAACGTATGTCGGTGTCCATTGTGTCTGCTGCCCAGATTCTCCCTTTCCCTTTTTATCCCACGGAATTTCGCAGGTTGTTCCTGTGTATCCTGCAGGACAGGCACACATGAAAGCACTGTAACCATCTGCATTCAAGCATGTTCCAGCATTTTGGCACGGATTTGGTTTGCAAGTGTCGAGAGAACCACACCTCCTGCCGACGTACCTCTCACGACACTGACAGGAGTATGAAGTCATGGTGGACGTACAAGTTCCTCCATTGAAGCATGGATTAGAAGCACATTTGTCTCCAATACTGCAGTTCGTGCCCATAAAACCATTTTCACACTTACAAAGGTAGCTTGTGGGAGACCGTTCGACACAGGTACCACCGTTAATGCATGGATTATTCGAGCACGGTGATCCATTTTCACAGCGTTCTCCTGAGTATTTTGGCGGGCAGTCACATGTGTAGCCGGACTTTCCACTTACACAGGTACCTCCATTAAAGCAAGGGTTGCTTGAACATGGCGTTTTACGAGTTTCACATATTTGTCCAGTAAATTCAGGTCCACAAGCGCAGTAGAGGCCACCCTTGGCTTGAAGGCATGATCCACCATTTTGGCACTCCGGTGTACAGATATTTTCTGTAGAAATGTCTTGCGTTTGAGTCTCTTCAGTTCCTGTAGTTTCTAAAGACTTTTCGCAACGATCACCAGTGAAAGCGGGTGGACAAGTGCATGACGGACCATAATCATAATCATAATAATCTTCTTCACATGTGCCTCCATTAAGACATGGATAAGTCAGACAGTTGGCTAAAATAAAGTAACACATAATTTAATGATTATTTAAATAATAACCCCCCTTGAATTTTTTCTTACATTGACCTTTGATTTCAAATACACCCTATCAAATCTACAGATTTTGGTGTTTTTCTGCAGCAGCAAAAACAAAATGTTCCCAAAAAAAAACTTTTAACCTTTTCCACAATTTTGTTTGGAAATAAGTTTTCCTCAAAAGATGTTTTTCACAGATGTTTACTTTTAAGTATAATTTAGCAAATCATATCGTCGGAGTAAACTTCCGTATAGGATGAAGAATAAAATCAGTGACATCAAATGGTAAAAAGAATTTTTTTGTTGATTTGCAATGATGTGTGCTGATGTGGTGTTGATAGTTTGGTTTGCAATGAATTAATAACCATAAAACTTTAGCTCTTGCATAACTAGACTACAGATGTGTAAGATAGTGCTCTTCTGAGATTTGCCATGTTCATAATCGTAAAGAAGACAAAGTGCCCATTAAGTCTCAAAAATTTCATTTTTCACCGGGAACTTTCGGGCTTCACGTACTTCGTCAGCTGAAATCTACTTGTATGGCCTAGATCTTGAAACAACAGGTATTTTCAAGATCTAGGCCATACAAGTAGATTTCAGCTGACGAAAGCTCCCGGTGAAAAACGAATATATATATACAATAGTGCCAGAAATTAAAGTCTGATTCATGGGCGGTAATTAACTATTGCATGTTAATAATTGAAGTTTTTTCTCAGTGTCTTTAAACTTAAAGTATGCACCATATTTCTATTTTCTGCATTGTACGTATACTATACATGTTTTGCATAAAGAACATAAAAATAGGCAGGTTTACATGAAATGCGATTAGGAAAACGAAAATATTACGCAATAAATGTATGAATTTATGAAATGAAATAAATTATGCAAATCTGCACAGAACTTTTTTGTGATTTGATGGCACTGGATTGCAGCAAGACTTCTTTTGTTTTACATTCTCAACCACTTTTTGGAAAAACGAGACGGAAGAAAGTGACAAGAAATATAGCTGAGAGGTGACAGCATGTGCATCGCTGCAGTTATTCTGTGAAGTTTAAGCAGTTCCAGGCCTGGCTAATAACTAGATGATTGACCGTCGGGCGAACATGTAAGAAATCTATGCCAGCACCTTACTGAATTGATCTTGAAGGCTAGTAGAGTACCTCTACTACTAGATAAAGATTCTTTTGCATTATAAATTTACTCCCGGGAAGAGGGATGTAAGATCCAAGATTAGGCGCAATTGGTCGCGTGCAGTTTCGTATTTGACCTTGACGTTGACATTGAGTCATTAGAGCTTTATAATATAAGCCTCATTATAATAAGCCATATAATTCTTACAATATGTAACAGGAGTTTTCCAAATTACACAATGCCTCAGAAGCAGATGGGCAACAGTGGCAAGGTAAAGTAAAGGGCCAGCATCGCGCATGTGATCTCGATAATTTAACCTTATATAAACGTTTCTTGTGTTAGGTACGGAGAAATACATACTTTGGTACCTTAACATTCTTAAGCCTGATAAGGTACTAATTTATATACTTGCTGACAAATTTGGTCCACTCCTTAAATATTAAATCAACTTACATGCAAAATTATTAAAATAAACATAAATCTACCGTACGTTACGATTACGCACATTTATCAGTATCATCTGTAGTGCTTTGCTGTTGATTACCATCATCACCATCTGATTTAAGCTGAGCAGAAACTATTGCAATTATCCACAATAACAGTAGAAGTAATTCTTTGTTCGGCATCTTGAGTTGACCAAATTAAAGGCGACACAAAAAACTGACATCAGTTTCGTAATGGCCGAAACGACACAAACAGATCTTTTCTTTCCACTACGAAAGCCTGCCCACGTGACCTTCCCGATGTAGCGTGTGCAGCTGCTGCATTGTTTCTGCAGTGGGGGTACAAGGCTCATTCATTGTTCTCGGCGATTTTTCGCGAAAATATCTTCTCACTTCTTACTATATTCTTGGTAACCTAATGTTCACAGTAGTAGTGTTTATTTGTGCAATTTTGAAACACGTTAACTAAATACTATAATTACTGATTAAAAGATCACCAAATGAAATGAAGATTTTTGCGTTTGAAAACTACCCCAAGTAGTGGCGGAAATTACGGGTGCAAAACCAGTACTGTGGTAGTAAGAGCCTATAAACAATCCTTTGCGCTGACTGCGGGCCCGCGGCTGTAGTTGGCTGATTCGGATTGCACTACGTAAGTGTTTCCGTTTTGAGGGGTCATACTGGAAAAGATTCATTGGTTACGGAGAACATGGCATTTACATTTGCTCTGCCCTTTAATTTGGATAGTCACATGTGGCGCAAAACACAAACCTTTAAAAAGTGCAAACTGTTACCTAGTAAGCTGTGTGTAGTGGTGGTCCTCAAGTGGTTTCATCATCTACAGGTATAAGGTTTTCAGAAAAACACTGGTAAATTTGACCCTACAAGTGTTACCAAAACTTAATAATTTGGAGTCTGGCTCATTTGGGCTATGTGTAACTTTTATTTTACATGTTTTGTAATTTTTTACTCCTGTACAATTCAGTTGTTTTTTGCAGAAAACAATAATAGTGTGCGTTTTTATTAGTTAATAATGTTAAGAATCACACTAACTGCAGTTTACTGTCATAACTGAATTTAAAAAAAACATAAAAAGGTAAGTTACAGACAAAAAAGGTTTTTAATAATGTAGCTGTGATAAAAACTGTCAACATAATCCTAAAAAACGGAAAAAAACAACAAATATAATAATCAAACTTATAAAACTGATGCAATCCCGCAAAGTACAAATAAAATTGACCAAAAATTACAAGTTTACTTGTAATTAGTCCCCAATTCAATCCACCGTTTACAGTTAATCTCATGAACTGGCATATTTAGTGCTCCGCGTATGCAATATTGTACACTGGATAGTTGTAAAATTATAAGCTAAGCCTAAGATCGTAAATAACTTCTAATTGTTGCAATTTATTTAATGTTCAAGGACAATTGAAATCACAATTTTTATGTATTTTAACAGGGCGTTATATTTGCACCACATAATTTAAAACCAAAATTGATCACCACACTGCCATCGTTCCCCCATCTCAGACAATATTAAGTTACCAACCCAGTTAGTTTCATTACCCCAGCTACTGTTCATAAAAGAAATTATAATAAACTTAATGAAATTTAAGAAGATTTTACACTACTATGCTAAATGGAGCCCCGGAAGAACTATGTTTATTAGTCAAGGTGGTTTGTGTGATGCTAATTCGTGACAGTCTCATTTATGATAAAACTTTCCGTCAAACCCATCAGTCCCATCCTATAATTCATTCCATTTTAACGCTATGCTACAGTCAACGATGATAACTATTCCACGAACCGTTACTTTCAGGTCAAGATCTGACCAGAGTAATCGAATTCCGATACACAAGCCCGATATTGTTGAGCACCATCTACTCCTACCTGTTCTAGTTTTTTAGACGTGACATAAGCAGCTGACATCGTCCGCCAAGCTTACTGGCAAATATAATGGTCATTAGTCATTTTAAACAATTATGTTCAAATTATATTTAGCAGGTTAACTCAAGCAGAAGATGGTCTAAAGGAATCTGGGGAATGCTGACTTGGTCCTGATACTAACCAATAAGTCCTCATGTTACCCTTACCCTGAAATAAGAAATGAATAAGTGTTAGATGACGTATGAATAATTACAGTGACTATCATAATGATCATAACAATGACATTGACAATAAGAATTGCGACAATGATTGCAGAAATAACTACAATGATATTGTGAGAACAACAACAGTGACAACAAAAACGGCAGAGAATGATAATGATGCTGATGATGTGTTGAAGACGATGACGACGATAATGATAATGATGGTGGCAATGGTAATGACAGTAACCTCAATCAGTGGTACCATTATAAAAATGATGGTGTACGATGACGATAACCACGATGATGATAACTACGTAGGATAGAAGATGTGTATGCGGCTTGCTAGTGATCAGGATGAAATTTTGTCAGCACTCCTGGCGTTTGAAGTTTTTGAAATTTACTATTATCACATTCACATTCAGCATAATAGCATATTCAATTCAAAGAGAAAATATAAGGTCAATAAGCTTTTTCACAGTTTCGTTGTGTGCACGCGCAGTTGCTGTAGATCAAAGGTTAATTGTACCACAGCAACTCGTCTTAACTGCAACCGCCACGTGACATGTGGGTAAAGCAACGCCGTATATCGCATCAGTTCCATAAGTTCAGTTGTTTTACGTGGACTTTATTTAATTATGCATTAGTCTGTTGGTAGAGTGATTTACGAGGATTTTGCTTGGGAACAAGAAAAAATGAACTAGGTAAGATTCTAGCTAGCTGTTAAGACTGTTACTATTAGAACAGCATGGACTGCTAGGCATTGCCAAGTGTGCACAAATGCGTTATCTGGTACACTTAACCCTTGACTTTTTCACGATCATCATGAATTGCTGGAACTGTGAAAAGGCTTATTGTGTTGTAGAAAACGACTCGGCAAACAAAAAACAACTTGGATAGCTAACATACATAAAGATGTTCAACAACTTCAACCAAATCTATCTTTAGGACTACAACAATTTACGTTGTTAGCTGTAGATAAGACGGTCGGAATACTCTAATAAATGTTAATACTTCAATTTTTACAATCGATTGAATGATGCCTTGAAGAAGTGTCGAACGTTCTTTAGAAGACGTTTCTTTGGAATTATTGATGTTCTTGTTTATTTTTTTTTGTTAAAAAATCAAAACAAAATCAAAGCAAAAGTTAAATTTTAACCTACCTTTACGTGTATTAGTCCTCGTGGAATTACTGTAAATCCCTTACAATCTCTTAATTCATCTGCAAACTCTTGACTGATATGTATTCTGAAAGCTAATAAATAAAGACTCATCTGTTATGTAATCGTATTTGTATTTGTAATTTGTTTTTCACAACCAGTACAGCAGTACAAAACATATACAAAAATAATTTTATAATGCAACTAATGCCTTATAGAACTAATAACTAATAATGTAACTTCCAGTTACAGTTTACACATTGAGGTCCTAGCTATGGTAGGAGCAGAAATTTGAAGAAGCAGGAAGGTTGTAAAAGCTTTCTGAACATGGGAAAGAAGAAAAGAAACAATGTTAGTAATAGTAATAGTGTTTGAGAAGAAACTAATGCAAAGAGGAGGGAGAGATGGAGGGTGGCTTATATTGCATACTATAATTGTTAACTAATAAATGTAACGTACATTATTTATTGATAATAGTCAACGTGGTGGTAAGCAACTGATGCAGTAGCCACAACAAATGTTTCAGGGAGATTTACTATTACTAATTGAAAATGTTAGCTTTGTATTTATTTTTAAATTTCCGTAATTTTGAGACAATTTTTAACTCTAACTGATTCCAAGGGTCCATTGGGCCTGCATTGACAATAAACTGGCGTGCTACCACTGTTTTGCAGAAATTTATAACAACCTCATTTCTTCTACTGTCATGATATCGAACATTAAATCGAACTGAATTATTAAAAATAATTTATTTAACTATGATTTATTTATTTATGAGTTTTCCTTAGTAAATACAATAATGACCCATTGAAGTGATATAAAAAGGTTAGTTCATTGCTTATGCGCCTCATAAGTTTTACCCAGGTGAAACAACCAATCAAGCAGTTAATAAACAAATGGATAACCAGTGAAAAGAGAATGTAACCTCAATCGAAGCCAACGTTAATCCATAATAACCGTTTACTTGATCATAATTCAATCAGCCACTCAATTTATAGCATCTAACTACGGATAAATTAGCTTCTTAGTTTGGTCAATCAATGTCTGTGAATGATCTCAAGGTCCTACACAAATACAGAAAGTGACTGGTCATTGATGTTTGACAAAATTTGATTGATTTGATTAATAAAAAAAAAACAAAGACCACTCGAGCTGTTTTGTTAATATAATTCAAAGGCTTTTTCGGAAATTTCTAGCACTTAGATCAATAGGAATTTTGGTGTTGCTTTTTCGGTTAATACTCGGTCAATAAAATTACAACAGCAATGACAGCAATGACAAACAACGACAGCGACAACGACAACAGTAAACAACAACAACAATCGCAGAATGCTTAAAGAATAAGCACAGAATGAAGTCACCTCATAAGCAAGCCAGTCATTCTGCAGATTTCATTTTTTTCTTCAACGAGACAAGTTACCTACCCGTGCCGGTAGAGCGCATTCGTGATGCGGTATTAATTGTGTCCCCAAATAAACAATATTGTGGAGTCTTTAAACCTACAACTCCTGCTACACACGGACCTAAAAAACAAAACATTAGAGCTAAACGAGCAGGCCTGGTAAATGGAGTTATGCAAAGGCTGCCAGAAAGGTAGGTAAGTAAATTCATGGGTAAGTAGATAGGCACTAGGTAGATATATGTTTACAGGGTGGTACATTTCCTTTTGTTGAGGGAGTATAAAATAACAAGTAATAGCACAGAATAATTTATTACATAAAAGTATTGCTGAAATGATAGAGGATCTGCTCGCACAGCCTGCAATCTCGAGGAGTATGAACGGAAGCGGCTCGAACGTTGTCCGACTAATTTTTCCCATCGAAATAAATGTGTGGAAGTTGGTATTGGTACATTGTGGTATGGTCCTGCCATCTATGTGCTAATCTTGTAACATTCCTCTAACTGACTTACCTTCAGTATAATTGTATCGACCTGTGACCGCATACAAACCGGTCCACTCCCTATTTTAAATTAATGGTTGTTGGAAACCTGTGCAAGTCTGGTTAGGTCAAGTTCAATACCTGAATTCTGGCTGTGAAACAGGTTTTACTGACTGTTTTTGGATTCTAGCTTTGTACAATGTTCAGTGCAGCAGTTTTTCTATTCATTTCTATAGTTAAATAAACACTTTTCTGCTGTGTGAAATGCAAATGTTTATTGTAGACGTTTGGTTCTTATCCATATTTTTCTGTGTGTAAACTCAAGCATATCAAAGTGACTGAACAACAACTTGAAAAACTTTTACAAAATGACTTGCAAATCCACTGGACACCACCCCTGACAAACACACTGCAGCTATCCTGAAAGACGGGGCGAAAACTGAGGTGATCCAAGAACATGCCATTGATCAGTAGTCAAAACTCGTGAGATACCATGCCGTGTTGGAAGATATTGACCACAGATTTGTTCGAGTTGCTGCACTGTTGAAGGATTGATAATGTCTCTATTGTTTCAGCGACATTTTTATACAATAAATTGTTTTTTACAATTATTCTTTATTTTTCACCCCCCCCCCCCAAAGCAACAAGTCAAGTCATGCACTACTCAGTATATACGGGTTTTATACAGGTAGTTAGATGGTAGTGGGTAGTTGTAGGTACAGTGGATTTTATGTATGGATATTAGGAAAGCAGTGCATATTTTTGCCGCTATTCGATTGTTCATGGCAGCAAATAGATGTTTTACAGCAGCCTACTTGACAGGCAGGGGACAGACAAATAAAAACAATAGTTTTAGGCAGGTTATACTAAAAATAAGAATACTATAAATGTAGAATTCTAACAAAGTAAGCAAGCTTAGATAGCAGCAAGTTAAATATTAAACGCACCAGGGTTGCATGCTTCAACAGTTGGAATTCGCAATTTACTTGGAGTTTATTGCACCATACAAAAAATTACATCAAAAATATAACAAATAAGCAACTGCCATTACTATAGAACAGATAACGCGTTCTCTAATTAAGAAACATTAATTTAGGTTCATTCGGCAGTTTAAAGGACAGATAAGTTAATGTTAAAAAAGTATTACTTTCTTTAACAACCTATTTCCAATATTTTCACATTAGAAGCATGGGTGTGGAATTCTATTATTAATACTGTCACGTAATTCAGCTGCATTATATACAAAGTTGATTATACTTTTAAGAACATTTAAGTCATTCTGACCCATTATAAATCTAAATTTCTCTTGTTCAGGCATAACAGCATCAGGAGATATAAACTGTTTCAGTTTTTTACATAAATTAGATCTCAAGTCGTCGCATAAAGTACAATGTAATATAAAATGAAGTCCATTCTCTATTTTCAGCAATACTGACAATGCGATTTTAGGTTTGTGATAACGACTTGTTTCAATCTATTTTTACTGGATGCCACAAATAGGCCTACATATTAGGTTTGTATTTTTAAAATGATTTCATGCAGACAAAACCAAACCGACCTGTGTGAATTCCTATGCGAAGAGGCAATTGTGGTTTCAAACAGGTCGCGTCTGTATAAGGTATTATCAATTCGTCGGCAAGATGTAAAAGAGCTAGTGACAAGGTTGCTATTTCAACAATATGTTGATTGCCGTTGCGCTCGGGTACACCTGAAGCCACCATGTACGTATCCGCCACTGTTTCCACCTTGTAAACGTCAAACTGGCCCACGCACGTGTCAAAGGCACTGCAAATAAAATACATCATGTAAGTTAACGTTTATTATTGCAGCTTTTGATGGTCGATTTATGTGCCTTGATATTTTCTTTACTTATTCAGAAACGAGCACGACCACATAGATTAAACTGTTAGCATGTACACTAAATTGTTAGCATATACGCGGTCATAAAAATTATAACTTACTGTGTGAAGACAAACTTAATTAGAAACCTAATACCATTCTGTGGAAACTGCATAAAAGTAATATGTCACAGCTATCGTCATCCCTGATAAAATTTCATAAAAATTCTGCGAGAAATTACTTAGGAAATACATTTTCACAAAACTCAGTGATTCGCTGTTTATTTTTAAATATGGGCATTGAACACGCTCACATAATAGCTGCCTGTATCCTTAGCTGTGTACCTTAGCTGGACGTTTTGACAGCCGTTTCAATTATTACCGCAGGATGCGTTAGTAACTATAAATAGTATCAGTAACTAACAGTATACCATACAGTGTGATTAAAATTTTCTCATTACAAATGTGTTTTTTAAACACTGGGACATGTTGTATTACTACATCTGGCATGCCATAAATGACTATAATAGCTGTTTGCGCTTCAGATTTCGTGATTAACTCACCTGTAGACGTTATTTAAGAATGCTACTACACCTATTGGTTTCAAGAAACTAGCTATCACCGCGAACCCTTCTATGTCGCTAAAGGAAACAGTAACAGAATCAAATGACTCAGCAATGTGTTTAACTCCTGTTTGCAGGTGTCGGATGATAGATGGTGGCAACATCTGATTAAGCAGGTGATCCGATCTGTTCTTTTCCATTTCTACCAAGGCTCGTTTTGCTGCAAAATTAAAGTGATTGATTAAAGGCTGTGTACATGCACTGCTAGCATACTGCTATAGTGGTAATACGTAGATTCATTCTGCGTTCGGATACATATAACTGGATATACGGTCACACTTCGGAGTCCTCATAACTGCTTGAACCTTCCGTAAATTGGGCACTTGAGGAGCCCAGAATATTCAGTGATCAGTAGCGTTACTTATTGTCATCACATTGAGTTTCCTTTTTCTAAGGTTATATCTGAACATCTATTTTACAAGTACTACATACCTAATAAACAAGACCCTCTTCGTGAGTCACACACGATTATAGACCATTCACAACGAGAACATAGCGCATGTTCCGTGTTATCAATTGATCAGTTCACTAAATGTCTTCTTGTAAAGCACGAACAAACTTACTAAAAGCCCTGGTTATGTCCAGGTTACTATGCATCGGAATTATCAAATGCCGAGTTACCAAATTGTTTACATAGTTACAAAGTGTTGGAATAACAACGGTTAAAATGATTACCAATGTTCGAAATGCCGGATGCCTATATTATGTTGAAAATTGCAGGCAGGCGAGGCAGGTTCTTAGCATTTCTGAGCACGAATCTCTTGAGATCTTGATGAATGCTATAGATCCCCATGGTGTATGATAAAAATGGTGGAGGTAAAAATGGCACAGGTAAAATTGCAAGGCAACAAAAAATGTCACTTGAAAACAATTGCGCAATTAAAAAACTATGGACACACTTATAAAATATGAGTTTAGAGATAAGGCTATTGTGAAAGATAATTATTTTAGTTACCTTTACCCCTGTAAAGTACAAATGAAGGAAGTTACCTGTGCAAAGGAAGTTATACTTTGACGTTGTTTATTTGTTGTTTATTTTTTGTCTGTTATATATAGAAGTAAGCCTACTACGCAAAAACCACCAAACCTATAACCGTGAAACTCTGTGGAAGTGGGAGATTGGAAGAGGAAAGAAGCACTTTAAAGCAGATTGCTAGACTGGAGAATAAGTGAAAAATATTCGTGAAGCACGCCATGGATGTCTCAGAAGGAGTGTTATAACATTTAGAAAGACGAGGCTACAAGATAGGGTACTTTTTTATTATCTCCACCAAAAAACAATAAAGAATAAGTGCTAATTTCAATTTTGAGAAATTTTTACTTGGAAGACTGTGTAATGCTGTCTATAACATTTCTTATTTTTTTTAAATCAAAATAATCAGACGAACATGTTTAAGGATTTTTCGGTCATAGAGGAGATCTTCCCACTGAGCGCATTTAGTTTTATTATAGAAGTTGTTTGCATTCAAGAAACACCTGTGCCTTTTTTCCTGCTTTTCGATTTCTGTCAATTTGTCCTGTGACATTTTTGCCTGTGCCATTTTTGCCCTGCAGTTTTTTCCTGTAATTTTTAGTTGTATTCGACGGATAAGACCCTGCCATTAGAGGAATTTATTCCCTATGTAAAAAGACACGACTGGCATTAATGTCGCGTTCGCTCAGTTTATACTTTATATACTAAATGGAAGTAGCGTGCGTCTATATAGCTATAGGGCCAAAAAGTCATGGTTTTTATTATTTTCTAAGTGAAATTCTAAAGTTCTTGTAAATTCTATAATGGCACTTACCTTCAACTTTACTGGCAACGTTGCGCACAGTTGCAATTATACGAAAAGTCTGGTATAGATAATAAGAGCTTAAAATTATACATGTGACTGAAACAACACTCGCAAAGACAACGTACAGAATGAGTATTACGTTGTTTTGTTTAATAAGTTTTATAACTGTTTCAATTTTATTTTTGCCGATAAATTCTATTAAGTCCGCGTTAACTTGCATAAGAATGGTGCTGCTCTCAGACCATCTTTCTGCTTTTTCTGTGTCATTTTCAAAAGTTTCATTGTTTTTGATGATCCGTGTCATTTCTTCTACTGCACCTGCCATGTCTTTGTGTGCTAGTTGCGACGCAACTTTTAAATTTTTATCGTACTCGTCTTTGTAAGATGGTTCGTATTTAAATGACTGACGCCTCATTAGATCAATTTCAACTGAAGCGTCAATAAAGCGAATTGCGAGTTCCTCTTTCAGGCCCCTTCGTGTGAAATAACAGTAGCCCAATGCTCCATTGATTCCTAACGCCCGGTGGGACTTTATTATCAGAAACGCACTAACAATTTTCCTCCAAAATTTTGTTTTACCCTGAGCAGTGTGGACTTCTCTTTTGCCCCAGGTTACAAAAGCATCTATAATATGTGAACTGTGGTCAATAACATCTTCAATGCAGTTTGAAGAATTGATAATAGTATCCCAAAATTCATGATGATTACCGAAATAATCCTCCTGAAATATTTCTGCAGCAACGTTACCCTTTACGAATAACTTTTTAAAATTTTGTATTTCTTCATCAACTCGTTCATGGATCTCATCAAGTAAGGTAAAGTTGGGCTCGTCACTGCAGCAGAGGAATTTGCATGCTACACGCTTCTCAGCGCTTAGCCATTTTGCAAGGTTTGACACGTTGACTATGAAATACGTTTGTAATTCCAATTCCTTTAACTCATTTTTGTCACTAACTCGTTGTTGTAACGATACCACAGCAACAAACAATAACGTTCCAAGAGGAATTGTCAAAACCAGCACCATCTTAACTAAAGGCCATATATGTTGATCAAATCTTTTTCGCTTTATAGTGCTCGGCTGCTGATGTATAGCCATGGAACAACGGCTATCGTGACTTGTTACAGACGATACTGAAGGAATACGTCGAAAAATTCCCTTTTCAGTCACTACCAGCGGGTGTGCACACGTTAATCTCCTTGTTCTTAATACATCATGTTTACTGTATACAGCGTTTCGCACAAAATTCATTTTCACCTGAAAATTTAGGCTCAATATTTTTGTACAGCTTTGTCACAAATAGCTCTCATAGGTTAGGCCTACTACTAAACGCAGTAACTTATGTACGCGATTAACAAACTGTTCGAACGTTACCCGATTCCATTGTTACCACAGTGGTATACCTCTAGTATGATAAGCCTACTGATTTAAACAATAGTAATCATTTCGCGCACAATTTCTTTTCATTTTTTCCGATAGAAAATTTTCTCGAAGGAACCTTTTCTTGATAGCGTGACCATTGATCAATACATGGACGTCTTACATAGACACCGTACGCAGACAGGTTGTATTGCAGCCGAATTATTGTTTTGACTGCTAAACAATACAGCATTAAAGGCGTAAAGTTCTTAAAGTAGCTTATTGTACAATTCACAGTCCTAAATCAAACAAATCTCCCGATGCTCATAGAATACGCGACTCTTGCCACTGCTTAAGCATATATCTGCGCAATGGGTATTGTTTTTGCCTTTTTGACAATGTACTTCAACTCTCTTTTATAGTCCGAACACTATACAGGAGCTAGTCAAAAGTTAGCGGTCTTGCACAGGAAACGCGATCGTATGATTGTAACAACTATCGCGATTTTGGACATATTTCCCAAGATTTTTGACTGTTTTCTAAACAGCATACTTCTACTTTGGTGGCAGCCTGAGTAAGGCACTGCACTCGCTTGACCCCACCCCCACTACACCATATGAGGGCCCGGTATTCTCGCAGTACTGATTTTAGTTTCTATACTGGTGTTTTTAACTTTTTTCCTTTTATGCTTGTAGTAAAGATCTTCTGCCAAAACTTTTAATTGACCGAATTAGTAAATATAAAAAAAGATTCCAATGTTTTATACGTGTGTGGGGTTTTTAGCACCGACCGTAACGTTCAGCGTTTTACACCTCAGCTTACTGAGTTGTTAAATTATTTCCAAATGTGCAGTAAATGCAAATTATTAAAAACCGACCAATCACATGGACGTGCAAAGTTACATAAATGAGGGTTGTGCTTTATTCAAGAAAACTTAATTGACATTTTTGCTGGTTTACATAGCGAAAAAGTTTGTGATATTTTTTTCGTTCAGTAATCATGCAGGTGAGCTTTCTAGCCACATTACTGATATGAGAATGATAACTTGGAACTTTAACTTTTTTTATGATGCTGAACGGGTGCAGCTGTTTAATCATACAAACAGAGCAACCAGTCTTGATGCAGAAACAAATGGCAATGCATCTTTTGAGAATTTGTCTGTATATTATTTTAACGTTAGAAATCTAGCATTCAAACTTACGTACCTGCCAAATGCTTTTTAAACCAAATTGCAACACCAACAAAGTTCATCATCACCCTTGTAAGCGCAGATTGTTATAAGGGGTATGCTCACAAAAAATTAATATGACGTTGCAAATGAAGAATTCAAAACTGTAACTAAAAGACTGCGTAAAAATCGTGAAAGAAAAATTTTGAACAAAAATTATCTCAACAGCCTTTTTAATTACGTCAGAAAGAAACGGTGTAATGATAATGGGGTATCCCCTTTAAAGGATGACAGTGGTTCTATTATTAGAGATGATAAGGCTAAAGCCAATCTTTTAAACAAATTCTTTGAAGCCCATTTTGTTAAGGGTAATGGAATAAGGGTAATGCCCTGCCTATTGAAAGTAAGGTACAAGATAATGAAGGCTTGTCATTTGTGATTTCTCGCCTGCTGTAATTAAAAAGATGATAAGTAAACTGAAACTGAAACAGGCAAAGTAAAACTCCTGACGGCATACCAGATACATTTAAGAACAAATGGTGAATAATGTACGTGTTCCATTGTATTATATCTTTCAAAATGTCGTTTATAGATGACGCATTACCTGATGTTTGGAACTGCCTGAAGTTATTCCGATTCATAAGAAGGGAGATTGTAGTGATCCGAATAATTACAGGCCAATATCACTTACGTGTGTAAGCTGTAAATTAATGGAGATGTGTATTGCTGACAGTATGCTTCACTTTTTAAAATGTAAATGTTTATTGTCAAAAGAGCAACATGACTTCTTATCTAAACGATCCACTACAACTCAGTTACTCGAATGTTTATATAACCTTTGTTTAGCTATAGACGATGGCAATGTAGTAGATGCTATATATATATATATATATATATATATCGATTTTAACAAAGCGTTTAACACTGTTTTCCATCCCCAACTAATTTTGAAATTACATGCAAACAGCATTGTAGGACATCTTTTGACATGGATTGAAGCTTTTCTGAACGATAGAAACCAACGTGTAGCTATTGATAATAATGTATCTGAATATGTATGTGTAACATCTGGTGTGCCCCAGGAAAGTGTTCTTGGGCCGCTTTTCTTGGTACGAGTAAGTTTAGTACAGGTAAAATTGGTACGAGGAAAGTTTGGTACTGGCAAAATTTGGTACTATGCTCTTTAAGTACAAGGAATTTTTGGTACTAGGAGAATGTCGTACGGGGAAAATTTCGCGCTAGGAAAGTTTGGTACTGGAAAATTTGGTACTGAACGAAAAAGCGAGCATTTCTATATCTCAGTATAAAATGACTGATTCAACTGGAAAATATGAAGATTTCGTATCGGAATGTTTATCCAGCAGGGATGAAATTTTGTATTGAGAAAGTTTGGCTCATTCTAACGCACATAAAATGTCATAATTAATAGTGAGTGACAGCTAAAATTTTATGAATGATTATCCCATCCATGTAGGCACATTTGGCAATTCTTTCAGGAAAGTCTGAACTCAGCAACTCACCGCGCAAATTTTCGAAAAGCACTGTCAGTCTGTTTGTTTGTTTTTTGAGAAAAATAATCATTTTTTCCTGTTTTATAAAGCTTATTAAACAAAGATAGAGCAAGGCAGTAATGGGCAACGATATCACTGCAAACAACATCTTGTATAACCAAAGTTTGATTTTGAGCTAGGCCTCCAGTATGGAGTGAGTACCGTCCTTCTTGATGCTCTTATTGCTGCTGTTGGTAGCGGCGACGATGATGCTATAATGCTGTCATGATGCTGCTGTTGGCAGCGGTGGCAGTGGCAGTGGCAGTGATGGTGGTAATGATTATGATGTTGGTACCACCACCACGACTAACAACACCCCTAACACCGGTTCCGCTGCCAACAACAATAACAACAACAAAACAACAACAACAACAACAGCACAACAGCAGCAACAACAACAACAACAACACCAACAACAACACCAGCAACGATAACAACACCACCACCAGCAGCAGCAACAACAACACCAGCAACAGCAGAAAGCAGCAGCAACAACAACAATTACACCAATAAAAACAATGACAAAATAGCAACAGCAACAAACCAAAAACAACAGTGATCGCCGAAAGCAATAACAATAGTAACAATAACGACAACAAAACAACAAATGTAATAATAACAACAACAATGATGATGACGTTTATGACGAGGAGGACAACAAAAACAGCAAATAGCACCAGAACAACGACGACAACAACGACGACAACGACGACGACGATGACAACAACAACAAGAACGGCAACAGGAACAATGATGACAGCAATAATTTCGATGGTGATTATGATGATAATAATGATAACGAAGATGGTGGTAGTGGTGATCGTACCAAAATAGCAAGCAAGTAACAGACAAACAGCAACAACAATGACAAATAGCAAACAACAGACAAACGAGCAAAAAACTAAATAAAAAATGAAAGCAACAATATTAGCCACTGTAACTTTTTCGAGTAGGCATAAATATATTTTCGTAGTACCAAACTTTCCTTGTACCAAACTTTCTCTTTATCGAATTTTCCTAGTATCAAACTTTTCTACTACTAAACTTTCCTAGTACCAAACTTGTTCCATATTTACCTTGAACCATATTTATTTGCACCAAAAAAGCCTGAAAAAAGTTCGTAAAACACACGTACACTGCTCTGAAACAATATCTAGTAGGTGCTGCCCAATCATTCTAATCATTTTAAATAGAAAATGTTTTAAATAGGAGGTACATTAAAATGTTCTGATTTTAGTTTAATACTTATTGCATAAAGACTATCATTAGCAACCCAGATTACAAGACTCATGTTTTCCAGGATCCTGAAACGTATCAAAACATCCGATTACAAACATCGTGGTCTTAATACATATACACGAGTGAAATGTTTTGACTGTTAAACTCCAGTTGCAAATTTTGCAATTATAAGCGTAGCGAGATCAATGAAGATAGATCGACTTTAAAAATGTGGGAGCAACCAACGATGGCAAAGCTGAATTCATTACAGTGTTGCTTTGGTCAATAAATAAATCTTGAAGCCTTTTGTTGGCTTACAGCTTTTTATTAGGAATTATTACAGTTAATACCATTAAGCAACGAATGAAAAAGCAAGATTGTAGCATGCACAATTACATGATAATGGGGTGGAATCTGAAAGACCCTACTGCCTCTTTTTAAGTTGCGCAATTATAATGTAGAGAATTTGATTGCCTCCAATTTTTGTTATACTTAATCACGGGTAGTCATTTCCCCAAGCTTACAAATGCTATGCAAAAGCTGCGAAGCACGTTAGCCATTTTCCATCGCAAACGCAAACGCAAACGCCCCGACGGCAGCAGATCCCAAGCGCTAACTGATTGTCTACGGGGCTGAAGCATCGAAACGACATACAAATACCTGCTTAACGCAAGGTTTATGTGCCATTCACTAAAGACTATTACGTGAATCGCATCTAACACTGTACTAACGACAGAAAGCAAAATTTGTTTACCCAAACTTTAAGGTAGGTGAATTCGCTGAGCAAACGTGCTTTAGCTTCTTGTACGCAAGCTTCCGTACGTGCGTTTCATAGGCAACTTAGGCAAGATACGTGAATCGGCTCCTGAACTATGCTACTATTAGAATTACTAATAACACTTCATTTTACTAGACGCTTTCTAGTTAAGGATACTTAATCCCTGCAATGTTCAGTTAAATGTTTTGATTTGTTAATTCTAAAATAAACGACGTATACAATTTAAAAAAATGTTACCATACCATCTACGTCTTAGTATCGTTTCTACCTACCTCCCTCCCTCCTCTCTCTCTCCTCGCTCTCTCTCTCTCTTTCTCTCGCTCTCTCTCTCTCTCTCTCTCTCTCTCTCTCTCTCTCTCTCTCTCTCTCTCTCTCTCTCTCTCTCTCTCTCTCTCTCTATCTCTCTCTCTCTCTCTCTTTCTTTTCCCCTCTCTATATTACCCATATAACCAAATTACCCATTGATAATATGTACTTTCTTTCTCGATTTACGCGGACATCAGACGTTGTACGTTTTGATGTGAGCAGAGCACTAATGATTAAAGCCAAGAGTTAGAAGAAAATGTTATAACAGTTTAGCTTCCTTTTATATGATTTATTCCATTGCAGCTGCAAATCTGCAATACACACTGTCTTGCTTGCTCGTCTATCAAAGCCAAGACTATTCAGAGTTCTGATATCCCTATATTATGAAATCCAATTTCCTCTCATTCGTTTAGTCACTCTTCAATTATACATGGTGACAAATTTCTTGGTTACGAAATAATTACCACACTTGTATTAGCGCAGGTTGGCTTAATACGCAGCTGCCTTGTAACTTGACTAATTATTAAGTTTATTGATTGAGTCTAAAGCACTCGCGACATAAATTAATTAATGTTATCTTAAAGACCCTAATAGTAGACCAAAATTAAACCGCGAAAAATGTCTGAACTACGAAGTGGAACTAGATTTCCGTACTCAGATTTGGAAGCAATTTTCTGGAGTTACAAGAACTTGCTGACTACAATATCTTTTGTAAAGATCCAATCCACGCTGTGTCCCGATTTTTCACAGCTTGAAAGAGATATCTGGATTCAATCCAGGCTGTGCCCGTCTTTCACATTTCCTGTCTTTGGAGAGAATTTAGTTTCAAAATTCAACAATAGTGGGTTTGCTACATCATTAATAATAATTTTGAAATTAAGGTCATGAATAATTCGTTTCTACTACGCTGCTTTAACGGATAGCCATCAACTCTTAAATAACCAAAAACTTACTTTGAAATAATTGTTAAACAAACTATGTCGATTAAACACATTATATTAAATTATAAATGTTACTGCATTCAAAAGGAATAAAAAATTATGTGGACCTGAGTAGTATTAAACCACACTTCATACAAATTTTAAATAAAAACTGACACACAGTACACACCAATAACATTGCACTAATGAGTTTGATATTATATAAAATAAATTGATTATAAGCTATTGTTAAACTAAAACAAAACACTGCAGTGTTGTTATTTTACTAGAGTTTCACTATAATAGTATGGTAATGTTGGCGATGGTGCCGATATTGCCGTTCACATTACGTTATAGTAAAACGTCAGAGAAACGATAGGAGCCTATTTTTATAAGTAGTAGTCGTATGGAACAGGTGCTGAGATATATATATATATATATATATATATATATATATATATCTTCAAGTGTTAATTCAGATCACTTACTTAGCACTGATCATCAATTCATCACACAGAGATGAAAATGAAGTTTATTTTTATGAACAGTTTTATCCATTACATCTTCACTTATCTAAGGAATAAATGCTGGAAAAAACAGATAAGCAAGGAAAGACATCTTCTTTCTGGTGCTTATATCCTAACTTAATTCAGCGATTCTTTCGTTGTTCGTCGTGTACTTATATAAGCTTCTTCATTGTCCGCTCACGTGTAGGTCCAGTAATATTTTTATCGGCCAACATAAACCTGCGCCACAAAATACATTTGTCAGAAAAGCTGTAGATTAGCTATATTCTTGACTTATCATTACGATAAGTAAAAGCTTAATATTATTTATAGATAACTGATTAATAGACATTTCACATCAATCATTCTAGCAGAAAAACCTTTTAAAAAATAAGACTGGCTCGTCTTACCTTTTAACGCCTTTCGGGCCGAGAGAAACTTCTGCATCAATTAATATGTTTTTGAACTGAAAATCTCTAATCATTCCGTACTGTCTCATATAATCCCTACTGAAGACCCTGCTAACACAACTAAAAATACAATATCTTTCTGGTTTAACTATAATCTATAAAACAAATACATTGGTATGACTCAATGCTAAATATGTAGTATTTCATTCATGCGTAAAGAAATCTTTGTGATATCGCTGTGCAAATTGTTTCAAAAATTTAGTAAATCGTTTAAACGAAATAATAATCGGTTCAAATGAATTAAAAATATTTTTCTTGTCCTTTTCTAGCCAACGTAAATACCTCGTAATAATCAAGGAATAGCTATCATTTGTTATTAAAAGTAACAATATTAAGAGCAACTGTACACTAGAAGTTATCATCGGGTAATGAACACAAATATAAGAACTTAGGAACAGCCCAAAATTACCTAAATTTTTCTTCATTGCCTGATGACGACTGCTAGTGTGCAGCTCAAGGCATCGTTATTTTGTTTAATAAAAAAACGAAAAAAAAGTGTTGTCTTGGTCATTGTATGATATAAATTTAACACATAGATGTCACTCTTTCTAAGTCAGACTTTGAAAGCTGTCATAAATATGTTTACGATGAGGAATGTGAGAAAGTGTGTAGCACTTTAAGTAGCACCTAAGACTTCTGCTCAAAGCGTCATTTCTGGTTCGCATAGCTTAAAGGTACTGTAGCGGCCACAGCAATGTATTAGCTGAGAAGACAGTTATCAAAACAATCAAGGGTTCTAATGCACGTAATTGTTTTGAAAAAATACAAACACATACACGTTAGTGTGGTATAGGCTAGAGGGTTATTGAATGTTTTTCGTTAATTTTGCGTCAAAACTGGAAGGAATTAGTATCATTTTTGAACTGGATTTAGTAAAATTCGCGATTATAGCTCTCCCAGGCCATCATAAATTCGAAATCCATTAAGTCTTTTCCGTCTATCCATTAGCCAGGCTTCAAGGTGGTATACGTCCATACGTTCAGGACTAATAATGATGTTGCTATAGAGTATAGACGGGCATATCTGCTAGTTTTAAGTGATAATGAAAATGTATCGTCTTACTTTTCTAGGTCTCGGAGCCTTAGGCTGCTCAGTGTGTCAAACGTCTTTGGCGAGCACTGCGTAGGTGCACTCGGTAACTCGGTGTATGAATCTCGCACTGGCTTCAGAGCGCATTGCAGTGTGAGAACTTGGCTTGTTAAGGCTTGCTTACGTATTTTCAGTCATCCAGAAAAGCTCGCTGAGGTGGGACGACAAGCGGTCACCAATTGCTGTCTGTTCCAGGTAAATTAGCTTAATTAGCAAGTTTGCAAGCATTTCATAAGTCTGCTGTTTTATTATGTCGTTATAAAATTTTTGCAAGTTATGCGAAAAAAATTAGGAAATAGCGTTTTCCCAGGTCTGCGTGAAGCATGATGGTGAATTGACTGCTAGTCTCTACACAACCCGATAATTTCTTCATCCGTTTTAAAAAAAATATGCTTAAATTTGTGTTCTTCTGACTTTTCGGTCTTTAACTAGCACCTTCTGTCTACACAACTTGTCTACATCTCACAAAACTTATTGGCCGCCCGTTATACCTTTGCAAACTTTCACCGTCGTCGTGTTCATCCTGATCATCGTGATTATCGTCATCACTACCATCATCATCATTATCATCACAATCATTATTAGCAACAGACGTAGTCAGCATCAACTTTGTCAGTCGTGGCAGCAACGCTGGCAAGTGCCAATAACGATAACAGCATCATACTCGTCGGCATTTCCACTGTCACGACCTCCCCTTTTCTAATATGAGGATTTTAAGTAATTACTATTTAACCTGATACGTTTTTGGTATTAATTTACTTCAGATTAATAAGCAAATAAGCCTACTCTAAGGTGAAACAAAGCTAATTTAACTTCTAGTCCGTCCAGTAGAAAGCATTGTCTAACGTCTATATGAATGAAAGAAAGTATCTTTCTATCACGATTACCTTAATTAGAAGTATTTACCGCACAGCTAAGCTAAATAACTTTATATTAGTAGAAAGTATGTGTGTGAGGAGCCCTAAAATGGACGAATTTGTATATTTCTGTGCACCCAGAAGCTGCTTTTTGTTGACAAATTATGGTTAACTACAAGCTTAGATTCATTTATTATAAACAAGCGTCACAAAATTTATTTTCAGTTAACTAAACATATAACATCGCTGTATGCAAGGCATCAGCAATAATTTTTATCTTAATGTCAGGACGAGGGAACCTAATGAAACTTACGCCAATACATTTAATTAGAAATTATTCCACTGCAAGTTAAATTTGATTTACAGGCGATGAAGTACAGAACACAGAATAGTATGATATACGTTAAGGCCGGATTAGGCAGCCCTTATAAAGCATCATAAGAATAGTTCTTTATTTTTGTAAAATATATTTACATAGAACTAATTGTGAAATCGGGTCCCTCTATTTGCAGGTAAGAACGTCCAAACTGGATTTAAAGGGTAGAACAATTTGTTGATCTAAAATTACGTCACAAAGTTACGGCAACTAATTAACAGACTTTGCATCTAATTATAAAATAAAATTTAATAAAAGTTACATAATTGAATTCCTTAGATTTATCATTACAAATCAAAATTTGCATAATAAGGAAAAACCTACAGAAATGAAGTTAATAAATTTACATGTCGACTTATAAATATTTTACTAGTGTCAAGTGAGCTACGTTTTCAAATGCTTTAATGAACTGCTGTCTTTTATTGCTGTTTACTGATTTGTAATGAAAATGTTCGTCAGATTGCGTGTCCTCCAGACAATGGCAGTTATTAATTGGAAAATATCTATTCTCTACAAAAATTCTCGAAAGTATCGCTGGCCAAGCAAATCGCTGACTGCCAAAATTTCAATTGATCTACCCTTTGTCGGCAAGAACAAAGGCAATCTAAAAACTTTATCATAGTTTACGGTCAAGTGCTGGCATTGATAACGGTGTATCTATTTGTACAACAGCTATCAAAAATTGGTCAATATGTTTCGTTTTGAATACTTGAAAAGTGCGTTTAAACCCACGTTACGTAACCTGTAATCGTATTTGAATCTCAAATATTCTCCAGTTTCTGCCGGAAAGTGACGAACAAGATGTTTGTGATTAACGCTCGCTCTTTGTCGTACAACCACAACATTGTGTTTAACTAAGTCAGCGATGGGCGTAGAGAATAATTTTAATGAAATACGGGCTTTTTTGTTCTGTCTTTTATTTCGGCACCATGGAATTTACAAATTAGCTCATCTAACCATTTACTGCCAGAAGCTCTTTGAAAATACTAGATGCTATTAGTATTTGATACAACAAATTCTATTTAGTATTTATACAACAAAAAGGAACTAAGCGAACGAGATAATGACCTGTATTATGATTGGTTTTAAAATCTTCTTGCACCTTGTCAGTTAACCCACTACTGTTCAAGAATTCGTTTAAGCGGTTGCTCTTTAATCGCTCAGCTAATTTACCGAAATGCAAGAAAAGTATTAGAGGTCTAAAACTATTGGTCTCCGTACTTGAATTTTTGCAGTTTCTTTTATAATATAAGGGTTAAAGTTTTAATCTTATAAGAATTGTAAAACGTTCAAATTATATCTTCAAACGCCCCAAAATAGCCTAGTTTGCCATTTCTTGCTTTTGTGAAACGAATAATTTGTTCGAGCTCATTTCTTGATAAAAACTGATTCTGTAGAATTTAGAAGAGTTACATGAACGACCGACCGCTCATCTAATCACATTTTGGTAGCTAGAAATGGCGGACAGCGTTTTATTGCATAGGCAGCCAGTCTCTGGCAGTCCATAAGCAATAACACGCAGTAATGTAATAGATTCTTGCACGGGGCATTCCTGTAGCGATGGTTGTGAGGATCTGAACAAAAGATTTATTGAAACTCGGCTTAGATAAGTTATGAACAAATTTAGACCCAATGCCCTCAAAGTGAGCACAATTTGTAGTGAAAGTACCATATTGCGCAGCCCTGAACAGGGCAAAAAAGGTCGCAAAAGCCGAGGAATCCATTGAATGTGCCTACCTCTTCAACTCATTTACCTATTTGCCTTTCCTTCATCTTGTGGCTTTTGCAATTCGCAGTTTCGCGTTGTAAATTTTCTCACATACCTCTTCGCGAAATTTCGATCATATTTCTAGTGGAATTAGTGCGTGCTGCATGCAAAATGTTGCCTGGAATCAATTCTCCTTGCGAAATATTCAAGAGCTTTAATATAGACCTCATATAAATTCATAAGGTAATATTTTTCGTAAAATGCATGCAATGAAATGGTATGCTCGGATTAAAGATCGATGGAGACATACATAAACACATGCAGACACACGTAACTGAAAGTGCTGCTGCTGCTGTTCCTGTTGTTGTTATAGTTGTTGTCGTTATCGTTTACGTTACCATCATCGTTGTCATTGTCTTTGCTGTGTTGTCGTGATGTTGTTGTTATTGTTGATGTTGTTGTTTTGTTACTTAGTTTGCTTCTTGTGCTATGCATTTTGTAATATCGTGCCCGAAATTATTCAGCTGCTAAAGTTATACCCTATTTTTGCAAATTGACCGTTCGACCTTGCAGGAATACTGATGTCTAAATTGTGATGCTTAATCCATTTTACAGTTTCAAAAATCGAATTGTTATCCTGGGTGAATCTGACTCGTAGTACCTTGTTCATAATATAGAGTAAAACTCCCCGGCAAAAATTAATATGTTTTTCCATGTCTTTTTGTATCCATGGTATCCTGTGGACAGACGCAGATGCATGTAGCCAGTTATCCCATTAGTCATTCTGACACTATATTTGTCGATAATTTAACTCTCTGTTTTCTGTTTCTTAAGTAACTTTTAATGAGTTTTAATAAAGTTGCAACATATCCTAATGATTATAAATTGTCTTTCAAAAGGTTGTGGTCTAGGCTATCTAAGGCTTTACTTAAGTCGAAAAATGCGGCTACAACATATTTATTTTCATTTAAATTTGATCTCTAGTTTTCAGTTGCATGTATGATGGCATCAGTAGTAGTGTTTTCGTCTAAAACCAAATTGAAGTTTACTAAGTAAATTGTTAGTGTTTATATATGAATTCATTTGTCCATTTAGTACTTTTTCCAGAGTTTTTCCAAAACAATGAACAACGGATATAGGCCGGTAATTAACATGGTCGGTTAATGAATCTTAAGTGGACTGGTGTTGCATTGGCTAGTTTACAGACACTGGGGAATTCACTGGGCATGATCATTTGGTTTGTAATGTAGGCAACATGAGGTGCTATTATATTGGCGCTGTCCTTTAATACCTTCAAGGGTATTTCAGATGGGCCACTATCTTTGTCAATGTCTAGTTGAATTAAGCTTTTAAATATTTAATTTGTGGCAATGGCGGAAAACGAAAAAGTTGTGTTTTGTATTTAAGTTCATTTTCAATTTCGAAATTACGTTACTGCAGTTATTGTTATGATTAGATGGCCAGCAGAAATTTCCTAAATTAATGAAAGTAACATTAAGGACATTTGCAATATCTTTAGTTTTCTTTATCATTTTGTTGTCAGTTCTCAAGTTCCGTGATATGGGTTTCCTTGTTTTTATATCTTTAATGACTTTATTAATTATTTCCTGTTTATCTTTAGAAGCGGTAGCATTATTACACTGTTGCTGAATATATTTGTTTTTTAAAGATTTGTTTAGATATTTAAATGAATTTTACGCTTTTTTATAGTTATTATAATTAAGATTTTGCTATAACAAAATCTTACTGTTATTTATCTTTATTCTTATTTATTCTCCGCCACTTTAACGCTTAATAACTTGTAAGCCTTGCAAGCTAGGCTCACCAAACTCATAGGATTGGTAGCCCTAGCGGAGGACGTACAACAGTGTGGTGACCACTGACTATTGGTCAAGGGGGAAGGGCAGTGGGCGTCGGTCAGTTTTTCCTTTACGATGCATCTCCTCCTAGGGCTTTCGTTTTTTTCCAATTTTTTTCACAAGTATTTAGGCACTGTGGGGCAGATGACCTGGGGTTTTAAAAAGCTGACGAGCTTTAAACGCTCGAGGGAGGGACCAAAATGCAAAATATGGGTCCCCCAATTGGTGACCTTTCACATACTGAGGGCTACGGACACAAAGATCACAGGGTACACTCTCTGGGCAAAGTTATCTGTGAATACATGTGACAGGAGTTGTCGGGTCAAAGGTCACATAGTAGGCGGGTTTCATTTATTTTTGTTTATGACCCTTATACCCCACAGTTTTTGAGCTAGGGTCACAATATTTAGTGTGTTGCTAGATGGTGTCGAGGCCTTGCACATCTCAAAATAAGGTACGTGCACGTGTAACAAAATTTTCCGCTAGGGGACAAAAACCGAAAAATGGGGGTCGGGAACAGAAGTGCGCCTAGTGCTGAGCAATGGTACCTTGTAGCATATCAAATGAAAGGTCTCAATGAGACAAACCGAATGGTATAAATTATGCCGCGACTGGTTGAGCTCTGACCCTGGTAGGGAGCTAAAACCGAAAATGGGTGTCAGGAACAGAAATGCATAGTGTCCACGATTAGTACATGTAGCATATCAAACAGAAGGCCCTGGCGAATCGAATTGTATAGGTTACAGTTTGAATCTCTAACCTGTGACCGAATTAGGGGCAAAGCAGGAGTCGAGGAGACAAAAGCCTTCCATTCGACCGGAACTATCTTGTAGCATATCAAACGAAAGGTCTCAACGAGACAAACTGAATGATATGAGTTGTGCCAAGATTGGTTGACCGTTAACCTGTGGGTGATGGGCTGAACAGTTAAATGCTGAGGTTTCATTGTGAAATGCACTTCCCATGTATTCAAGCAAGGTGAATTCAATAAAAGAAAATAAGCACTTTCGAGAAAAACTGTCGTCTTCATTTTTAAGGCTCAATTTTATAACTACTGTTGCAAAATCGTCAGTTTCTGACCACGTCAGAAGCATTGTCAACTAGTTATATTTAGATTTGGTAGTTGTCCACAATTTATTTAGGTATTGTTTCGTTGTTCTTAGTGAATTCAGTTCTGGAGTAGTCCAAGGGCTTTTAGTATTTCGCTTACGTTCAGGTTGAGCAAAGTTTTTATACGTTTATGAGGGGCGTGCAAATTAAGACAATATTCAATATTATTGGTAATAAGTTTAACTTGGGCATCGATATGTAATAGATTTCTTTCCAACTCATTTTGGCTAAATCTTATTGAATTGTTTATAATCTCTTATAAGTTTGTATGATGGGTTTGAGTCAGGGTTCGACGAGGGGAATTTTTGATCCGCTGTAAAAACAAAATTATGATCAGAATAATCACAAGAACAGCTCTCGTGGGACACAAATTTTGTATTGTCATCTGAGATAACGTGGTCAATTAATCTAGATGATGTTTTAGATGTTCTTGTCTTTTTCTCGTTTATTGCATTTAGATGGTTAGATTAATAGTTCAATGTATTGTTTACATTCAGGACTTTCGGTATTACTAATGTCAATGTTAAAATCTCCCATTATAAGGATATGCTTGTTTTCGAAAACAACTCACTCAAGTGCGATTGAAAAATGTTTTAAGAACGTTTTATATTTTTGATTTGGGGGCCGGCAAATAATTCCAACTAGGTAATCTTCTATGTTGCACCACAAAGTTTCGATTTTAGTTGCTTTGAAATGTGCTGGGATGTAAATTGCTACTCCTGCTCCTTTTTTCGAATTGCATCTGTCTTGTCGCATTAAAATGTGCTTAGGTAATTGTAAAGATTTGTTTGATATTTTTTTGTTCAACCAAGTTTCGGTGATACCAATTTCTAGTTTTCGGATGCGCATCTTTCAGTAGTCAGTATCGGACATATTTGAGTATTCGGACAGTATCTTTGAGTAGCCAGTGTTTTTTTTTGGTAAACCTTGAATATTAATATTAAGAAATTTTATGTTTTTCTTGAATTTATTAATAAAATTATTTAATTCTAGAGATAAATTGTTATTGTTGCGTGTATTGTTGCTGTTGATATTGTTGTTAACTGGCCCAAGGATTGTTTCTATACAACCTATTATGAGCAATATACTTAAAATAATTAATTTGAACGCCAGGTTGAGAACTTTAGAGAAATTTAAGCAAATTTTGCACCAGCAGCAATCCAGCACTGCACGCATTTGCTTTTTCAGGAAGTACACAGAGTTAAAAACATTTTTTACGAGTGCCTTAATATTAAAATTAAAGTTTAAATAATTAAAATTGGGCCGATTTTTATGTTTAAAACTATAATAATTATTAATTATTACAGGTAAGTTAGTGCTGCCATTGTACCGCTGTAAGTTGCATATTGAAGCAATAAATAAAATTTTATGGGAATTACATTTTGCTTTCAGACATATGAAAATTTCAGAATAAAAATCAAGATCTGTATTATAGTACTTATTAAGTCAAGGCTATAAAGCATCGGGATTAAGGCAACATAGGTCCACTAGTAAAATATATGAAGTTAATAAGCTTAGACTTATGAGTACCATAAATAATTTACTATTGTGTGACTTAGAAAGAGTAACGTAAATTATGCCAGTTAGACTAATAGCCAATAGGCTAATGTTAACGATAGGCTTATAACTTGAACACATTTCATAATTAGTGAGTACATTATATGAAACACAGACAGCACTAATTAGCAACATAAATAGCAACAATGTTATTTTTAAATTGAACATAAAAGCGTCACATGTTCGCCTTTATTGAAACATTCAGAAAAGTGTACACAGAATCAGTTAAAAACTGTCATAGATGTAACAAAATGACAGCTCAGTTAGTCTGTTACCCCGAAAACTGCTACACCAAATAACGCAGAACAAAAAATAAGAAAACTAACAAACGGGGAGTTAGAGAATGTGCATTACTACTGTAAAGAGCTACATACATTTCTGCTCCGTCTATAAAGTACGAAGTCGTCTTTGCGACGAGTTGAGATCTAAAATAACTTTATATTTTACATAACTTTATCTTTTGACTCTAATTAGAGCACTCCCTATCTTCTAGATTATCACATCACTAGTAAATTAGTAGCAATGCACAGAGTTTGTTCTAAGCCTGTACGTACGCTCAACAACATTTTAAGCAAGTTGCCAATTAAGGTATTTTAACAGCCTAGAAAAGTGAGGGCGCAGCTTACAGTCTTGTATAACAGTGGTAGGAGTTATGCAATGTGGCAGTGCATGGTGGCAAAGACTCACACCCAGATATGCAAAAGTGTGTACAAAAAAGTTGATTGCGCAGCTGCATACATGCCAAATTTCGCATAATGAACATTGCGTGTTTCTAATTAGTTTGTATGTGTACCTTGTTGCAGCTAATAGTCATCGACATGCGCAGTTCACATCTTTTCAGGCTTCGCACCGAGAAGAAATTAATACGATCAGTTGATTAATTAAGAATGAATATTGACGCCTGTCAAAAGCAACTTGCTTTTGTGAAACTTGCTACTATTATAATAATTTTACTAATTGGTATTCTAATAATAATACTAATATCATCATGTAGTACTATTTGCAAGCCACTTGAACATGTGATATACCAAATATGTGATATTTCTTTGTAAATATATCAATAAACTGAGCATTCCGTTTATAAACAATCCTTTATCATTCATTCCTGATACCACTTTAAACAATAGAACACACAATCTAAAGCAAATTACAGTAAACAATAAATTTTAAAGTAATTCTATATCAAAACAAGCTATACATTTATGGAACTTACTACCCAGTGAAATAAAACAAATAGAATATCTCCACCACTTTAAAATGAAATTAAAAGAATATCAATATAACAGGTTTCAACTTCCAGATTATACATGTGATACTAATTACACAGACTCAGCTTTCGTCTACCACACCCCTGACTCCATAAAACGATTAAGAATGTAAAATTTAAAAAAACTTATGTAATGTAATACGTGTTATGTTAGTTTTTTAATGTCAAATGTATAAATAGTGTAAATGTAATGAGTGAAATTTGTGTAATGTAAAGCTTGTTTCTGTTAATTATGTCATGTCAAATGTATATATATAGTGTAAAATATGTCATGTAAAATTTAATGTACTTTTGTAATATTGTTTTCTAAAAATATTTTAATATGGTGTTTGTAAATATGTCCATTTATTGTATATAATTAGGCCTTAGTTTTGCACTTTAGTTGTTTTTAGGATGCAGTGGACGCATTTGTTTTGAATAGCGTTGTTATTTTAACATTTCACCATCAATAAAAAAATGCAACAAGAATTACTAAAACAAAAACGAAAGGTTGTCAAAAACTTTCTGCAAACCATGTTATATTAACTTGCCAGCATGTTGATATACTGTGATAATTGATATTTTGATTTTGAAATGTTTGATTTTAGTGGGCACGTTGTTACATTCCCTTCACTTTAGGAATGGCAATGAAAACTAAACCAGGTCCATTCCAAAATAATTGTTTAAGAATCGAAAACTGTGCTTGTTTCTGGGTCAGAATGAGCTCCCTTCGCATTTGGATGTTTTCCGGGCCTACTATAGAAATATCAATCTACTTCATTTGATCTAGCTCAGTTTAGGTTTCTTTAAAAAATAAAACCAGCTGTTGAGTTTCTTTAACTTAACTTGATAATGACAAAGTTTAAAGTGTTATTACCTTTCGCCTGGCTGCAAATTTGATTTATTTCAGCAAACATCTGATGAAAACAGTTCCTGTCGAAGCATCTCAAGCAAACTGCATTATTCTAGCTGGTGATATATATAGCTTATACTAATTTAATTAAGCTTTCACGACAAATAACTGCTTTCCCAGACAAATTATCATTAGTCACTAAAAGCTTTTCCACTCATAACAGCTTGCGAATTAAGGCTTTGGTAACTAATACATGTATATGTTTATCATTATTTGTACCTTATTTTCTCAACAAATTTAAATTTAATCCAGAAGATATCAAACAAAACGTGTGCTGTGATTAGATATAATACATATGCCTAATGGGGCTTCATTTACTAATGGCAGGTAATAAGTAAATGCTGTTTTACACAAACATCAAGACATTTGGCTTCGGCAGAATATTTTTCATTAAGCTTGAATAACACTGATTTTCTTTTCGAGACGCCAGAAAATCTCATTACTTATCACTTAGTAACAGTGAGCACAAAATACATGATTGGATTCAAGATAACATTAATTACCCCTATTATATACGGTAAGATGGGCTAATGTAGTACACTGACTAATGTTAGACAACGAACTCAGTAATTCATTTCAGTAATAGGCCTACGATGAGCATCAGACTTTACCAAAAACCTAAATCTCATTGTCCAACATTAGCCAGTGTACCACATAAAATGAAAGTAGCCTTCTGTCTTCAATACATCTGACTTGCATATGTCGGTATGTTTGTTATCAATGTTTTGCACTATTTCTTCAAGGCAGTCCAAACCAAATTCGACCCTTTGGAAGCTGGAATTCGGTAATCAGTGGTAACGGTGATGTTGTGTGGCGATACCGGTACCTGGCTCATTATCCAGAATAGTCTCTAAAATGAGCAACTGAGCCCAAGGAGGTGTCTTAGTTGCGTTTAGATTCATACGTATCCTCCCTTTGCGCTGCTACGAGGTAAAGATCTAGGAAAGTATGATCACTTAAACCCCCTACAGCAAGTATCGAACCCAGAGGATCGTGAGCCATTCTTGTACAACATGCTAGAATGACCACTCGGCTATTCGTTCCGCTTCATACTTACGTAATATTAAATCGTGTGTGGCTTCGTAGAGCCTGTCAGTTTGAAAATCATAGCTGACAAAAACCGAAGATTAGATCTATGATGAACCAAAAGTTGTGCTAGTTGTATTTCATATATTTTGCTACAGAATATCATGCCACGCTTTGGTCTTAGCAGCTTACATATCAGAAGATGGCTAGCCATATCAACGACGGTTCAGTGCCTCATCCTAGAGGATTATCCTTTGCTTGTAAACTGGTTCCACCACAAATATGGGCTCGTTGTTGCGTCCTGGATCCTAGCTTACAATATACTAAGCCACGTAAAAAATACGAGGCCTGCAAGAAAATAACCAAAAATTACAAGCCAAAAAGGCACAATGTGTTTATGGCACAGATGAATATATGTGTTTAGTTGTATGTTTTATTTGTAAATTTAGTTGCAAGTTTTACGTTTTATTTTTAGAAAACTTTTTAAAAAAGTTGACATTTAAAAATTGTGTTTTGATAACAAACAAAAGAAAATGTTTCCAAGATTTACTGTTTGAAATAAAAAAACCCGGGTTTTTACGTTTCTTCACTAGCATAACTTAGTAAATCCTCTAGGTATTGGCATATAGGAGAACTTATCTAATTGAGTGTATCGCTGATATACGAAATATCAAAATGTTTCTGAATTTAAAAAGTTTATTTCAAGAATATGTCAAATGCCTGTACAATGTGATTTGTTGACCAATTCTGACCTAGGCTTCGCAGAGTGGACAAAAAAGAAAGGAAGTACATGGAACATTTTTTCTTAGTTAAGTTGTAGATAAAAATATGCAAGGCTGAGTTTCTTTTCTGCTTACAACAGTAAGTATTGGAAAATTTTGTTTTCTGTTTTATGAAAATTCCATTTTAGACACCACGTTTTAAAAGTTCAGCGAAAATGAAACATAACATTTACAGCTAATTTTTTTCTTGTGTATAAAACGTTTATGTACTTATTGTTATTCTGTTAAAATTTCACGCTTTTTGACTGTGATTTTTGTTTTATTAAAAGAATTTGCAGGAAATGTTTTTGGACCCTGTTCACTACTATGATAGATGCCTATACGCTTAAACTTAGCGTGCTAGCTACTTAATGCGTACGCGCTTCTTATTCCGTGATATTCTCCGTGAAATTTTCTAATATCCCAGTTAATAGGATTATTTATAAGCCAAAATAAACAACGTCAAACAACTATGTGAGCTGCAAATTGCATTTAAGAGTTCACGTTACATCTGCGGTTCTCGTAGCCGCTGTTGCTTGTTGTTTAGTTAGTTGGTTGGTTGGTTGGTTGATTGGTTGGTTGGTTGGTTGGTTGGTTGGTTGGTTAGTTAGTTAGTTAGTTAGTTAGTTAGTTAGTTAGTAAGTTAGTTAGTTAGTTAGTTAGTTAGTTAGTTAGTTAGTTAGTTAGTTAGTTAGTTAGTTAGTTAGTTAGTTAGTTAGTTAGTTAGTTAGTTAGTTAGTTAGTTAGTTAGTTAGTTAGTTAGTTAGTTAGTTAGTTAGTTAGTTAGTTAGTTAGTTAGTTAGTTAGTTAGTTAGTTAGTTAGTTAGTTAGTTAGTTAGTTAGTTAGTTAGTTAGTTAGTTAGTGGTTACTTAGTTAATTAGTGGTTAGTTAGTTGATACTGGCGCTGTTGCAATTGTGGTTGTCATTGTGGTTGTCGTTGTGGTTGTAGTTGTTGTTGCTGCTGTTGCTACTGCTGATGCTGCTGCTATTGGCGGTGGTAGTGGTAGTGCTGCCTTTTCTGTTGTTGATGGAGGTAGCGATAGCAGTAACTCTGTTGCGGCTGTTGTTTCTTGTGACTGATAATTGTTGTAGATATAGTGAATTCGCAAACTGGTAACGTGAGAAAGGTCATTGCTGGAATTGTGACAATTACCGAGGCATATCAATCATGGATTAACTTACTAAACTTTATGATCGTGTCTTGTACCGTCGATTCTACGCCACCTTGGTTTACGCCTGCCCGAAAGCAAGACGGTGACCAGAAAGATCGAAGTTCTATAGAGTTGGTATTTTCATTAAATAACAACTGTTTTTTAAAGTATTTTTGTTTATTTGTTCGTCACCTTTATATTTTTGCAATCAAGCTCTTTCCGGTGATAGCTGCAGTAATTGCAAGTAGTCACATTGTATTATTAGCCTAATGCAGCAGAAGTCCTACTAACAAAACCAAAATTTGTGTTTTGGAATGCCTACGTACTCGCGGCTTCTTTCAAACGTGTGAAACATGTATAGGTATGAAGTGTACGCGATGACATACTTTTCAGCTATACCTGGAGACGTGCAACCTGGCAATCAGTCGACCGTTATTGAATTGCTTAGGTCACGTGAAATGACCATCGTCTGATATTTCACATATCTGTGAAAAGTCAGAAATGTCAATTAACATTGTCAATGTTACTGCGCAGTTACTGTAAACGTCAATATTTCGTCTGTCAACAACCATTGTTCGCAGTGCTGACAGATGTGGGACGAATGCGTTGCCTTGGTGGTTGCTGTTATCGTCGGAGATTCGTCCGAACCAGAAGTCATGGTGAAGATGATGGTAGACTAAAGCGTTGTTGGTGAATCCGTGGAAGGTACAAGCAACAGGTTAGCAACTGCCGTTTTACGTAATCTCGGTGGTGCGCTTGGAAAGCCACGATTTTTGTACTTTTCTTTAGCGATTGCTGGCTAGCACAATTCCGTTCGTATTTAGTCATCGTTGGATTGCCGTCATCGAGAGTGCATCACCGTTTGCTCTTTATTTATTAGACTAGGGAATATATTTGCTTATTTGCTGTACTGTGAGTGTTATAGTTACTATGTCTCTTCTACTGGTTAGAATCTGCTAACTCAGTAATCAATTAAATTTTGTTATATACTGCTTAATAACTAGTTTTTGTATCCTATCTTTCATTGAATATTAGCTCATTAAGATTCCTAGGCTCGAATATCGCCTGGCCCTATATGAAACAACAAAGCCTTAGCCCGACTCCAGGATTCTAGTATAAAAAATTAACTGATACTATGTAAAATTATCTGAACCACGTGTTATACATCGTTTACATGGTGGTCGTACCTTCTTTTCACGCGCCAGTTTTTCTGACTCTGAGAATTTGAGTATGTTGCCTGTAAACCCGGTGTCGCATGAACTTTTTCATGATTTGAAAGCAAAGTGTAATAAGGGTGTCTTTTTTACCCTTATTATTGAAATTGGTCAGCTACACAGCTTAACCCATGCGAAAGAAGTTGAAAATATTACCAGGTTTTTGCAGCTGCTCAGGAATGCAAATTAATGAGGAAAAGACAAAATTCATGGTATTAAATAGGAATACCAATGACAATGCGAATTTAGTTAATGATAATTTAATTGATAAACGCTGTAACTGCTTTTAATATAGGGTTCTTTGTGTCAGATTTTTGGATCCGGTGGGGGTTTTGTGCTAAAATTAATTTTTTTGTTGAAAGTGAAGAATTGTGGCCCCTCAGTTCAGTAAAATTGGGTGCCATTTTTTCGAGCCCATTAAGGGAATTTTGGGGTGCCATTTTCCGTTGGGCCCTTGAGCAGAGAAATGCCCCATTTTTTAACTATAAAGACACATGAAAATCGGAAAAGGGGGTATTTTATAGTGCTGAATGCTAATATGATATTAGTTTCTTTGTAAGGACGGACCCAATTGCTCTAGTAACCCATTTTACGGTATTCCTTCTGTCCCGAAAGTAGGACGCTCCCCAATTATTTAGTGTACAAATCTGTAATTTACTGCATTAATGGGGTATTTTAGAATGCTAAATACAAATATAAACTTAGTTTTTTGTGCGGATGAATCTATATGCCTAGACGTCAAATTTATAGGGTTTTCTGGGAACGGAAATAGTGCAAATCGTAATATTAAGCATAGAATCCTAAATATTGTTCTTGTTATTGTAATTTTACTTATTTAGGAGCCTAGCTTTCATGTTGTGGGAAGATAGTCCCTTTTGTGTTTAAACACTGCGCAGAAAAAATCTGCCACATTTTAAAATTTGTTTAAAATTCATTTACAAAAATGGTGACTGTCACTGTAATGTTATTCAGAATGTTAGAGTACTGTTTTTTGTCAGCAATTCTTTACAGCTGTGAGTCATGGCTCACAAATAACTCTAGACTTATTCATATTGCTTATGTAGTAAAAGCTTTGATGTGTCAGAGCTACGACAGCAAATAATCTCTGTTTGATAGAAATTGGCCTTCCCACTGTCAGTGAACTTATTAGAATTTATTTATTGGGCGAAGTGCCGGTATTTTAGCCACATTCTTTCAGATCGAACAAGCGCGGTTGATCACCCTTCATGTTAGCATATAATGTGTGTACGGCTTCAGGTACACCATGTGCTGAGAACGTTATCGGCATCAGAAGGCGATATTCTGGAAAATTATCTAAACTTTCTAAAACATCGTTCGACCATCAGAAAAGTCGAAGTTTATAACTTGTCAGGAGTTAAATCAAGATTATCGGTATCGGACGTATGTAATAATTCGCCGAATTCCATAGGGTGAAGCTTTCAATGTTCTTCTTCTCTGCCCATTTGCTTGCGTTAGAAACTAGCTACAGGGCTCATATGCCGAGAGAAAATGCTGTGTTCGTGTGAGGTCAGGCACAGTCGAATCAAGCTATGTCATGTGAATACACGTATGCTCAAAATTTGAGGATGAATTTTTATAACACAGATTTCCTAAACTTATGATCATTTTGAAACAAAGTTGAATTTGGTGGTATGAATTTGTAACAAAAGCCAAAAATATTTATGGTAATTGCATCTCAGTTTCAATATTCATAATTAAAAATGCTGTTAAAATTTATAAAATTGAATATAACATACAGTTTTCATAAAATATTAGGTGAAATTTTGCAGAAAATATCTGTGTATTTCGTTTCTCATTTTTTGTGTCCATGATTGTATATTTATTGCATTTTTTTGTCGGTCAATAAATCTAACCAACTCATTTACTTTCTTACTTACTAACTTACTAACTGACTGACTGACTGACTGACTGACTGACTGACTGACTGACTAACTAACTAACTAACTAACTAACCAACAAACCAACTAATAAATCAACTTATCAACCAACCCACCAACCAACCATTGCTGTTGTCGCTGTTGTTGCATCGCATGGCATAATTTTGTAGCTCTGAATTACCCAGACGGTAAATTTTGATGCATTTTGAACCCATTGCAAAATATAAATTAGTTAATCTTTCATAGCTCCGGGTTAATAAAAATATATGTAGAAAAAATATAGAAAAAATTATTACTAATTTCAATGAAAAATATGTCCTCCGTGACAAGGCATTTCTCACAACAAATGAAACCATGTTAACTGATTCGTGTTGAAACGCCGCTGCTCGTACGTGTTAAATTCTCTTACCATTATGAAGAACAACACAAGTCCATAATTGAGGCAATCAGGGCAAGCAAATAGCAAGGAGCTACAAGAATGTGCGGTATCACGTTTATACTGTAATGATTGATCAAACTGCAAGTTGGGCCCCAGCTTATTGATTTACACAGAAACAAAATGAAATTCTTGGTTACTTATCACATAAAAATCCTATAATAGTTTCTACAGATAGAGTGGCTTAGCTAGAGGTAGGGTGACTTGGCTAAGAACGTTTATTCAAACTATACTGGCTAATCAAAATTAGAATAAACACTTCATAATGATACGCTTAAACTTTATTCCGTAGTTTTTATTCTGTACTACATATTTGGTTTCAGTTAAGCAACACTAGATCTGTAAAATACTTGAAAAATCTTAAAATCTGATAAATACTGTTAAAAATTTTAAAATAAACGAAGTTTTTTACTTTGATTATTATATTTAGCGTTTAAATTCTGGACTTGTTAACTATTTTTAGAGTGTGCTATAAGATTGTTTTATACACTCGACGATTTTTCGTCTAGTTTTAGGACGGGTTTGACTTGTCTGTTTGTTTCTGAACTCGTTTCGGTGTCAAGCTCGTTTTTAGAACATTTCGTTAATTACATATCTAACCAGACAAAATATCCCTTGCTATCGATCAATAATTACTGTTCAGTAGCAGAAGAAATGAAGCTAGTCATAAAACTTGGTTTATCTCGCCGTGTTCCATCCAGAGAGATGCCGGGTATCGCAAATATATTGTAAGTTATTTTATTGTAGTTTTGTCAAACTCACAGTAGCATGTCATAAGAAAAGTTATAACATGGATGAATGTATGGAAACAGATGCATAGCTACGACCAAAATGCTATAGCTATTACCAGTTTGATAAGCAAATAATAAATTAACAACGTGACAAATTCAAGTAAGATGCAAAAAAATTGTTATGATCTTCATGTTAAATTATTTTGACGTTTCAGATTTCTGTTTGTTTTTTGAACAGCGATCCCAAAATTTAGTTAGTATAATATCGTACTGAAAGTACTGCGTGTGTAAGTATATTGAAAGTACTACGAGGAGATCTCACGAATCCAAGAGTAAAGAGTCTCCCAAGAATGAGATGCTTCACCATAAATTTGAAAACTCTAACGTTTGTAAACATATCTTGAAATTAGCAATGTAGTGTCACTTCATCGTTAGCAAATGATGTTTACATCTGACAAAATGCCGATGAAAAACGCGAAAAGTACTTAGAAAGATGTAAATAATGGAGAATGAGTCGTTCCGAGTTGTTTGGATTCTATCTTTCCATTTAATTGTTTCCTTGGATTAAGGACTGAAAAGAATTTTTAAGCACTGTTTAAAATGTTAAAATGTATATAGCTTAAAAAATTGCTATTACTTTTGACCATTTCAGGGAAAGGAAATGTTACATCCAAATCATGTCAAGTTTATTCTGACATTAATTTAAAATCTACGTACTTGGACGAAAGCCACGTGTCAACCTATTAATTTGAATGATTTTTTTTACGTTAATTGTAAACTATTCGCTCTAAACAAAGAACCAGTGTTGCTGGTAGGTGGTTATCCCGAAAATCGTAATTATGCTTTGTGAAATATGTGGCTATAGTCGCGTTAGTTAGATTTGAAAAAAAGATCATCGAGGTGGTGTATTTAGTTAACTTTATGTAGTTCAGTATCTGAAATGTGCTGCTATAGATGGCATTATTAAATGCTGTATAATAGTGAATTAGTGTGAACATTTTGAGCTTTTCGTTCGCATTTGCCTATTCAAGATTTCCTTGAAATGATGAGATATTCCGACCTTTGTACTTTAATGACAGCCACTGGTGACCCGCGTTATATTTTTATCGATTTTTTTTGTACCGAAATCTCAAATTATATTGGAATTTTTTGTATTGCAAATATAAAATCTTACCTTAAAACGGACGGTCTGGAAAGCCAAGAACGTGTTTGTTGCAACATGAACTTACTAAGGCGAAGATTAAGTGAAGAGAGTTTGAAAATCTTAATATAGGCTGGCTCTACACTTTGCACACTACTTATTACAGATAACTCGTAAGCCGCTTATGCCATTTACATTTTTTATAATTCACGTTAGAAAAGCACAAGAAGCGTTTCCTTTACGAAAGTAAAAGCCTCTAATCTCGAAAAGCCTTGGATTACTGGTCATTACTCAGTGTTTGACAGTTCGCCAAAACTACAAAACTTGGACAACACATTTAAAATAGACTGGTCAGTGATCACAGTAATATAAAAATGAAAGCATACTTTTGCTAAGAATAGATGGTCGCAGTTTTTGTCAAATTAAACTCAAAGAAAATAAACGAAATACTTCAAACTTGAAAAAAGAAGCTTGAAATTACTAATGAATTTAATTAGATTTTTATGTAAGTATGACGAAACTTGGCAGCTTATCTGACAGTAATTTTGAACAGTCTTGATATTTGAGTAATAGTCTGAATTACAAAATTTGCACCCAAGAAATAGATGATATGATTTTATTATTTTATCGATGAAAAGCATAGCAACATTGTGACAGGCCCCATCATTTGTCAGCTGGCTGAAATATTAAAACATTTACAAAGAAATATCCGTGCCACTGATTCACTTACTTCGTCTTCGACTATATCCAAATGAGTTTTCATTACTAATACACTAGCATATGCAAAATGATATTGATAAGCCTCCAAACTGTTCTGTTAATATCTTGCAACATACGATACTTGTTTGTCCAAACATGTTGATTATCAGTGCCTAAGGGAAGGCACTGCTTTGATTTTCTGTCAACACCAAATGCTAAACTATTAATACTTGCTAATTACTCTCTTACCTGGGCATTCACCTGAAGTAGACAGCGCGCGTGATTTGAAGGAGCTAGTGCGTAATCAAACCTGATATTTATAAAAAGCTTATAAGAAATCATAGCTTGTAAGTTGTAAATTTCTTTCATCTGTGCACGTTTGATCAATTTTGTCAAAGACTTTAATTCGATTAAACGTCGTCCGTACAAACTAGTGGCCGAGTTGTGATCCAAATGTTCCAAAGACACCGCACGCGCCGTTGCTGTTGACTCCTTTACGGAACCACAATCTACACCACAGAATTGAGCCACGTACCATTTCTCAATTCTTTCAACGTAAATTCAAGGCATCCTCATAAACACTGTTTATAACGTCTAAGTTCTGTTGTTTTTATTGATCAGCTACTTTTAATCCATGTGTTTTACGTAACTTTCATTATTGTTTTTAGAGTAGGCATATGTATATAGTAACATTTACAAATTTACAAGCAGTTGCAGTTTAAGCTAGTTTTGAAATATATAAATTTACTGCAGGTCTGGTTTGAAGATTTTGAAACATTTTGTAATTTATAAGTTAAATCCTCGAAGGAATGACTCTATGGAAACTTTTAGTGTTCAACTTGCCATAAAAGTTGATGTCCGAGTAAGTGCGTCGCGCCTCCAAGGTGGGTGTTCCTCAACCAGATGGCTGAAATAGGTCTGCAGAAATTATAGAATCAAGTAACTCGCCAGATATCTAATCCATTGTGCTCCAGTTTGCTTGTCAATAAGGAGCAGGTGCTGAGGGTGAAAACGCACCTGCCCGTCAGCCCACTGAACCGACGAGACCATTCCATAGCGACGGTTTGATACCTGGTATTCAACGCCACTATGCAATGGCTTCGCATGGACGAGACCACCGCAATGTAGAGGGGTGGGTCGAAAATAAATATCATTTCGCCCTCCTAACAATGTGTGTGTGCGTGTGTGCGTGCGTGCGTGTGCGTGTGCGTGCGTGTGCGCAGGGCATCATAATTTGCATTGTTCTAACAATAGTTTAGCTTATTTAACGCTCTGTAAATTTACTAATGCTCTCTTTATCTTACTTCCTTCACCTTTTTTCAGTCTTTATCATCACCATCACCATCACCATCATTATCATCATCATTGTCATCACGTTAAACGCCAAACAAAATTCTTATGTAGTTCTAATTAAATTTAATTGACTGCTGACATGCATAAGTTAGGCTGCACGCAAACTAAACTCATGATTGTAACGTATTTCATTTGAAATATGATGATCTGTTCATGCCGCATTAAATTTATCATAATTGCCTGTCTGCTTTCAATAATTTTTGATTAGCATACTTCATCATTACTAATCTAATAACTTGAGATTTTTGCTTGAGAGTTTTAATTTTATAAAATTGTTCGTCTGACGAAATATGGTCGAATAATTTTACTGGGGAGCAGCAGCTTATGGCAAAATTTAATAACTTTTTAAATTTTTCGTATTACGATGCCATTGGCGAAGAGACACTTTATTGCCTTCAGTCAGCTTTGATGTGATTTTCAATAAACAATTTCAAGAAAGCAGAGTAATAAGCTGGCAAGGACTTGCCGCGGGAGAATCATATTGCAAGCAGCAACTGAAATTATTATTGCTTAATATGCATCGCGACGAACCCTAGGAAAATGGTCTTCAACAGAACGAAGCAGAATCACTATAAATGTCCTGTATCAAGTATGTAATTAAGACTGATTAAGGACAGGTGGTGTGAGCTTTACAAGCTTTACGTGATATAATAAGCTTATAATATCGTGTTAGTTATTATAAAATATCTTGAATGCCAGAACCTTGACAATTGTGTGACAGGTAAGCTAGGTAATTAACGGAGCCTGCTGCACCTGAAGTTATACTTATAAAAGGAAGCTATTAAGAGTCTGTAAAAGGCCTATAAAGTTATATGATAAGCCAATAAGCCCTGCATATTTAGGTATCATCCTAATTATGTATGAGCAAATGATATTGCTAAGGTATTAACAACTTATCTTATAACTAATTACACGTAATATAATTTCAGGATTGTCAAATAATTAATTTGATCTCTGATTAAAATTTAAATTCCGTTTCCCCGTTTTTCTTGTTTGGTATTTTCGGTTAGACCAGTTGGTTGACAGACTAACTAACTGACGGGCGGGCGGGCGGTCGGTCGGGCGGGCGGGCTGACTGACTGACTGACTGGCTGGCTGGCTGGCTGGCTGGCTGGCTGGCTGGCTGGCTGACTGACTGACTGACTGACTGACTGACTGACTGACTGACTGACTGACTGACTGACTGACTGACTGACTGACTGACTGACTGACTGACTGACTGACTGACTGACTGACTGACTGACTGACTGACTGACTGACTGACTGACTGACTGACTGACTGACTGACTGACTGACTGACTGACTGACTGACTGACTGACTGACTGACTGACTGACTGACTGACTGACTGACTGACTGACTGACTGACTGACTGACTGACTGACTGACTGACTGACTGACTGACTGACTGACCGACTGGCTGGTTGGTCGGCTGACTGGCTGGCGGGTTGGCTAGACGGGCTGTCTGAATTATTACAGTCAAAACAAAAGCTGACTGTCAAGTTTGTATATCAAGTTAGTCCCGGTGGTTGATGACAATTTACTATATGGACAAGTTTTGAAAAGTCACTGCAAGTACTGGTAAGCTATGTTAAAGGACAATTTTTTAGTTTACTCCGGAATTAAATCACTACTGCAAGTAATTCTGACTATTATCTTCTAATCCTGTTGTTGATTTCATGATATTAATTCCATCCAATTGAATACAAAGTGCAGATAAAACGATTTTTGTGGATCAAAACTTTGGGACTCTGATGGCCCACTTAATTAAAATGCTGGCACGCAAATGATATAATTACATAAAACGTATAATTTCCAATAATTTGAGGGATCATTTGTACCACTGTTACGACTAGTGCAGATGGGGCAGGCCTGACTAGATGTAAGGTAGTCACTGGAGATTCCTTGGCCGAGCAAAAAGTTTACATAAAATTTTACTTTAAAGAGGGATCTGCCCACAAACTCCAGATAGTGGCTTCGCAGCAAGGGTAGTCTACGGGGGGCGCTACCACTTCAAGAGGGTGTTGGTTCTTGTGGGATTCTGTATTAGCACTTATCGATTAATCGAATTAAATACAACAGGACAATGACGCAACAATAATAATTATAGTATACTGTAATCACTTTTAATGACAAAATATTAGGCACAAAAATCAAAGCGACGAAATATGTCATTAAAGCACAATACATCGAAACAAAACATTGGCAAAAATATCAGAAAACGTTATTGGGCAAAACTGAAAGCAAAATTAAGCAATATCACCAAAAATAAATAGTGTTCATAATTATAATGACTTGGTAATATTTCCATTGGGATATAAATAAACTAAACTAACCGTATCAAATGTTCGTCTAAGGGCTTATCCTAACTACCAGCCACCCCTGGGGAAATGCTAGCAAGTTAACTGGTTAAGAGTAGCATTCAGGGCTGTGACATCACGTGTAAATTAGCAGCATCCAGGAAACATTTCGTTGCTAAACTTCATGCATAATTTCAATGTCTGGCATGACTTCAACTCGTGTAGGATCACGTTCATATTGAACATTTATCAACTGTGAAAACCATTAGTCCATCTGTACCCATGACACGCTGCATAGTAAGGCAAAGAATAAATCAACTTACAGATCGGGATCCCGTGAAATAGTCTGAAGCTCTAGACACCTCTTGTTGGCCTCAAATAAACAAGAGAACTGTCGTGTCCTTCTCGTCTATCACTCAACCGGTAGTCCTCCAGCCGCAAGTACTATCACCATAACATCGGGTGCTTGGGAGTCCATTAACTGTCCAAAATCCTCACCCATCAACTATGACGGCAGCAATCAAAAGTAGTTAAATGGACAAACATTTTCGTTCGAAAGTTCAGCAAAACTGCCATTACGAAAAGTCTGACCTATGTAATGTTTTCAGGTCCAATACCAAAGCTCAACTGTTTTCTACCTTCTACACCTGTATCGTGACGAGTTTTCTGGGTCACCTCTCCGCATTCACAAGTTGATCAGACGGCTTCATATCGCTCACAAAATTGAATGCTACAAACCAACCCGCAGAACTTAAATTCCTAAATCTTGGGTTTAAAGGGCAACTGAACCATTTTTAATACTTGTTTTCAGGTTTAGTTGATAATATGACAATAGCTTGGTTGTCATATTGATTATTATTATTGATAACACCATCATTACATTATTTCTCATCAGACTTTCTGGGGGAAAATAAACAGTATGTTACAACCACTAAGCTACCATTCCAAGCTTGCGTCGAAAATTTTTTCACCTACAAACATTTGCCTTTCAAGAAAACAAAATTACAATTTGCCATCCCAATTGATAGCAAAATCTGGTGTAATTCATCGACTAAAAGTCTTTTCATATAAGCTAAGTCAAATACTGCTTTGGGGAGCTTGTACGGATTTTTTAGCAAAATCTTACTGTTTTTCAGTTGGTATTATGTTTCTTATTATTATTTATTATTCACAACTTTAACCCTTAATAACTCGTTAGCCTGCAAGCTAGGGTCACCAAACTCACAGGGTTGGTAGCCCTGGACAGGGGACGAACTACAGTATGGTGACCACTGACCACTGGTCAAGGGATGCAGACAGTGGGCGCCGGTCAGTTTTTCCTTTCATTTGCATCTCCTCCTAGTGTTTTCGGTTTTTCTAAAAAAATTTTCACAAGTATTTGGGTACTGTAGGGTAGATGTGCGCCTGGGGTTTTAAAAAGCTGACAAGCTTTAAACACCCGAGGTAGGGGGCAAAATGCAAAATTTGGGGTCCCCAATTGGTGACCTTTTACATACTGAAGGCTAAGGACACAAACCTCACAGGGTACACTCTCTGGGCCACGTTATGTACGTATACATTTGCCAGATCAAAGGTCACGTAGTGGATGGGTCTTTATTTATTTTTCTTTATGACCCATCTATCCCCATAGTTTTGCGCTAGGGCCGCAATATTTGGTATTTTGCTAGGTTGGGTCGTGGCCCTGCACATCACAAAATATGGGACATGCGTGTATAGGAAAATTTCCGCTAGGGGGCAAAAACCGAAAAATGGGGGTCGGGAACAGAAGTGCATCGAGTGTCGAGCAATGGTACCTTGTAGCACATAAAATGAAAGGTCTCGATGAGGCGGATCGAACGGCATAGGTTACAATGAAAATAGATAACCCGCGAGCACTCTAAGGGGCAATTCAATTCAATTCAATAGTTTTTTATTTGGCTGATTTGCAACATAAAACATTAAACTAAATACATAATTATAATAACAATATGATAATAAAAACAGGTACGGTTTAAAAATTGAACAAATCAGTCTCGAGGAGAGTAGGAGCCGATTCGTTCACTAATTCAAATGTGATCAATTCGCAATACCTAGCCTTTTAACTTAGTGTACACCAATCTAAACCTCACTGAGTGTAAGGCCGAGATTAGTTTCCTATGATTTTGTCATTTTCAGAGCCAATGAGTAAGCACAGCAGACCCCAACGAGTTCCACAACGAGACTCTTTTAACAGCTACTGTTAACTATAATCTATATAAGATACACATGTGCGTTTTAGTAGAAAACTCTTGCGAACAACCGGACTATGCGGATAGTCGCATCGCCTGTCAACATTTGATGGCAGTAAAACCCCAAATTGTCATTCTGCATTAAACACAAAATTAATGTACCTGACTTACACTATAATCTCAATAACAGTAGAAGATTGCCTCTAAAATCACGTGTATGTCTAACAAATTGGTTTATTTATCTACTGTCAACAAAGTGAGAGCTTCACTGGTTGCTTCAAAAGTCTTTAGCGATTTAAACTTATAAAGAAACTAGGGCTTTGACAGATATCTATTTGAATGACTAGTCTAAGACTTTTATTCATCAGTTTCGTACATTTGCAGATTTAATGGCGTGACGCGAAAGAACCTACAGGACCCTGAAGAAAGCGACATTTATGCTGGTTACTGCAGATCGAATGCGAAGACCATTTTCGATACAGATGGTTGAAAGTTAGCTTGGCTAGTTGCGCAACTCACATTTCCAATACGACAATAACTGCTGAGCACTGAATGTTTAAAAAAGAATGATTTCATTCCAAGCTTAGTGTGATTCCATTACACTAATGTACAGAAATCCCCGAGGGCTTTGGTTTACGACCAAAAATGAAAATACTATGATACCCAACAATATAGTGGCACCCGACAACAAAAGAGATGATAGTGATTAATAATTTATTTCTATCTACATCAAAAGTTATTGTGGGGCAAAGCGGAGGTTCTTTCGTGCAGGGGCCTAGCATAGATGTGCCAAAGAGGAGCAATTATCTACTAAAAGAAAAAATACAGTCAAAAAGAACTCCTTTGTGAAATAATGGAAGATTTTTATAGGTTTTCATCCACAAACTATACGAATGATACGCCAAGTGTTAACAGACTTGATGAACATCAGTGGTCGTTGCATTTAATGATCCTTATGTGTATTGTTAACATTTCTGCGTTTGTTTCAAATGTGGCGGTTCTGGGCATAATTATCTTCACGCCCCATCTCCGACACAATCTTACCTACGTTCTCATTTCGAATTTATGCATAATAGGAATATTGGCTAGCATTGTTGTGGTACCAATGACCGTTGTCCACTACATGTCAAGAGAATGGCTGTTTGGTGACAGGCATTGTCAGATAAATGGATTTCTCAATTCCTTTCTAATATTTGCATCGATTACGTCTTTAGCAATGATCAGCATTGAACGGTTTTATTCCATAGCTTATCCCATGTCCCATGCTGCCAATGTCACTTTGACAAAATCTCTCTGCGCAGTCCTGTTCCTGTGGGGGTTCTCTGCACTATGTTCCATGCCTCCTCTGCTACAATGGAGCACGTTCGACTATAGTCAGCGCCGAGGACACTGTACATTTACCGGCAAAACTGGTTACAATGGGCAGTCGTATGTTTTATTTATATCTGTGGTTTGCTTTCTTTTACCGGCTGTGATCATAGTTGTCATGTACATATCAATTTTTCACGTTGCACGCAAAGCTTGCGCTCAAATCGAACCACAGCTGGCGCGACCGCCTCAGATTAGCATTATATCTGCCAGCAGAGCGCCATCTACCGGAAATTTGCCGCATGATCTCTCGCGGGAAAACAAAGTTCAATTTCCAGCAGTGGGAAACGTCGAAAGTGTGGACCGCAAATCGGCTGAGCAAAATACGCTTGCAGTATTATCAGCCGTACAAAAAGCTTTGGGTAAAAATAAGCAAGGACAACAGGCTGTGGCCAAATCTAACCCATGGAAAGCGGTAAAAACTTTAACTACAGTTACTTTGTTTTTTCTCTTGTTCTGGGGTCCATTTTGCATTGTTCAACTGTATCGCTCTCATTACAATGATGATAAAGATTATTCAATTGACATACTCTCTACCTGGCTAGCATATGCTGGCTTTACCATGAACTCTATCCTCTATGGATTCCTTAACAGACATATACGGGAAGAAGCCATAAAGAAAGTCAAATATTGTGCCCATAGATGTCGCGGCATACAAGATGACGTTGAAGACATAGCGCCAAGAGAGGGTGAAGATTTTTGGCAGTTTCTTGAGCGCACAAGTGCTGCCTCACCGAATGACCGACGACGTAGCCCAAGTCCTAAATCGGGTAGTGAAACGAATACTCCAGATAAATTTGACGAAAAAATTGAACTGATGGAAAGAAGTGAAATCATTCTGAACCCTGAACCTCTTGTTGTTCTGCAATCCGTTACAACAACAGATATCGATAAGTCGCCATAACTAATCTTAATTACTTACTGCTGCACAAACATAGGTCACCATGCAGTATATCTTGACAGAAGGAGATGATAATGCGAGTGTCTGAAAGCAGGGCTATCCATTCTCCGTATTAAAGCTATAAAGACTTAATTAAAGCAAAAGCCAAGTCTCTCGGGAAGTTGATCTTGTTTTAATATTTCGGAAAAATGTTAAAAAGTTAAGTTCGGCACTAAAACTGTGATAAGCGCTTTGTGTAGTTAGCAAAATAAATTAAAAGTTTTAAAGTCTTAAAAGATCTTGAACTGAAAAATTGCGTCATCCCGACTCATCCAGTTACCGTGCAATATAGGCACTTATCCCAGTCCGTGTTTGTACAAATTTTTTGGCAGCTGCAGTTGCTATTATTAACCGTCTGGCTAAAGTGACAAACAATCAAAAACATTAAGCGAGAGAATATTAATACTATTTTTTCGATTTTTGATGGATATTATTGCCCAGAATGCAATGAAAATCTGTTATCGACGATAACAATAACCTTGAACTCGACCGAATAACAGAATAATTTTAACAAGTTAAAACTGAACTCTATAAGCTAAATAAACCGCCCGGCACCTTCTGTATTCCATGCTTACCTGTAATTATATTGTATGTGGTTTTTACGCCTTTTGAGGTATAATCTTGTCAGCTAAATCTATGTAAACGCTGTAATTTATCGCTAATTTATCAGACAACTAATTTTTACATAAACACAGTAAACACAAAAATTTAGTCGGCTAGAATGGCGAAATTTCTGAATGAAAGCTATTTGCCGCGTCTTCGTGCTGTCCACCAGCTTACGCCATTTTTTTAAATATACCCGCAGCGAGATTCGTTTAGCGAGAAATACGAATAATTTAAATATCTTTTGCATTTCTAAGCAAGATATTTTATTCGAGTATATTATGTGGTAATTTCAATATTTTAAATGTATATTAAACTATAATAAATGTTGTTCGAAGGTTGGTTTTTCCGTTAAAGGCATTCTGCAATGACACTGCCTGCATAAATGTGTCAAAGATGCTGTTGTGTATTCAATAAAACGGTTTGTTAAGTTTCATGAATTGTATAAGCAAGAAAGCTGTAATGCTATAAAGATTACATGTAAAATCTGATTAAACACAACGAAAGCAGCATTCCAAAGAGTTACATAACAGTAGTGCAAAAAACGAGTAAAAATACAGAACAATTATTTGCATCAACGTGTTGTCAAATCAATTGGTAATATTTCGTACCTCTCAAATTTTAATGTATAAGTCTTGTGCGTCTCGCACAGCCTGCAATTTTAAGGATATGAATAGTGCAGATCGAATTAAACATGAATTTAGAAAATCGCTGGACCTCAGCAAGCGCATTGGAAGTTTCTTATAGGCAGAATGGAAACTAAGATTTTCGGAGGACGTATAATATCTCGATATTCAACAGACAAACTTATAATATTTATTAGAAGACGTGTATATGATCTTGAGTTCGATGCTGATCTCTTCTAGCCTTCCATATACCGCCAAAACTGCAGGCTGTGCGAAAGTGAAACCCGCGAGGCCTTTTTACTTTGAATATTTATTTAAGGGAATGATGGGTTCTTATACTTTGGTGCAATAAATTGTTCGGTGCCATTACTTGAAAATTTTCCTGCCGATGACGAAACATTGCAGTGGTAATAAAATAAAAAAAATCAACAAAAAACAGTAAGTAGAAAACGACAAGGAATTTGGCAGGCCAAACTTGAGGAACATATAATTCAAGGAGAGAGACAAACTTAAAATGTGTAGTGACTGTCGGGGACCTTCGAAGCAAATTCGATTTTGCTACAAACAAAGTAGCGAATCTTCTTTAAGTATATGTGTTCAAAACATCGAAACAAATTTTATGTGCGTTCTTGTCTCTCACCTCACATGCAGCCGTACTAAATCAATATTAGTATGATTTGTTCTTACGTGCCCAGTTAAAGTACAAGAACATAAAACATGTTCCTCTTTTTGTATGCTCCCGCATTTACATAATCTACAATCTATTGGCTCTGCCGCCTATCGCCCGGTCTCAATTCTTAACTGATGAGATTGTAATCATAATCATAGTAGTACATAGTAGAATATATTAATACGTAGATCTACCTTCAGTTAGTAATAATAATAACGAACATAAATTCATTGTAATAATGGGGTTACTATAGTTCATCACATATGATACATGCCTTTTAACTTAATCTTCGTTAAATAACATTCATTTGGTCTTATTATGCCTTATTGAAATTCTATACGTTATACATGTGTAATAGGTACTTTGTTTTGTATACTGTCCTACATTTATACGTATATAAGCTTTCACAAAGTCTGCATAATCGCTTCACGTTTTTCAATTTAATATGACAATGAAAATTGAAAGGCTTGAAAAGTTTGCTAACTGCAAAGTGTTTGCCCTCGCCCTATTGAATTTTGGGAATCATCCGGGTCTCCCTACTTGGTAACCTAGCTACGCCACTAGTTTCCACTTTTTCACAAAAATAAAACAAGGTACCCCCTGCATGTGCCCAGTGGCACTAAATTATACAACATTGAAATACAACAAACCATCCAATTTTGCAGTAAATTAAATCCCAATAGTATCCATTAGTAAACATCTGTGTACTAAATCAATGCAAGCTGTTGGCCTAACTCAATGACTATCGCTGATGCGTAAGTTTTAAATTAAATTCACAATGCTAATACTGCTTTCGTTTTGGAAACTCAAAAGATTCGCAAAATATTGTAATGGAAAAACATCTAAACTAACTTTTACAACTTGTTACTAGGCAACTAGGATTTGTCTGGCTTCGTGTGCTTTCCTAACGTAGTTCCACTGATTCTTTTAGCAAAGCAAGCTCGGTTCCTTTATTACACTCTTCAATAGTGGTCGGAGCGTGCATGGGTAAGGCGTTACCGCGTAGGCAGGGGCGGAACTAGGGGGAGCGAAGGGGGGCGCGCGCCCCCTTGTCAAAATTTGCGCCCCCCCCCCCTGCAAAATCGGACAAATAATTTTTGTTGCAGTGAAAATTGCAGTTCGCATCTAATCATTTTCAATATGAATTAGAATTAGGTAAAAAATTAACCATTATTTAACCACTTCGGATACCTCGCCCCCACAGAAAATTTTGCGCCCCCCCCCTGCTTGCCACATCTAGTTCCGGCCCTACGCGTAGGGATTGGTCCGGGGAAGACCTTGAAACCTATTGATACTGGGTTCGTTTTTAATTTGTGTTATATTGAGCTATACTGTCTGTATGTATTTTAAAACCTACGCAGACACTAAAAATATCTCCTACATACTCATGTAAATTCTACAATGTATTACGATTAACATACATAAGAATTACAAAAGAATCACTAATTGTCCCATACACGGGTATAATTAACTACGGAAACCACATTTCACCGTTGTCTTCCCGGCTACCCTTTTTGTTCTCGCTTGCACTTCTAATAGAGATCGCCCACTACAGTCAATTAATTAGTATCTAATTAATTACTTAAATTAATCACAAGCATTCTATTTTTTCTAGACCTATATTTATATTTCCAAATTTTTAGTATTTTTTAATTCATAATGATAAAAGAAAACAGTAAAAATTTGGAAATATGAATATAGGTCCGGAAAAACTAGAATTCTTGTAATTAATTTAAGTTTGCTAATGATGCTTGCAACTAATTTAAATTTGCTTCCTGTAAATTTTTTTTTGAAGTGACTAAAGTTGTATACGAACATACATGCTAAATAGAATTGGGAAACTATTGGGAAAGATCCTATTACATCTATGTTGGATTTTCAAAACTTACGCTGTTAAAAGCTTTTTCCATGGTTTCATCTGTAAAAACATCTAGGTAGATATTCCTTAGGCTTGTATTAGCGCCCCAACTCATTTAAAATGACGAAAAATGATGACGAACTTGAATCATGCAGACCAAACAGTTTCGCCATTAATGTATAGCTGAAGAAGATGAAGCTCAAGTATAGATGAAGCAGAAACGTGTACTATATCATATCATATCAGAGACATCAGGCCATTCAGTAATCTTATTTTAGGACTAAGCGAGACCTGCAATAACCTCCTTAATGCAACTATTACAGCAGGACATTTTAAAACTAGAAGCAAACTAATTTACGCGCAAATCCATGCTGATTCTAAAAAAAGATTTTACTAACCGTTTTATATGCTTTAGACTTATCAGTATCGTTACACATTACATCTACAGTTGTAACATTTCACATTTTTATGTTATTACCATTTAATACAAATTGCTTAAATGTGAGGAAGTCTTGATTAACCTACCTGAGGCGAAAGATCCAATGACATGACGTGAAAATTATACCTTCACTACAGTTTACATAAATACAATGGTTTTTATGGGCTAATCAGTATCCGGAGCAATATGCTTTTACACCGAACGAAAAATTATAGGATTTTTAATGAAATGTGAATTTATAATAGCGTCAACGTTGAGGAAAAATTGAGATTAAGCATCAGACTGTTTCGAAAAGCAATACATTTAAATTACTTCTAACTTTAATTCTAAAAATAATTAGGCTTTGATATCAAAATCATTGACACTTTCTAAAGTGGCGTTTATGTAGCATCCGGATGCCACTTTAGTATTAGAGCTTCAGAATTCACATTTGCTAACGTTAAGTTAAATATCTAAAAACCTTCAAATTTCTATTGTAAGTAGGCTGCTTGTTACAACTGATAATGTAATAAACGCCTGATAATGTGATAACGAAAAAAATTAACGCGTAATGTAATAAAAATCAACGCATAATGTAATAACCCGAAGTTTAACGCATATTGTAACGCCACAAAAACATGTAATGTAATAAAAAATTTTAACTGACTTATGTAATAACTAGCTGAAGTAATGTTGTTGCGTACCAGTGGTGTAGGGCTGTGGGAATGGTATACTGTGGAGGTGGTACGGGAATATCGCCACTAGTACGGTTCGCCAGTGGTATTGTTCGTTTCCCCAGTACATTTCCCCAGTAAAATTTTCTTGCTATGTTAAAATCTCATCCATAAACAAATTGTTTTTGTCGTCAGCAGTATGGTTCGCCAGAATTAACATTCTTTGTTTATTTTTTGTAGCGCAACTCATAGATATGACGATTTTTGTGGATAACTTTTAAATCTTCCCCCACATGTAGGCTTCCGTAGGTCCAGCGGTCTATAGATCTGACAGGGCGGGGACGGGTCATTATGATGTGTTAGTCACGTGATTCCGAAAGGCGTGCTTCAAGAGTTATGGCTTTCCAAGTTTAGTGATGTCGATAATGTTGTAACATATATTTTCATAGTACCAACATGGTTGTGGAGAAACGGCCTTAGTGTGGCAATTCTTGTTAGGTATCAGCTGTGAGTCGGCTTGTTGGACAGATAACTGATAGGGCTACGACCACTGGCCACCATCTTGGTAGGTGATTCTTTTGTCTTGGATAATGTAAGTGTAAAGTTAAACAATGGTGTCTTAAAATTTTGGCGTTCGGCGGCCTAAAGGCACACAGGCCTGATAGGCCTAGTGTAGGCCTTTACTAACTACCTCCGCCGAGGTGAATGATTACGAGTCTGTTCCTGGTTCATTTCGAGGAATTCTCGCTTGGAAAACTATGTCTATAACTTTTTATTGTACATAACCTTATACACCAAGTAAGACCGTCGCGCACTGTAGATTATAAGTCTATTTTACAAACAAATCTATATAAAATTTATTATTTATATAGGTATATTTTGGTATTTTTGTTGATGCTCATTGGGCTGATGATGGTAATGCGATTGAAGATGGTTGTGATGCCAATGAGACGAGGCGCTAAAACCAGGCTGATAGGGATCACGAATTTCAGTGACTATCTGGAAATGTCTAAAAGTTCAACAGTCGTCGTACATTCGCCAAAAGTTCTCCAAACATTTGCAGGAGTTCGCCATTGTCGTGAAAAGGTCGCCGGCTTCGGAAAAATTTAAATGTTTGTCGTCGGAGTTGCAAAACTCACCGTTTCGCCAAAAGTTCGCCAAACTATCGTAATATGCACGAAACGTGCGCAATAATTCCAAGAAATTGTGGTGAAATGACCACAATATACTCGGCAAGGCGAATGTCATGGGCCGCAGAAGTCGCAAACATGTAGTGCGAATTTCGTGCTACATTCTCGTGATTTTCATTTGAAAAAATCGAAACTCGCAAAAATGTGACGAACTTCACACGAATAATTTGCGACAAAACACGGTCGAGGGAACTTTTTAACAACTGTTGGACTTAGAGAAATTTCGATAGGATCGTTTGCAAAAGAGTTTGGCCGTGAAACCCTGGCTTAATGATGAGCACCACCTTCACATTAAAAAAAAATAAAAATTACTTTAGTATATATGAGAAAGTTGTACCAAGTAAATTCTTATTATTATATAATCGTCTAGAATTTTTGTTATTACAGTATGCGTTGCTGTGGTGTTACAAAATGCGTTAGACTTCGGATTATTACATTGTGTTTTTGGGGTCCTACATTATGCGTTAAGTTTTTTGTTACAGTGTCGGTTAATTTTATTACATTATGCGTTGATTTATTACATTATGTTAGTATAAGTAACATAACAATAGACCTTCATAGAAAAAAAAGTATCTTTGTGACATCATTAACTTAACCTCATAATTTATTGTGACGTAAAATTCTCTGTTTAGGTTAGTTAATTCTGGCTTTTTGTGTTTTCTAATTGGAGCTTTAAAACACTCCTGAAAAGCAGTAACTGTTTTACTTGGATTCTAATCACCTAACAATTTCATAGTTTTCAATCAGACCAGCTTAAGATATATCATGAAATTCACTAAAGAAAATTTTCTTCTCGTACTGTATGAAATGGTAAAACTGTTAGAGGCGTGTCGTGATACGCTAGATCTATTTTCTGCCTCAGATTGCATGTCTAAAGTACTTGGACATGATTCTTGTCACATCACTTGTGGTGAAACACATCCCCTTTCACCCCGTGACGTTGAGAAAATTTCCACTTCACTGCCACGATGTCTGAAAATATTATCTATTCGGAAATATGAAGATCCGATTTTGGAGTTGGTTTTTGACATCACTCGAATGGACGAGCTACAGATTATAAATTCGAAAGTTAAACACTTGCAAAGAAAAGTTATCAAGGGCACAATGAAACTGCTTTCTTTCCAGGAAAATGCCGAGTTGTCTGGCATTCATCAACAAGCTTTCGCTCATGTTAACGACCTTCAGGAGCTCACGATAGTTGGAAGCCCGAAGCTGATACAACTCAACGAACGGAATTACTTCGATTTTTCAAATCAGCATAATTTTCGGCAGCTTGTGATTCAGCAGACAGGTTTAACGGAGATACGTGGACTGAAACTTAACGTTAGTCAGACCACTCACGATGTTGCCGTATTTTTACTAGGTAAGATTTAACACACATGTTATGCGGCTCTGTATGTGTTCTAAAGGTTACGTTAATTTTCCAGGTATATTAATGAACCGTTTGTGACAAGTGGCACATCAAATGAACTACCTCGGTGTTCCATGTCCAGTGGGGGCTAATTTTCGATTCAGCACATCCAGGAGGAGCACCTGGCGAATAACCTCCTAACAGGAGGATTTTAGGGTCTCTTTAAGCAAAGCTTATTAAATCGAAATGTGAAGAATGGAAGAATGTACCTTAGTAATATTTCGCATCTAATTCACTCTATAATAGCTAGTTTTAAATTAGTTATGCATTACAAATGCACCATCACAAAACGAATACAAACGAGCAAACACAGTCAAACTAACGAAGATATAAGTAAGCGAAAGAAATAACAAAACAAACTAGACTATGTTTATGACGAAGTCATAAACTTAAGATTATGCATTATGATCAAAATTGCAACTGTTGACTTGTGAAAAATCTTTTTTGACTTGACCTTTGTCTCAATATCATAATTTTATTGCTGGATTCTCTGTGCTTGCTTAGCTAGGAAATCCATTTTACTGCAATCCCATTTTAACACTTTCACTTATGTCATGCGACCTTGTCACGCCCATTTTTCGAAAACTCCTTAATACACATCTATGCTCGAGCGCCTACCCATACGTGCAAGAACATAGGCTTCTAGTCCAATACTATAAGTGGTGTTGAGTGACAAACTCATTCGTCCTAATCTTCACATTTTCCGTCCAGCTTCTGTGACCTTTGACCCGGAGGTCACCATTCTTACCGTTTTCTGCTTACCTAGAACGGAACTTTTCTAAACTCAAATTTCCAAAAAAATACTTAAAGCACACCTACCCCACAGGGTCTAAATACCTGTGAAAAAAATTCAATTAAACTCAAAGCCCTAGGAGGAAGTGAGCAACAAAGAAAAACTGACCACTGGCCAGTGTCCTTGACCATTTCACTCGTGGTTACATCATTGTTAGTCACATTGCCTCAGGTGCCTACCCTGCAAGTTTCATGATTCTAGCTCTTATAGTTACAGAGTTATTGACCACACCCCCATTTTAAAACTTTTGCCCATGTTACGTGACCTGGCTACGCCTACTTTTTGAAAAACACTTAGTGCCCATCTACACGCAGTTGTCTGCCCACGCATGCATTAACATTGACTCCTAGTCCAGCACTGTCAGAGGAGTTGAGTGACAATGTCATTCGTCCTAATTTTCACATTTTGGCTCCTAACTAACAATAATATTCTGCTGTATGCAGAATCTTCAATAGAATGGAACCACTAGAGTGCTGGGACCGGCACGTCTTATGTACTCGTTTCTTGTAAAGTTAATGTTTTCCATCAGAAAATAAAAGGAAGGGTTCACGGTAGTCATGATCCGTTTTTGCAAAAATTTAGACAACGCATTGTTGGTGGCGGATCCATACATTAGAATGAAAGAAAAAAAACAAGCTAACAAGGTGTACTGCAGGTCCATTTAGCAGACGTGACCCATTTAACTAGCACATTTGAGAGACGTATTGATAACAGAAGTGAAAAATGGAAATTTCTGGCGCGCTATAAACTCTGGCCTGTGACAGTTTCCAAAAATAAGCGTGACGACAACAACAGCAGCAGCAGCAACAACAACATGACGAAGCTTTAGGATGCCCACAATTCATTCGGATCCAAAAAAATGAGTGAAATAATGAACAATTAAAAGAAAGCGAGCAAACAAATAAAAATGACAGAAAACAATCGCGATGATAGCTCTGGGACGACTTTTTGAATGAGAACTACTGCATGTAGGAAAGTTTGGTACAAAAATGTTTGGTACTGGTAATTTTGGTAGGAGGAAATTTTGATACCAGGAAAAGTTGGTGTTGGGAATTTTTGGTACAGGTAAATTTGGTACTATCATCTTTAGGCACAAGGAATTTTTGGTACTAGAAAAATGTGGTACTGGAAACGCTTGGTACGAGGAAACTATGGTACCAGGATTATTTATCACCAAGAAATATTGGTACAAGGAAATCTTGGTACTAGGAAAATATGGTATGAGCAAAATTTGGTATTAGGAAAGTTTGGTACTGGAAAATTTTGGTACTAAACGAAAAAGACAGCATTTCTATATCTCAGTATATAATAATTGTTTCAACTAGAAAACAAAGAAGTTTATTCAGTAGGGAGGAAACATGGTACTGGGAATGTATGGTTAATTAAAATGTCCAGTAATTATACTGTAATTAATAGTGCGTGGTAGCTAAAATTTTATCCGTGATTATCCCATCCATATAGGTACGTCTGAGAATTCTTTCAGAAAAAATGAAAATGCTATTCTTCCAAAATGCTCGGTCATTTTTTTTTGGGGGGGGGGAGAGATCAAACTGGGATAAGAACATAGCATTCATGGCTAATGATATCGCAGAACAGAAACGTCCTGCATAAGCATAGTTTGGTTTCCGGTGAGGCCCACAGTATGGAGTGAGAACTGTCTTCTTGATGATGATGATAGTAATGAAGATGATGAGAATGGTGTAATGATAACAATAATGATGACGAAAACATCGACATCGATTCTTATGTGGTGGTGATGGTGGCAACATTGATTCAGATCAGTTCCAATTTAGTGACATCCTGACACAACACGCATACTGAACTAAACAACACCAGCAGCAGCAACAACGAACAACAAACAACGACATCGACAACAACAAAACAACAATAACAGCAGCAACAAAACGACAAAAGTAACAATGGTGACATGATGACAGCAATAATGATGATGATGATGCTGGTGGTGGCAGTAATCGCAACAAAAAGCGAGCGAGAAACAGACAAACAACAACAACGACAACTAATAAACAACAGACAAACAAACAAAGAGGAATCGACCAAAAAACAAATAAAAATGCAACAATATGATCATCTATAACTTGTACGAGTAGGTAATATGAAATATATTTTCATAATAGCAAACTTGCCTTCTACCAAACTTTTTCTGTACTGAATTTTTCTAGTACCAAACTTTGCGAGTACTAAACTTTTCTAGTACCAAACTTGTTCCGTACCATTTTTACCTTGTACCATATTTACTTGTACCAAAAATGCCTGACAAGACTGCGTTAGTACTATATTTTCTCTGTAGTAAATTTTACCACTACTAAAATTACCACGTAGCAAAAATTCCTAGTATCAAATTTTCCCAGTAACAAATTTTCCTCGTGCCAAAATTGTCAGTACCAAACTTACATGTCCTGAACGTTTTAGTGCCTGACTTATCACGCACCGAACTGCTCGTACACCTTTGCCAAACTTCACACAAATGAACCAGTTCGTTGTCGAGAATTTAATTTTTGGTTCCTTTTGTTTGTTTTCTCCTCAGGTAATTAAGGGAGAGACGTTGTATCAAGCTAAAAGGTTGTTTCCGAAAGGTTTATTATTAATATTTGTTGTCCAAATTCAATGTTTCCTGTCTATAGTAAATGAAACAAATAAGCAATAAATTAAAACATCATGATGTACTTATTTACAATTCTACAAACATATCAACTTTATAACATTCACAATATTTCCTGTAAAAAAATAACACAATATAAGATTAGTAGACGTCACGTCATTTTACAATTTCAATATATCATTTGTAGGAAACTTATTCCTTATAACGGGGACAAACAATACCCCTTCCCTTTTACTGCGTTAACTTAACGGGGAAAACTCTACCCCTTTACTACATCGGGGAAAGAACTATATAGCATTTCGGGAGAAACCTGTACCGTTTTTTAATTGTTGCCTCGGATTTTATACCATGACTTATTCATTTCATTCAACACACATTAAGCAACTAATGAAGCGTTAAAACAAGTTTTCTATTTACATATGTACACAATGGAACTACAGAAGTAATTAATACATAATTTCGTAGATGTTTCGTACATTCATTTACAAGAGGCAATTTGCTGTTCGGAAATGTATTTCCGGCATTCGTCTTCAAGTTAAACATTTTTACAACTGTTTGGTCGTCTCGAGAAAATTAAAAAAGAAAGAAAAAACAATCTACAAAGTGCAAAAAACAATTTGAAAACCTGCATAGATAGGCATAGAACAGATCCATGTAACTCGGCACGCCAATTTTGTGATTCTTCCTGTACTGATACGAGTACAACATTTACACGGGTCTCTAACTTATAGTGTTTGTTGCAACACCATTATTTCTATATAAGCAATACACTACGCGGTCTGTTCGCACGTTATGGTTTGTTAGTGTGTTAGTGGTTATAACGTTTGTAATACTACATTTTTCCAGTTCTGATATCCAACAAAACCTTTGCAGAAAGCTTTCTCGTTATTACTTTTTTCATTACTAGACAACAAAATTCTTTGTGATTGTTCCACGGTTTGGGTGAAGACAATGGGTTTTCGCGTCTCCGCCATTGACTGCCATGAACCTCCCGTCAAACACGAAGACGTGACGATTGAAGATTTCAATTGCAAAGACGCCACAGTCGCCACTATCCATCACGGGTACCTGACTGCAGGAGCAACGGGAAAAAACCCTGCATATTTTCTGAAGTTACAGGCCTGGATTTTCATAATAATGTTTTCTTATTAGGCTTATAAAAGTTAGCAATTGATTCGAAACTGGGCTATGATGAAACATTTCTAATTAAACGACGTAATAAAGGTTTTCTGACTTCAACATTTTTACTTCAATCCCGTTTATGACCAGGCCAGTCTTTGGATAGGTAACAGCTAACAAAAAATCATTTTATCTTGAAGAACTTTTGTCGTTTACGCAAATCATTTTAGGTGTGTAAGGAATTTGGATTCGTGAACTAACCGTGGACTTCTGTATATTAACTGGACGCGACACGTTACGTTAACTATAGGCTACAAAAGAAAAGCCATTACGTCAAATTTAATGTTAAAAGTGTGTAATTAATAAAATTGTGCATACGTGCAAGACAAATGAATTTTGCTTGTTTTTTACTCAGAACTGCTAATTATGTGTCATTGTTGATTAAATTTGTAAAAACTTGTTTAAAACCGGAACTAAACAGTGTTGTTAGGTTAAAGAATATTAATCTATAGGAGTCCATGTACTAACAAAACCTGAATGCCTGTGTCAGCAGCATATTTCGAAAATGAATGATCAAAATATAAAATAGCTACAAAATTTGCAAAAAATATTTAAAGCCGGAATTTAGCAATGACGTTAGATTAAGAATCATAGATTATAGGAATCCATCAACTAACAAAGGCTAAGCGCATGTGTCAATGAATGATCAAAATACAAATAGCCGCAAAACTCGGAGAGAAGTTTCTCCGTGACTCAAACTCTGACTTTGAAAACTCAAAGGCCCAGACTCCAATATAAGCCAAATCAGTAGGTAAAAATTGCGTGCATTAATTAGTTGGCGTGCAGCAAAAAGTAAACGTGTGATTGACGTAACACCAATTTATGACGCCACCACCCTTACTGTCATCACCGCTGTCAATAATTCAGATTAAATAGAAGAAAAGCTCTCACATCAAAGACGGCTGTTTTCATGACAAAAATCTTCCAGTGAAATCAATTTGTCTGTTTTGGTATGTGACAGTCATCACCCGTCCATCTCACGTAACATCTGCAAGCGACATCCTGATTATCATGTCCCAACCATGTACGCGAAGGATGTTTTAAACCACTCAAAATCCGTTTTTGATGCTTGTAGACAAAATGCAACAATTCTGGCGTAGGCTTGCCCAACAATTGGGGAACGTCGGTTCGTAATCTACACCTAAAATTATCAAAAGGAAAACATTTCATCCAACAGCAGAATAAAAATAATGGGTTAAATAGGCTGTTACGGCTATCTAATAGAGCTATAAAATATTGTGTTCATTGTTCACACATTGTTCATTGAAAAAACAAGAAATAAAAGACGGAAACACATTTGCTCTTGCACTGATGTAGATATGAACAACTAAGAAACACCCTTTACACGGATAACGCGGTATAGGTTTTTTGTAGCGCTGTATATGTGTGTAATTGTATCTTTATAATCGGTGTGTGTATTGTGTAATTTGTAATTGTGATTACCCAATAAAACATTTTAAATATCATTGTTCAATCTACAACGTTGAAGACTACGCACAAAAGGTCACTGGCAACACTGTGAAGTGATGCCTGAGACCTGAATAGATGTCATATCAGTAAGTAAATTCTGAGCTTCATTGCTGCGCCTATTATTAAACTGGACAATAGTTTTGCAGTACATTGGATAAAGCTCATGTCAATAATTGGTTTAAAAAATCGTGTCATGGCTTTTAGGTGATATGCATAATTTAAATAATTATCAGACGTGCCTTCCATGTCCGCTGCAAATCTTTAAACTGCATGCCTGGGCTGAAGTAATGACGTACTTGGCAAATGGACCTAAAGTTTCCGCTATGTAATCTGCGAGGACCTCGCACCTATGGAGTGTATTTACCGCGCCACTGCTGCCCCAAATGACAATTCCATCTAGTCCAAATAATGCAGCCTGTCCGATGGTGTTAGCCAAATCAACCTATAGGAATTGAATGTATTTAGAAATAAAAGAAGACTGATAAAATTGTTGACGCGTAAATAATTAGTCAAATAAATGAGTGAGTGAGTGAGTGAGTGAGTGAGTGAGTGAGTGAGTGAGTGAATGAGTGAATAAATGAATGGAAAGACTACACGAAGGTTATCTTTAATTGGCACTGCACCTCTCTGAGATTTGTGTCAATATTTTTCCTGTAATAGTACATCATATATGGATAAACGACGGACTGATCGAATTTCTCTGTGTTCTGTGACACTCGAATAGATTCTTGCATCACAGCATAAACCACGTAACCTCTTTCTGTAGAGTTCAAGTCCAACCCCAGATAGACAGACGGATTTAACATGGAGCTTTTATCGAATAACCAATGTAACCTTGACAAAGCAAAAAACGTTCATGGTTATTAATAATAGCACAACAGAGTACAATATCGCAGCCATTACAATGTTTTCAAAATAAAGGAATATACATAAATGTTATACGTAACATATGCAGTGTGTGCAACTAGTTCACTTTTCCTGCAGAAATTTTATTCAGTTCTGATGTAGTGGTATTATTAGACCATATTATTCAAAACACTTACTTATTGTCAAGTTCTATTATATTTCGGTTGCAGAATTTTTCTCCCTTGTGATTGTGACAGTCTGGAAATCCATAAAAACCCCATTTTCCTTGCGGACGATGTAATTTAGCAAATTCCAGTGTAGATGTAAAGAAGGCCCTGTTAAATCAAATCACAGATGCAAGCAGTGACAACAAAGTTAACACAGTACTAACACAAATTAAGTAGACGCGAAACCGCACATGCTAAAACAATCTGGGTTGTCTGACCAAGTAGTGCTGTTGTAGTGACCTCTGTTCTCATTGTTCTTGAACTGAACTATAATCATTTAACTTGCTCTGACCAGAGTTGACCCAACTTGATATGGTTTTACCTGATCTGGCAAAATCTGAGATCGTTACATTCTAATCTTACTAACGTTATTCTTCCAAGCAAACAACTGACAAGGTCTGATTCAAACTTTAAGAACACCACAACGCATGTTTCAAATTGTTGGCCGTTTACATTGCATTTAATAACACTAGAAACTAAATTAAAACTAATTATAGTATATTTATTATGCAGTTTTAAAATACCTAGCTGCCGATTCAAATTGTAGCTTAGCTTCTGCTTCAACTATTGTCTTATTCCAGTCCGGATGTTCTTTCCTAACCTAAAATTGATGATTTACTTGTTAACCGGAAGCAGAGGCATCCTCCTGATAAAATCGATATATCAGTTAGTTGGAAAAAATCACAAAACTATTGGCTATAATAGTAATAATATCAAACTAAAGTGGGTGCTAAAGCACTACGCAGCCTGCAACTTTCGGTTAACGTCTACGTAACGAAATTGCTTTAACTATAGTAACACTTTATAATTGATTATCTGTGCTCAGAAAAGGTACATAATCGAGATCATCGTTTGTTTTAGGGAGTAAATTGCAGAGTGTATCAGAATTGGCAATTATTTTTGCACTACTTTTAATGCCAAAATAGATCCAAAAGTCCTGAGTTAGATTTTAGTAGCTTTATAACGTTTTATTTGAAAACAAAGAATTAAATTGTAAGTACGTTTGCCGCGTTTAACATAAGATTTTAAAACTAATTGCGCTATTTGGAAAATTAAACAATACTGAAACTAGATGACAATATTTTATGAAAAGTAAAAAGGCTTACATCTCTCAGCTTTCTTGATGAGAGAAACATTACTTAAATGCAAAGTACCTTATCATATTGCTACATACAAAACAGTACTCAAAGATTGAACACAGGCGTGGTTTTGTCATCTGAGCGCTTCGTTTCACCTGAATTAGACTGGTCACGTAACCAATCGCAAAATCTATTTCCGGTTAAAATTAGGAAACCTCGGACAATTTTGTTTGCAGGTATGTGTCCTTTATAGGCAATTACACAAACTATCAGATAATGCCCAAAACATCAGTGTGCATTTCACATATTAATAAACGGTGAATTGCCTACATAGAAAAAACATAGATAATTAAACGGCTAATACAGTTTACAAACGGCAATAAAATATGCAAAACCTAATATGCATACATATATATGATTCAAAAACTAAATGTGTTAGTGTGTGTGTGTGTGTGTGTGTATGTGTGTGTGTGTGTGTGTGTGTGTGTGTGTGTGTTTGTGTGCGTGCGTGCGTGCGTGCGTGCGTGTGCGTATATATATATATATATATATATATATATATATATATATATATGGGCAATTCCACAATTAGAGAGGCATGAATCTAAAATTTCAATTTTGTTTTTTCCATAATTTTTGTGTTTGACTTAGTAAAAGGCATATTGAAGTTTCAGGGAAAAGTTATTTGTCAGGGTATGTGGTTAGCTTTAGATACTGAATTCACTTTTGAATGAGTGTACTTTCATGCTAAATTTCATTGGTAAAATCTGTATAATGGTAAAGAAGCTATATATTCAAAACAAATAATGCATTCCAATCAGAAATATCAAATTCATATAGGCAGCGTAATGTCTTCATGGATTTATATTGGCAAAGTTGACAGATACGTCTTGAAAATACCAATATAGTTGCATTTTCCCAACCTCTGCAAGCCACGTAACGTTACTAACCGAAAAGTGAATTTATTTACCTCCTGAGAATATAAAATCTCCACATTGCTTCAAATTTTGCTACTGTGTGCAATGACTAGTTAAAATATGAAAACAAGTATCACTAATCATGATAGAAATTAAAAATATTAGCAGTCAAAATGTGTAACGTTACTAACTATGTAGCGTCACTAACCAAGCTGTAAACGTTACTAACCATTATATGAGTGAATTTTTCTTATACACTGGTTGAAATGGTCAGTGTGTCGAGATGGTCAGATGGACAAACTGTAAAGTTATTAACCAGGATTTTCGTCTCTAATTTTGAGACAGTTATAATGAGTAAAGATATTTGGCTTGCATATTACCCTTAAAGGTAGAAGTGATGAAGAGATGTTAATACCTTTGAAGCATATTACATTTTAGGAAACTTTTCATTCAAAGATGCTCATTAATTTCTTCTTAATTATTTCATGAAATGTTTTCATTTTTTTCTCTATTCTAGGTCTACACTAGATTGATGTATTGTAACAAGAGTGAGACTTAATATCAATAGATAAAGAAATGGCTGTTATTAAAAATATGAGAACATCCTTCAAATGCAACGTTACTAACCATGCAATTGCCCATATATATAAGGTAGCAGGAAAAGCGAGACTGCCCCTTCAAAAAAAATCTGGCAACCCACTTTAATTAAAGTAGTAGCGAAACCCCGCAAAACAATTTTGCGCATAAACTCACAACAACAACCCACACCACATCACACCGCACCACACCTCCCATACTATACTGCAACACAACACAACACCACACCAAACCCACCACATCAATTGGTGATCATGATGGTGATGATGACGATGATGATGGCGATGATGATGACGACGACTATGACGACACCTAAAAAAATTTTGCAGATAAGCCCACAATGACAAACCATACCACATCCACCCCCACACCACCCACATTACATTACCCACTCCACACCACGCCACACCACACCAACCCACCGTTCCACTCACAGCACAACACCCACACCACACCAGACCCAGTTAACTAAACCCACCACACCACATAGTGATCATGATGATAACGACAATGATGATGATGATGATGACGACGATTACAACACAAACAACATTAACACCAACAGCACAGCATCATTGCCAGCATCGTTAAAATCATCAATCCACTTTAATTACAGTATGTAAAATCTTAAAATAAATAAAAACGTTTTTCGCTTACCAGATCAATAGAATGTTTTCGATAAATTGCCAACGCGTCAAAGTTTAGATCCCACAATGGCCTCCAAGATTCGAAATCGATCACTGCTAGTCCGTCGTAATATCTTCGTGGAATTACACTATGAACATCGTTATCTAACTTCCGAAGATGGCCTGTCAGATTTCCTAGCTGTAAAAGAATCAATTCAGTTCAGTGTCTAGAAACAATAAGTAACAATATTTTGAAACAATAAGCAGCAATTTGAAGCAATTTTGAAACTTACATGCTTCGTCATCTGAAACACCTTCTCAAACAACCTTTCCATTCTCACTTCCATAAAAAATATGACGTAACAAAAATATGTTCAAAAGTGTGCTACTCTAAACCTCATCCACAATATCTATCCTGTTCAGCCACCTTCCATCTAAACATTTATTTCCAAAGTTGCTATACTTGCTTTTGCCGTTACTCAACTTTCAAAGAAAAGTCTTGGTTAACTAACCATGTATCATCCAGTAACTCAAGCACAAAGCAAAAAGCAGGCGACATTGGGTCACCTTATTGTACCACTGCTGTAACTCAGTTTTCTTACATTTTATACCGCTCCAAGGCAACTCAATTTCAGACTCTGGGTACCACTTTTTCCAAAATTCTACAGATTTTCTCAAATCCCAGTCGCTCCAATACTCGCCATAATTTATTTCTTTTCCAAATGTGCTTTCTGTGTGTGTTTTCCAAGTCTAACAGACCTTTCTGTTTTGAGCTATTTCCTTAAGCAGAGGAATTATGACGCAATTATCTTTTAATCTTTTATTTGAACGAAACCCATTTTACATAATAGATACCACATTGTTATGTTCCATTGCACTAACCAATCAGTCTTTCAAAATTCTCAATAAAAGTTATTGTCATATGGTCTATAATTTTCCACTATGTATTTCAACGTCGTCTCTTTTATGAATAACACTAACCAAATCACTTTTCCACAAAGAAAGTATACATTTAAAAATCAGGATATTATTCAGGGCCTTATACAAAGACTCTTGGGGTTTCCGCTTAGTCAGAAATTCACCAGCTATTTGATCGCTACCACACGTCTTTCCTTTTGTAATTCCCTTCAATGTTTTTTTCACTTCACTAAGAGCGATTTCTTGCATAAAGTGAAATTCACTAATTGTTGCTCGAAAATGTACTATTTACTTCAATCAACACAGTATCACCTTCTTTTTGAAAAAGACAGTCCCAAACTCTTAAATGTCATCGTCTATTACCATTTTCACTTAACATAAACACCTTACTATTAAGATAAACCTTTTTCCTACCAGCAGTTGGCCACCCGAAATGCATCCGAAATTTCTTGTTATTTCCATCACCTTTCCCTCATAATCATACGCCTTTTACATGTCGTTATACCTCTTATTTTATCGATCATAGTTTCTGAGACCTATATTATAATATCGGATAAACAACAATTTCCTCTTCTACATATTCTCGTGGTATATTACTACAACCAACATTCTTGGAAATTACTCGAATCAGTTTCATCATTTAATTTCTATTTAGCACGCCCACCCTTAGCTGTTCACCATCACCATCGCCACCGCCAACCACTATTACCGCCACCAGTGTCATCGTAACCATAATCGACTACATCCATCATCACCATCACCATCACCATCACCATCACCATCACCATCACCATCACTATCATCATCATCATCATCATCATCATCATCATCACCGTCGGCGTCGTCGTTGTCACCATCGTCGTCATCGTCGTCATCGTCATCCTTCTTCTCCTCCTCCTCTTTCAGCATCACCAGCACCATCACTATGTAGCTCTTTACAAGCTTTCATGTTAATGAATTACGGGTTTATTTGATGGTTTTTTGTACTTTATTTAAACCAGATTTACTCCAACAATTCCCAAACTAGCACTACTAGCCGAGCGGTGAGGTAGTAGGACACAGATGATAGTAATTTATAAACTGAATGAGTTGGCCCTAGGTTCCTCTATAGGGCGTACCTTGAGGCAAAAGATGTGGGTTCGAATCACGAGTGGGATTTTAAGTGTCAGCCTGGAGTTGCTGTTTTTGGGTTTAGCAAGCAAAGTGTGACATGTTCATGATATTTTTTACTATTTAAATACTTTTTAAACGTTCACAAAAAGACACACTCCAAAAACACCTATTTTTGTCTATAGAAACGATCAAAATTTAATGAACAAATTTGTGATGATCAAAAGGATATTATTCAAAATCAATCAGGGTGATGCGCTCCCTTTTGGATCAAAATTAAAAATACTTTCAAAGACAGACTCTCATACAGCAAAACTGTAGTTAATCACTAGAGCGTAGCTGTTTTTCAGATAAATTAAACCTAAATCATGTCATAAGTTTAAACAACAAACCTTCAAATTGTTGAAAACTTCTTAGACATAGTGTTGTTTACCAGACATGGAAGAAAAATAAATACGAGGCACAATCAAACTAAAGATAAACAAATCAAGATCTAATACAGTAGGTACTCACTACTAATTACCCTTTCCCCGGGACGTGCACCGAAAAACCTGTCCACACTGAGATGGTTCACTGGCTATTAACATCTTGGCATACCACATAAGTCATTGGTGACGTCACTTGAAACGAAGTCTACATTTATAAACTTGTCATCATTTCTCACGACTCACAAGCTTATTATTAATGAAAGTGCACTTATTCTAAAAATACCTGTGGAATTCCTCCATTAACGGCTATCCCGTTCTTGTAATAAGGAAACAAACCAAGGTGATAGAACAGCGTGACCTCATCACCTGCGAAGCTCTGATTGTCATTCACCGAGATCTGATGACGTCTGAGTAAAGCCTCGATGTCAATGCCATACTTATGCTTGCATTCTAGACTAGGAGAATTCCAGACAACACGGAAAGCGGCAGCATCCTGACTTCGACGCCATTGATAGCTCGAGGTGTTACGCGAAGCCAAAAATATTATTCCCAGGATGCTAATAAGCAGTATAATCGGAACAACTGACGCCATCAACTATGATATGTCAATCGCTAATCAACATCAAGAATAGCTTCGCAAGTGATATTGAGAGTTGATTGCGTACAAACTTGTTATAGTGCCGTTACAGTAGCGTGATTGCAATATTTGATCATTCTTTTCATACAAAATACTGTTCGTCGTGTAGTTTTACTAAACTTGTACTTTATGTCAACCTGTAGTATTACTAAATCAACGCGTCAGAATTACAGCTCAATATTTTGTGAGCTGCGCTGCTCATGTGAACTTTGTTCTGTTATAACTGAAAGCGGAAATCACAGCCTATTTTCTATTCCTTGTAGACACTACATGGAAAGTGCGCGCACCACAGATCATTGGGTGGGTAGAATTAGTAGTTGACAGGTCAGCAGTCAGCAAGCCACTAGAGCTGACTGATGTCCTGTATCCTCGACCCTATACCGAGGTCATCGTTCACCAAACCATTATCTGAAATCCTATCCCAGACGTTTACCCAACAATGGCCCTAGCCTTCTGTGTTTCTGTGAATGCCTAAGGAAACTCGATGCCTAACATAAGCAAATATTAACAAGAATAAGAATCATCATATGGGTGTTTTTAAATCCCCGATGTTCGTTTTAGAGCCTGTTTTTCTATTACGTTACTCCTTCAGGAGCCCTGATCTGGGGCTGCTTAAGCCTAAATAATGCCGTTACAACGCAACTTAAAGAAAGCTGTGAAATTACATGTCACAGCTATTCCTTTTATCGCCAAGTGCCTATTATAGTAATTCTAATTAATTGAACCTAAATCCAACACGAATTTATAATAAAGGTGTCGTAACACATTAATTGTCTCTAAGTTATCGTTTACATTCCCGTTACGGCACATAGTAAATATTCCATTTTTGACTGTTATGTGATGCTTCAAGCAAGGTCCATGTAGCAATATTATTATTAAACTACAAATTTATACACAACACTGGCGGAAGGTATTATATGCAGGGCCACGACCTTGGCCACGGTTTATCCTTGCTATGGAAGTGTAATGGAAATTTGCCGAGCAAACATAAAGTCGGCTTGGCAGACAGCATACAGAGCCAGTTCCCAGGGGCTATACAGACTTTTTTTCAAGGACTAATCACGTCGGTACCCATATAGTAGTAGGTGTGTGTGAAATTAGTTTTCAAATATCTTTAACAGGCAAAATAAAGTTTTTTCCTGTGTATCAATCAATTCATCATTACCATCTACGTCAGCAACATACAAAGTAAGTACGTCAGAGCTAGACCAGAGTATATTTACGTAGTTTAGAATACACTAGAGTAAACTTTGCATTCATGATAAGCATTTAAGAAAGTAGGGATTGGTTAGAAAAAGCATACAGTCAAAAGAACCGTAGTACTTTGTTGTCTTGCGATTTTGCAAACGTGACAGGCAATATAGAACTTACTGAGATTGTAAAAAGAAGAAAGAAAGGAATTTTATGCATGTTAGATCTGCATGTAGTACATAATACAAAGACAGCAGATAAATGTGGAACTAATGTAAATGTAATGTAAAGCTTAGCTGCAAATGCTGACCATTTTGTACTGACAAAATGATGTACTGTAAAAAGAAGATACTGAAATGTTATACTATATCGAGCAATTATGCCATTCTAATTGAAATAAATTAGGTAAGCGTGGTTATAGAATGTGCTTTTCATTTCACAGACCATAACATAGGCTTACTGATTTACGTTATTACTATACAAAATTACTATTGTTCAACGTTACTTCCGAATAACGTTAATGTTTGTGTGTAACATAACGCCTACCATACAAAAATACAAAATGCCACCTTATATAGCTGAGGGTAGCGTACCATTATTTTCCTGAAAAAATAGCAGTGCCCTCAACTATTGTTAACTTCCGTTTTCTGAGTAGAGGATAAGAAATGGGAGATACCAGTAGCGAATAAAAATCCACAATGAAAAAACAAGGACAAGAAAGAAAAGGTACAATGTAGTCTTCAGGTGACATAAAAAGAAGAAAAAACAGAAAATGATCACAAGGATTACTATACTACTGAGCACATTTTTATATGTTTATGGGAGATTATTAACACATAAAAAGGATGCAAACACGTAGAAAACACACAAAAGCTCAGCAGATAAATACACAAGGGAGAAACACTTTAAAAATAAAATTTATAAATAGCTCGTATATCTATCAGAGAACGAAATTCGGAAAACAATACAAGGATAGAAAGCGCACAAAAGTGTAGCAGTTAAAAAGCGAGAGCGAAACATACAATTATATTTCTGTGTGTCCTACTCTATCATGTGACTGTGGTTAGTAATAGTTTATACTTCTGTTTCACTTTCGCTTTTTAACTGATATACTTTTGTGCACTTTCTAGCCTTGTATCGTTTTCTGAATTTCATTCTCTGATAGATATACGAGCTATTTTTAAATTTAATTCTATAAACTTTTTCAGCTAAATCTACTCCATTGCATTGCTCGACAACGTTAGCGTTTTGTGTATTTTACGTAATGTATATTTTGCTCAGTGATGTAAAATGCATGTATTTAGTATGCGGTATGATTTGTAATACATGTATACATGTATGTATGTGGTATATAATGTATGCATATGGTATATTGTGTATTGCTTCTCATGGCCAATTGTCATGTATTCGACGTTGCTGGGCTTTGTCATAATATCTCACGTACATATTATAGAAAAGACCTCGTGGGGTTAAAAACACTACATTATAATATTTATACAGACATTATACATATATTATACCTTATACACTATGTAGTTTGGTAAGTAGTGTATAAGGTGGAATATATGTACAATGTCAATATAATGTAATGTATTTAACCTCACGAAGTCTCTTGCATATAGTGTTCATATTATTTGCTTATCCTCCTTTGACTAACCTGCACATGTAACGAATTCATCTCTATACACAACATAATAATTATTCCTTATTATATACTAACAATATTGTACTTACAAGATTTATTTCATAATACATTAAACCATTTTAGTTGTAAGAATTAATTTTTTTATATGCTAATTTCTTATTATTTGTTACGTATTGTTATCCTGTACATTGCATTTTGAGAGAAATAAATAAATAAAATAAAATTTTAAGAGTGTAAACAAAAAAACTCCCAAAAATGTTCAGTCGTTATAGTAATTCCTTGTGATTCTTCTCTTTTTTGTCCTTTTCTTGTTTACCAGACGAACTACAGTGGTAGTTTGAAACGTTCCACTTGTGCCATTTTTCCTTGTTTTGAAGCTGTGGGATTTTATATTCATTGTTAAAATTATTGTCATTAGAAATTGGTTTGTTATTGTGATACTAGTGCAGTATTTTGTTTCGTTTATGTAAAATCGGCACAATATATATGTGACCAACATTGTCGCATGGACCTATATTAATTGTATCACTGTCCCTTGCTATTTTAAAAATGTGCCAGTAACTTGTACTTTTACTGTTACAGCTGTTAACATGCGATTACAGGGTATTTATTGTTTTACTTCATTTTTAACAGATGGCCTTTATGACTGATAACGAAAGGACAAGCCATTTTGTTCTAATTGCGTTGACTCTAGGCATCATTGCATTTTTCGTACACTATGTAAGACGAAAGCCAAAAGGTAGCCCGCCAGGTTCGTTGGGTCTGCCCATCTTTGGACACTTGCCATATATGGCAAACGAGCCAGGTAATTTCTTGATGGAGATGCGGCACAAATACGGATCGATTTTTAGTATATTTTTCGGCCCGTTATTCGCCGTAGTTGTTAACGATTATGAAACCGCGAAAGAGGCATTTTTAAGACATGGCGATGTTTTTTCTGGTAGAGTCCACATGTATGTAGTTGAAAGAATCTACATAGAAGAAAATCAGCCAGGAGTTATTCATGGTAAGACACTTCGTTGTTTTGATTACTTGTAGGTCTGTCTGAGCTCAGCCCAATTAGCTTGAGTGCTGTCTCCTGTGTAATCCATATTTGAAAATAAATTTACAAGAATAATTATTTAGCTACAATCACATATCTTAAGATCTTCAGTAATGTTATGCATTTGTAGTTCAATTAGTAACTGTCAAAAGGGTAAATAATTAATGGTTTTAACTGGTCGGTTTTAACAAGATGTATCAGCTGATGAATTTCTTGCAAAGCTTCTTAAAACAACTGTTTACATTTTCCTCCTTGCCACAACTTTTTGGTGTTATTAGGTCTCATTAGCTCCGAAGGAAAACTTTGGAAGGAACAACGTAAATTTGCTCTTAGCAAACTCCGGGAATTTGGCATGGGAAAAGCGAGCATAGAGGTATGTATGCGACTTTTTCAGTCACGCTTTGAACAAACCATGTGCAGTATGTGTCAGGAATGTTCCAAGATCTGGCTAGCAGTGAAACTTATTGAATAAAGATAACATTACTGATACAGTCAAGACATTTTTCGTGACTGCTATATGGATTTAACAGCTGGACCACTGCGTCAAATTTAAAGAGATCACAAATAATTAGAAATCGCGGGTGAATCAGTGTGACATATCATGGCCAAAAAGCATCATGTGGCGAATAGCTCAGTCGAAGGATAAGTTCAGTAAATAACAGTTTTCTGACATCTAAGAAACAAAATGAACTATTCAGAATTAAGCCGTAGCAAAAGAATTGGATAATTGGATAAAAAGTTCACACGCCGCAATGTACACGTGAAGTGGTTTCCTTATTTTTGTATGAAAACTATTCGTTTTATTCTCAAAATTTTACAGACTTCCCGACTGCTTTGGCGATGCATTTGCTTCTTATCCTTTATTTATTTTAAAAACTACAAATAATTAATACTGAAAATGAAAAATCAGAAGGCGCAGACCCATTTGATTGGTTTTAGTTGTCATATCACATATAACAGCACATCATCGCCTCACATGTTTAAGTAGGTGAAGTCATGACTTTTAAAAACATTTTGAGAATCCAGGTATCGAAACGTAAAATTAGGAACAATATTAAATTTTACTGATACCCAAATTTCCCTGTGCTCAAACTCAAACTAGTGCATGTCAAAAAGCAGGTCGGATTCAGATGACACCTTCAACATGACAATGATGGTCGATGAAGGCAATAATTATGTATATTTTTGATACGCACTAATTTAGAAAATTTTAATCCACTATTAGAACTTAAACAGATACCATACGATGTTGTGATTAATTGGTATGCGACCAATATTTAGAAATAATTTGATGATGATGTTCGTCCTTCGAATCGAAGATGACCATAGTGACAGGGATAAAGGGTCAGTTTGGGGGGTTGTCATTCCTTTGATGAGCTCACAGGACTTTAAATGTTTGGTGGTGACCTGTCATCATGACTTGTGCGTGACTTGGTTTAAAGTGAGGGAGGGATTGCACCAGGTCAGAAGTATTATCCATGGGAAAGGCAGAGCCAGTACATCTGGTACTTCAGGCGTCGCAGGAGTTGTCGGAATCATGGTGCTATGCAAGATGACCCGCCTATAGGGACCCAGACCCCCAGCTCCGGGTTTTTGCTTGGGGTTTACTCCCGAAGCCTTTCCCAAGTAGGGTATAGCCACCAGGGCCTATTTCAGGGGGGGGAGTGGGGATACGTCCCCGGGGTCTCACCCGCCAAGGTAACATTATTTTTTTGCTTTATGCGAACAGTTCAAAAATTTTCTGGACGCCAACTATGGTGGCGCGCCCCCCCCCCCGAGGAGGCCTCACACGCCCCACTTCCCCGGGCCTCGCTTAGGCTGAAATAGGCCCTGATAGCCACAAAGCAGTGGTGGTTTGTGATCAGTGTTTTCCTTCACCTAGATGGATTACCGGTCAAGGCTAAGGAGCCCCATTTACCCGCCTGCTCTGAAATATATTACGCTATTTAACCCATAGTTGGGGTATGGAATGGTGAGTGCCTTTCAGCACTGCACCTCTGGGGCTCCATACTGCTCCGAGAAATAATTTACTCTGAGTAAAATAACACTGCTTTAATGTTGTGAATTTGTGGATTTTATTTACAGAACAAAATCAGAGAAGAAGTCTCCGTATTACTTACAGAATTTCGAGCTAAGGCTGCTGCTCCATTCGATATTCAATTCATTATGACGACTAGTGTATCGAACATCATATGTTCCATAGTCTTTGGCGAAAGGTTTGAGTATAACGACGAGCAGTTCCAATATCTCCTTGCCATTCTTAATGAAAACTTCCAAACCTCATCCATGCAGGGTTTGTTCCAGTTCTTCCCCATACTGAGATTTTTTCCATTCGTTAGAAGTAAAGTGAATCGTATCCTCCGTAACGCTAACAAGGTTTTGAATTTTATGGACGAAAGAATTGAACAGTGCAAGAGCTCGTTTGATAGCAACAACATCCGAAATTTTATAGATGCTTACTTGCTAGAGTTGTCAAATGCGAATGAGGAATCTAACACAAGCATACTCTCTCGTAGGTGTTTCTCTAACTATTATTTATAATTCATTTAAATAACCTGCTGTTTAAACTTTTTGGAAAAGTTGCCATGAATGTCGTTAATAAGACATATTGTAGGTTTTAACAGATGTTATACGTTTCTTCGAGTGGCAGAAAATTTGTGAATACTAATGGAAAAAATAACGTTTTAGTATAACAGCTAGATGTTTAAAAACAAAGCTTCAAACTGTGAGAAAACTAATCGAACTTGCAAGTTCTTTAGCCTGTTACTGGCATGCATTGAAGTTGAGACATTAGTATTAAATAAGATGTATGATAACCGGGAGACTGTGGTAAGTATTTGCACATCAAACCAAACCTTCGTACTTAGTTCTACAGGTTTATTTTGCGCGCTCTTACTCGAAACACCACCCGTTTTTTTGTTTTTTAGTGAGAGAGTTGCGGTATATCATTATCGATCTGTTTTTGGCCGGTACTGAAACAACTTCTACGACTTTGAGATGGGGTTTTCTGTTCTTGCTTAAGCATCGGGACGTCATGAAAAAGGTGCAGGCAGAAATAGATGATGTCATCGGACGCAGCCGTCTGCCAAGAATGGCCGATAAGGCAAAAATGCCCTACACAGAGGCCACAATTGTAGAAATACAAAGATGCGGTAAGAAATTATTTCACATGATTGATTGATTATTTGCGTTAAATGTAGTGATGTCTTGTCATTTGACTTATTTGTCGACCGACAATATGCCATCGTATAAAGTTGCATATCCAAGATCTAAACACAACATAACCACCTGATGTTAGTTAAGCGAAAGCTAGTAATGAAAGCTATAAATTGCAAAAAAAACTTGAAAATAAAAAAATAAAAATAATGACAAGCAAAAGCAAGGATACATGATATGAATAAGGATGAGGTCAAAGATCTCAAAGAACAAATGACTGGAACAAAGAACATCAGAGGTAAAGATGAACAAGGGGATAAAGATAAAGATAAACAAGAACTCAGTCCATTTAGATCATTTAAATTTTGGACTTGCATAATTCGAAACTCACCGAATGCTGGCTGTTCTAATTATTTAGTATTGTCATTCAGGATTTCGGTTTAGTAGGGATAAAGTAACGTCGTACGAGCAATAAAATAATTATTTCGTCTTATAGGTTACCTAGGTTTGAAAAAACCTGCTCGTGGCATAGCTTCAGCCAGCAATTGCACGTAGTTACATAACCTAGTACCAAACCTTTTGAGATGTAGTAAATTTTCAAACAATATAAGTTGAAAGAAATGCTTTATACGTTACAGCAAATATATTACCGATGGGTGTGCCACATCGGAGTTTGGAGAAAACAACGTTTAGGGGCTTCGAAATACCGGCTAACACGGTGATTATCCCAAACATGACAGCCATCCTAAATGATCCCAGCTGCTTCCAGAATCCACTTGTATTTAACCCCGAACGATTTATCGGTCAAGAGGGAAAACTGACCGGCTGTGAACCAGTGGCTGCTTTCTGTGTCGGTAAGTATTGAATTTTGAAAGGTGTTTTTCATTAGAGCCTTAAGAGTGTTAGCAAGAAGAAAATAGTGGCTGTTGGAAACCTTGTTATAACTTTGTTAGTTTAAATGTCTTTACGAAAACGTTTTTCAGGAAGAAGAGTATGTTTGGGAGAAGCACTGGCAAGAATGGAATTGTTTCTCTTTCTCACTTCTGTTCTACAGAACTTCGATATTGAATTGCCAGACGGCGTGATTGAACCAAACATGGAAGGATCCCTTGGGATCACTTTCTTGCCAAGCAATGACCCTTTGGTATTCCGTTCCAGATAAAACCAATATTCATTGCTGCACTGCTTTAGAGACTTAATTTAGGATATAGTCAACCAGAGCAGGCAAGCACAGACTGCCCATTTAAATAAATCTCTTACTTTCATTCAAATCAAATCAATTTATTTCACTAATATGAAACTGATTGCAACTTCTGAACATTCAATATACATTAATATTAAAACCCTGTACATACTGTATTATTTTCATGCTGTTTTAGATCGTTGCCGTACTTTTTTAATTTAGAATTTGATTGTGAGTGGGTTTTTGATAATATGTAAGTTGTAGTGTAATAATCGAATAAGTTGAGTACGTTTATCATTCCAAAAAACATCATAGATTATGTAGGACATACAGTTAATCATCTTCTATCAATGATTATACAGACTAGAGAATAGAGAATATGATTTATCATTCCATTTTTTTAGTTAAAGGTTTTTGCCTTGTAGGATTTGGTGTAGATGAGTATGTAATTGCCAGCAGTAGTATCTAAATGTGTGACTGCTGGGCCTTTTTTAACATAGAAACTGGGTGGGTATGCACCCTGCAGACCACAACTTAAGGCCCATTTTACAGTGAGGACACAAGGAAAAATGATGCACGGAATTGCTGTAAGAAAATCAGAAAATTTTCTGAAAATTTCTGATTTTCCTCGAAATTCCATGCAGCAAGACAGTTCATTTCACAGTGAAACCGCACGTTTTTTCTGCACATCCAGTTAGCTGCAGTAAGTTTGCGAGTTTTATATTGCATAGCCACGTCTAAATTAAGTTTTACTTGCCGTACTTCTCATATACGAAATACAACTAACAATGTTAGTCAAGGTAATGTTTTTTTAGTAAAGTTCTACTAACCACTTCAAAATATGAAGAAAAACAAATATATGCGAGCGTTGTTTTTCTTGTTAACGAATATAGCCATCTATGTTGCATTAATAAAGCATAAAATTGTCAGTCTGTTAAAAGACAAATTAAATAACACAATTTTATGCTGAAATGCTTTAATTGTTGTTCATTAAATAAGAAAGGAGTAACTGAGTAAATTTTAGACTGAATTCTGCGAGGATTCCTCGCGAAAATGGAACACAATAGTTCTACCATTCAGCAAAATTCCTCATGACGACGACACATAGCTTCTAGCTGGCGGCAGAATTCCTCATGAGGAACTTTGCCACGCGTCCTCACTGTGAAATGGGCCTTACCCCACCCAGGGGCTGTTTGTTACGTGTTTGTAATAGTGTTACGGTTGATTATTTTCCACTTTCCAGTTATTATTTTCAAGTCATGTCAGTAATTGCTAAAATTAATATCGGCATTGTAATAATACTCCAGATGTGCTGGTATTTAATTAGATCGGACAAAATTTTTTAATACAATAAAACCTCATTATAATGCCAACCTCGCTTAATGCCAAAGTTTTTAGCAAAATAGAATGTTTATGTTTGCATAGACATGTATGTATTTATGCACCTCGCTATAATGCTAAACTTGCTATAATGCCAACTTTCTTTGCAGTCCCAAAGTAGGTGGCATAAAGAGGTTTGAACACCTTGACGTCAAACTTTTCACTCAATAAAGTACTACTATTTCATGCAGAAGCAATTGCAGTGTGTTATTTTTCATAGCTTATTCAGAATGTACGTGTGTTTGTTGTAATTAAAATCCAAGTACCATTACTCTTGCTGTATTGTTGAATTCAATTTAAATTAGACTTATTAATCCAAAATGAGACACTGCTGTTGTTTCATACTAATTACGCAAACAGTTTTAAATTTAAATAACTAGCTAAGTTAATATGCCTGATGTCTATTTCACAGATCATTAATTATGCCATCACTGATAAGCCACTCCTGAATGCATAATTGCAATGCAGGTGGTGAATGGCAGACTTACTAGATTTGTCTGAAAATTTCAGCAAAAATGGAGCTAATGGTTTTCTGTGAAAGTGGAAGCACACTAAATATGTTTGCACGAGTTTGCTATAAGCATTCATCCCTCATGTATAGCCATATAAAATAAAATTAAATGTTGTGAAGCAAAACAATCAACGTAGATCTGTGTAATTGTACAGGTTAGTACATATATTAAACTTTCAACAATATGTATATACTGGACACATTTTATAGCTCTACAACAGAAGTTCCACGCCTACTGTCTAACTTGTTTGTACAATCAAGAAAGTGTTTTGTAGATTGAAAACCAAAATTAGATATGTCATTCTAACATCAACTTTCCACGTGCAAACAAAATAGCATTCTGATTCCTGAAGTAACCAGAATTCATGATAACATTCACATGACGAAACCAATTCATTGGTACGAAATTAAGAACCAATAAATCATAGTTAGTACTTACAATTTAGCTGATAGCTCTTAGTTAGGCTTTGTATCTGCTTTGTATTTTGTATGCTTTGGGACACTGCCATTTCTATGTGTACAAAACACAAGGGTTAACGGGAACTCCAACAAGGTTTCAAAAACAATTGGTACACTACACGTATGACTACATATATTAGAGTCCTCAAGCTGAGCCAATTATATTCAGAGTTATTAACTAATCAAACAAAATTTTAACAAAGTTTGTCTATTTACACGACTTCCTTGTCTTTTTATCCCAAGCGAAATTGGCAGCGTATGACTTTGGCCTCCGTTTTGGTAGCTTGGGCTCTTCTACGTGATATTCGTACCCATACCTTTCACAAAATGCCATTGCAGCTTCTGCTGTAGTAAAATCAACTTCAGTATTTGACACTGGATCAGCAGTTGATGCCCAGCCCATCAAAGGATTCTCCCAACGTTCACGATTGTCAAACTGTATTCTCCAGCAATTGTTTGCAGTCGTGCCAGACTGCATAGTATTCTTTGCAGGAACATAAATACGAACATGTCTGGTTTTGATGTGCTCCTCAGGAATCCCACTAACTGCACCCACCTAACAATATGAAGTGTATTATTACAACTTTGGAAGAAATCCTGAATCTCGAAAAATTTAAATATTGTGGCAAATTTGAAAGTGCAATATTTGCGCACTAAAACATCTGCTAGACGCGTGCAGTAAATGTATTTTAAGGATACTATCTGTAAACACCTTTAATTCAATCTTCTTTACAATGAACGTAAGGACCTAGAGTTCAACTCGTATAATGGTCAATTTTCATATTCATTTTAAATTTATCGGTAGATGGCGCTTTTATACTATCAGCTGAGAGTGAGTTCCATGGATGGGTTGGGTCACAAGAGAAGCAAAAAAGGGCACTGATGTTGGTTCGGCTATATTTGGTTGGAATTTGCAACATAGTCCTGAAGTTTGCTTAAAACAAATCGGACTTTATTCATCTTGTTTGTGCCTATCATTCAACCAAACTTGAATAAGGGGCAACTGGTTCAATGCATAAGAAGCCTTTCATTATTCTTCTCCAAGAATTATTAAAATGCTGAGTTTCTGATACACCAGTGAACTGTGAAGAGACATCATGAGATTGAAATTAAAAACTTCGTTTAAATTTTTTTTATTTTTCTGCCGAATACGAGTCTTTGGCTGCTCACCTTCTTGCAAAAAGGTCTATCCACTGAACTGAACCAAAATGAATACAGATGAAGGAGCAAATAATATTTATTAATATTCTGCTGCTTGATTTACCCCTGGTTTTTGTTATCATTTTGCCATTTTATTTCTTTAATAACTTGCACATGCACAAGGCAGGGGTCACAAAACTCACAGGGTCCCCAGCCAGACGGATTTATGTATATGTGTAAACTGTCACCCCCAGGTCAAAGGTCATGGAGTGGACAGGGCTTATTTTTTCGTCTTTATTTTGGATCTCCTCCTACAGTTTTTGAACTAGGGTCGCAATTTCTGGTGTGTAGTTAGGAGGGGCCGAGAACTTTTGCGTGGCTGAATATGGGCGATTTGCATAGGGAATATTTTTCGGTAGAGGGCAATATTAATATGCAAATGCTTCCAGTGTCGAGTAACACTTAGCATGTAATATACCTTGGTGAGACGAATGGAATGGTATATGTTTACCAATTTTGGTGGGTGCTGGACCTCAAGATCACAGGTTAAAGATAAGATCCAATTTCTGTGTTAAAATGATCGCGAAACATCGCCGAGAAAAAGTGTTCATTGGACTCGTTGTGGAATGTTTAAGGGAGTTTTATAATTCTTCAGAAAAAGAAAGAACTGCACTACCAGATGATACGTTTTTTCTAAAAAAAGCTAAATGAGTGTGAAAATCATATGATTAATTACAATCCTCCGACTCCTAAAATTTTAGGAGCCCCAACTCCGACTCCTACTTTTAAATAATAGTTTGTAGTACTCTCAATATTTAGCCACAGTGACATTTCATCATTACTTCTTATGCTCGAAAAACCAATAAGAAAGCATCCTAAAATGGGACATTATGCATAAATGCATCAAAACCTAAAAGTAATTAAAGTCCGGGTTTTTCTATTTTTGTACTGCCTCCAACACTGACTCCTCTAACAGTAAGTGTTCTCCCGAGTCCCGATTCTGACTCCACAACCTTGCTACATGCACATTAACCATTTTGAAAAACATTTCTTATTTTAAAAACAAAAGCTTCATATGAAGCATCTCCTGTAGCAGAAGAAGAATCCCACCACAGTTCTTGACACAGTCAAAAACATCTATTAGTCTGAATTTTGCAGCATATGAGGGAAACTACTCCAATGGTTTTGTTATTTTCTAACTCAGAGAAAGCAAAGAGTAGTTTTAAATTGTGTAACCACTTCCTGGAGAAATGTAACCAGTGGCATTCCTCAAGGGACTTTGTCGGGACCCTATTGTTTTCTTATTTTTATCAATGATGTTACTGATTGTGTATCCCCTGACACCTGTACACCACTGTTTGTTGATGACATAAAACCTTACCGTCCAATTAGAAATTCCTCTGATCAAGAGATCTTACAAGCTAACCTGTCTGAAATTGAGTGTGACAGTGGTGTGACAACTGGACAATGTCCCTCAAACGTAGTAAATGCAGCGCACTTCATATGCGTTCTAATTCTGCAATACCTTATTATTTGAGAGATGGAGTTATTGAAGAAAAATCAGTTGTACGTGATTTGGGTGTGTTAATCTCAAACAACCTGGAGTGGAATTCACATATTAAACATATTATTTCTCAGGGCAATAGATGTATTGAAATGATAAAATGCTGTATTTCATCGCATAGTGCAAAAGTTATTGTACCTCTTTATAAAGCTGTAGTTAGACCAATACTTGAATATGCATGTGTTGTTTGGGCACCAGAGTATATTACTCTTAAAAATGCTTTAGAACGAACTCGATGGAGGTGCATTAGTCTGGCCTCTGATATTCAACCTGACTGTGTATCTTCTCTTGAACAACGCTGTGATACTATAGATCTTACTAACTGTTATAAAGTCATTAGTGCTAGTGCTATTTTGCACTGTGACTACGTGATTTACGTGGACACAATTCTAAATTATTTGTACAATAATCTCACACTAAGAGATGGTAATCAAATCAATGTATAAACGTGGAGGATCTACAAGAGAATTAACAAATAGACATGGCATATTTTTGACTACTGTGATTAGTAAATTATTTGAAAAAATCCTTATAAAAAGAAACATAGACGTATTAGAAAGTAACATTAGCAATTTACAATGTGGGGGCGGAGAAATAGAGGTACATCAGACCACCTTTTCAAACTCAGGGCATTATTAGATTATAATAAGATGGTGAAATCAGAAATGTATCTTTTATTTGGAGATGTGGAGAAATGTTTTGATCCGTTATGGTTAAAAGATTGTATTTACGATTTATGGAAATTAGGTTTTGACTCGCGCGATTCTTTTTAATGCACAAATTAAATAGTGAGGCCAGTGCTGTAATTAATATGCCTATTGGATTCACAGAAAATATTAAATTAATTGAAAATGTCAGACAAGGCACACCCATTGGACCAGTACTATGCGGGTTTCAATGAATAACATTATAGATATAAAAAGTCATCCTGTTACTATATTAGGTCCAGATTTACAAATGGGTATGCTGTTATATGTAGATGATGTTTTATCTGCTGGCACTGTAAAAACTGTAAGTAAAGCTGTTGAGAATTTTTGAGAAATAGAAACTCAAGAAAAATGCTGTCATTAAATCTAAAAAAACAAAGCATATGGTGACTAATATGATAAAAAAGCAAAATACGAAATAATTAGTACTGAATGTAACAAGTGAATATAAATATCTGGGAGCTGGTTTAATACTAAATATAATTATTGTCTAATGTTTAAAAAAGGAGAGAAAAAATGAAATTTATAATATCCGAGGCGATGGCTATTGGTAGTGAAACAAAAGTAGGTTTTCTGTAACAGCAATACGTTTAATGCTATACGAAAATATGGTTGTTCCATCTTTAACAAATAATAGTGAGACTTGGACTAACCTCACTCAAACAGAAGTAAATATGTTTGAGAGTATTCAGAGAGACGCATTATCAAAAATCTTGTGCCAAAAAAACAGTACGCCATAAAGGGGCATGCTAGCTGAAATGCAGACATGGCCTATGTTATGTAGAATAGAATATAAAAAATTAATATACTATTACTTATTACTAAAAAAATTACTAAAGCAGGTTTTAAAAGTACAAATAAGTAACAATTTCAATAAATGATGGTACTCTGAAATTAACGATATCATGATCAAATACAAAATTGACCTAAATGTAGTTGATATAAATTCAGTCAAAAAGTTTAAATGGATGAAGTACATAAAAAGCGAAATTAATGTATATACTGTATATAACAAAAATGAATATAAAATTAAAACAGAGAACATGACAAAATTAAGATTTCTAAAAAACAACAGCTTTCAAAGGTGAGACTATGTGTTAAAATGCCGCTTAGACGAGATGAAAGAAATTATGGCTAAGGTTGAACATAATTGATCTAAAAGCAAATTTTAAAAACTCGTATAAAGAAGAGTTGAAATGGTCATTCTGTCATTTTGCAAATAATACTACAGAACATATGTTTGAATGTAGGTCAATATACATTAATAAATGGGGATTATCTGTGCAAGATATTAGTGATACCCACATAGATAAATTAAGAAAAGTTCGACTATATGTCACAGAGCTCTTGCAACTAAAAATGACATATAGGTCAGTGACATAAGTAACAGCTTTGCTGGTGAAATAAACCGAATTTTAATTTGAAAGTGTAACGAAAGACGAGTAAACAGCAACAGTAATCGTTGATTAGTGGAAAAGCAGAAATTTATGAGTACAAAGTGAACAAAATACGTTTTTGATCTTGCAAACTGGCACTGTTTATTGATGCCAGTTTGCTCGCCGTTTTGGTGTAGAGGATCGTATGTATCCACGGTATCAAATCTGCCACAATTTCGCGAATTGTTGAGGAGCGACCGTCGATAACCGCGTCTTAGTATTAAAGTAAGCAAGCATTACCTCCATTGGGCCGTGCTGTGGTATGTACTCCAGGTCCTGGGGTTTCTTTCTAACGGTTTCTAAATCAAGTGGCACAAGAGGGCCTCGACCTTGCTGGCAACACGGGCTAGTCGATCCAATTGTTCGAGGACAACTCTGTAGCACATTTCGACATAAAGTTGCTAACAATTTGCTAGAATGACATCGTACAACCGCCATTTTAGACTGTGATCAGTGGAATCGCTGGAGTGTGGCACCAGTAACGCACAACTTTATTATTGAATTTTGAGTAACTCTACACGTGCACTAACTTGGTGCAGTTTTGAATTTCCACTTCAAACTTTTCAGTGACTGTAGTTGACAGGTGTATCAAACACTACAACAAACTGCCTAAACGCAGTGAATCGAATAATAAATGACGATAAAGAAAATAATTTTCTATCGAGATCAATTATTAAAAAATATTTTTATAATGCGCAGGCTAGTTACTTGTTACCTAATGTGTACAGTGCAAATCCAATATGTTACTACGTAGTTGTTATTATTATAGAAAATTTCTAACGAGAACATTATGCTTAAAAGACCACACATCAATAAGTTTTCTTATTATTATTTGATTCCTTTTCGTTATTTAGCTAATGTTTGAAGTTCAGGTTCTATAGCACCTTTGCATCATGTGTGTAATTTTTATGCAACTGTTAAAGTTAAATTTTGTAGCAATTACGTCACATTATGGGTAAGCATTGAACGTTTGATTCGAACCTAAAACATAGGTTCGAATAATTCAGCACTTCAGCCACGTTCTTTATCATAAAATGTTTGAAACAGCATGCAAATTGCTGTTTCACTACAGTTTGTGCAAAATTTTTAATAAATTAATAGAGGTTTTACTGCAGAACAAAATCAAGTATGTTTTTGTAAACCACTTTTTACTATTGATTCGAAAACTTGTTTGAAAATCTTTTCAAACTCAATTCGAATTCAAAATACTGAAATTCGGTTCGATTCGAATTCCAGTCATAAATTCAATTCGAATTCTAGTAGAAAATGCTCACATATAACAAAAAACTGATGTGGAGACGCAAATGGAAGAAAAGACATTTTAGTCAGTCACCGTGCACCATTGAACTCTCAGGGCAGCCAGTTTTGGCTAAGACGGTGATTGAACAAACATTGCTATACAACTATCTCCTCGAGGGATGGTAATGTGGTATGGTACTACCCTTAAGGCATGAAAAGTGAGCCGAAGCTATGCTAAGTTCAAGGAAGGGGAAGCCAAAACAATGCTATGCAGAGGTTTATGGGACTGTTTAGTTGAATATGAATCAGTGTAACTGGCTTCACTTCTGGACTAACAATACATACCATATAATGCTTTGTTAAAAATGGGCATGCACATGTATTTGACGAGCAAATGAAATGCAAAGCATTACACCTAGCAAATGACTTAAAAACAAAACAAATAATTATTGTTGAAAATGTTTTTTCTTAAAGTACATTTTACCTCACAACATGTATTACTTGCACAAATATTTGAAATTCTATAACTAGTCGTGAGTTAAATTTACAAGCAATAACAATAAAATTTCATTATAATATATAATACCATGATAACACAATAATCATCTGAAAATTTGAAATATGTTAATCACCACTGCAAGTCAATCAATGCAAGCAAGCAACAATGTGGATAATTACAATGAAAAATTCTAAAAAAATGTTTAGTACCAAAATGATTTACCAGTGTAGTCATTATTAGAAACCGTATGACTAGGAAAGTTCAAAACCGGTGTTGCTAGTAATAGCATACCGCAATTTTTCTTTCAGTGTGCTCTTTTTCTGATAGTTTGGTAGCTTGAGTAAATTGAAACATGTTGACGATGTTGGCAACCGATTCACAGGATCTTTTTTGTGAATTGTCAAAAATCCCCTAAGCACAGAGCCAACAGTGTCTCCAGTGTCTTGATCGTCGGCTACTTCGACACAACGAATTGAAAACTTGGGTTCCAAATTTGCGAACCCCAACAGAGGCGGCTTAGAGCAGCTTGTTACAAACCTGAGAAACTGCCCTCTCTCCTGCTCTGTGAAGTCATTGGCCAGAACATCCCACAGCCATGTGATGACCTTGTGGTTGTTGTGAAAGCCACCGTAATACTGTGTGTGAGCTCTGAGATCACCAAGGTCTATGGCAATTGTGTCACCGGATATCAAGCACTGCAACTCAGGACTGGAGAACAGCAAGAGCCAATCGGGATTGACAAGAGATCTAAATCCACGAATAAAAGCACTGGTTTGTTCTCGTATTTGTGTGTACATGCGGAAGTGTGCCATCATGTGTACATACGAAATCTTATTTTCATTCGTTACTGTAATGGCTTTGCCCCCAGGTACTAGTTCATGGCTGACAAGTTTTCCCATGACGTCTTCGTCATATGAAAAATTCAATTCCAGTTCCGACACATCTCCTTCATAGTGTTTAATATATGTCAGACTTTTGTATAATTCTGGATCTAATGATGGTAGTTCATCAATTGAACTGTAAAGAGCACTGTGATGATGGCCCAACACGTGACTGAGGAAAAATCCGGCAAAAGGCACCTCAACAACTATGCCTTCATATACAGCTTTTCCCAAAATTCTGCCAACAAACTCAAACAATTGTAGATGGTTTTCCTGAATGTATGATGTTGGTGATGGATAAAGTCTCATTTCACTTGTTGCTCTAAACAAATTTAATGAAGGATCAAAAACGCACTTGACTGTTTCTTCCAAAAACTCTTTAAATACACCATCCTGATCGATACCTGCTTCATCTAGTCCTTGCTCATTTACAAACTTAACACGTATTATACCCTTAAGTGCCTGTGCAGGGAGAGCAGCAAGTTGTCGATACCCATCTTCAATCATTCGAGACCGATGAATCGTAATCAGTGTAGAGGAAGGTGTTACGTATGCTGACTCTGTTAAACCAAGAGCTGCCTTCTCAGCAGTGACAGCTTTCCTAAATAGCAATACTCTTTCCTTATGAGGAATGATGAAGGGTGTCTTTTGCAGCAAAGTACTTGCTGACTTTTTTCCCTTTTCAAGCTCCGTAAGAAAGGCACTGGGCCTTAAATCACGAATCAGCCAATGGTTTTTCGTCGTGTACTTTCGGCGACAATCACGCTCATACAGCAACATTAAAAGAGTGTGTGCTGCCATAAAGAGTGTGTGACCGGACACTACTTTAATGTCTATAATGTTGTTCCAGATTATACGAAATATGATTTGATTAAAATATGAACCCATTTCACATAGTTGCTGCAAATTAAAAGGCTTTTCCTGTTCGTACATTTCACTGTCATCAAGAATTGTAATCAGGTGGCTAGCGCAGTCACAGTACAAAATCATAACTTGGCAATCAGGAAGAGATGAGCTGGAGTTCTCTGCAAGCTGCTCAAGAAAACTCCTTGGCTTAATGTGACTCACAATGTACAGCCAAAGTTTGACAAGGAGGGTCTCGTGATGACTAAGACCAGTCAGTATGTTCATTCGTAACTGGGTCAGAGTGCTGAGTGCAGTCTGGTAAAGAGTGCACACTAGAGTGACAATCACAGACTCTTTTTGTTCTTGTTGCTTAGACTTGCTCCTCTGCCCAGTGTTTTTATTGCTAAATGCCTTTTTGAGGATGTTTTTTGATTTTTGTTGTGATGGGCCTGTTAGCGAGGGTGATTCAGGTGGTGTTTCTGTAGTCAAAAGCTCAGCAAAAAGAATTTTTATCATATTAGCACTCCACAACATGTTCAATTGTTTTACAACTTCAGGCATGGCTTCATGTAAACGTATGTCTGTCTTTTGCGAAAACCAGCCAAGAACTGGATGCCAATGAGTCAAGTTTGATTTCTTGTTGACCACATACTTCTGGCACCGCTCCAACAATCTACTGACTACGACAGTGAATTCGACTAGCTGTGTTGATATCTGATCCCGTTCCATGTCGGCCAGATGAATTAAATTTGCCAAAAGGCACAAAGCATAGTTGCCTTCCAAGCTATTAAATACAATTCTAGTGCTCTGTTCAGAAATAAGCAATTCCAAGCATTTCTTGAAAAGTTCGTTACTCATGAAAACTGCTAGACACTCGGGAGCTGTTGACACGAGGTGGCATATTAAAGAAGGTACAGAAAGAATGTGGAGCACAAAGAGACTCACCAGTTTCTCCGAAAAATTTGCTGCAACAAGAGGACGCAAGGACAGTGTTATTGCTGCTGATAGCGTAGCATGCTTCAAACAAGGCTTAGAGCGAGCTAGCCCCTTACTTAGCAGTTCTTGTAAGATGCTGTACATGCCACGAACCTGCAAATCTCCCATGATATTGTTAGTGAGTAGATTCATGCTTGGTCTGAGTTGTTCCATGGATTTAAGTTTGAGTATTTTCCATGTAGACGTGCTAGTAAATGTTATTAACATGTGTAAGTGCAGGTTGATAGACTTAATGTCATTTGGGTTATCTGGTTTTAAATTTTTGAGTTGCATACAACACAACCACAGCACTTCTTTAATTTGTCTAATCCACGCCACGGTTTCATCTTTGTTCAAAGCAACCGACACGTAGCAATTTTTCACATTTTCTGTATCCATACTACTGACTAAATACTTACACAACAGCTCGAATCGCCAACGATCGACCTTTTCGTGATATACAAACAAAAATTGTTTAATAAGGCCATGCACTTCGATAGCGGCTCTCAATTTAGGAATGTTTTCAGCTCCATTGGAGGTAGAAAGCAAATCATCCAGCTCCTCCCGTGTCTTCCGCTGTAAGCGACATCTTTCCAAATAACCCCGCACCACTGCCTGGATAAGTATGACAGCAGCTTCTCGGCGTTTTCCTTGCAAACGCTCAAGTCGAGCTTGCTTTGCATTCTCCAAAAATTCTGATTTTTTCGGATCTGCTTTGCTTGCAAACATTCTGTAAAGAACACAAAAAATGATGTAGTGTTACAGTGTTTTCTAATTTGTTTTTAATTTACCCTTTTATTGTTATATAGCATTCCATATGTATTACACTAAAATAAATAAAGTAAACTAAATTAATGATAAAGAAACTGCCTAATTTTAAATTATCGCTCACAACAGGCTCAAGAACTTAAGAGTCTGGATGACCTGGCGACTACGTTTGACTCATTTTTAATTAAACTGTTGGATAAAGGTTATCGAATCATTTGACTTGATGAAATTCATGCAAAAACTAGTTGTGTGCTTGTATGGCAAAACCATCCATAAGTTGGCAGTTAAGTTTTTTAGTTACTCGCATATCTGGAATCACCATAGCATGAGGATCATTTTGATACCAAGCTCATTGCTCCATTTCTGAGCTGTTATTTCTAAGCTGAGATAATCCACATTGAAGTTGAGGGCATGCTATGTGCTGAAAAACATAATCTAGAGAAAATCTTTGTTAATTTTAGCCGTTTTTGTTGCACAAATGTTGGTTGCTACGGACTTTGTAAGAACACAATGAAGTTATGTTTAAATCCAGTAGCTGGCCCTTACTGATGAAGATCTGGGCTTGGCAACAGAAAAAGCCCTAAGCTTTCACGAGCTATAATCAGTGTTTGAAAATATGAATTTTTTTAGAATTGCATTACTAGTTTCTACACACAAAAGTGGGTAGTAGTAGAATATTCTTAGTAGAAATCTTTATTAATGTAACAATGTAACTGTAAGTTTGGATCACGATTGCACTTGGATAGGAGTTACAAATTTTGTAAGGTATGGAAATTTATGAGTGCATGTGGAAAAAGATAGAATGGAAAATGTTTTATCTGCAAGAAAGAAGCTAAAAAATTAAATAGCGCAAATACTTGCAAATACATATACAGTTTCAATCACAGCAGCTAAAATACAGATGAGGTAATAACACGATAACAGTGCACTGAACAGGTTGCTACTTGCTACACAAACTGGAAAATGCACCAACGCCTACATTTCCCAAAATATACCATACACTGTTTACAAATGCTTAGAAGTGAGTTTTTCTGGATACATGCTAGAAAGAAAAAGTAATTGTCATAACACTTTAACCTGAAGTACAGCAGTCATTGACGTAGCTAATAAGGGAGTAATGGGAGCAACGGCACCCCTAAGCACATTTTTCAAAATTAGCACCTTTTCAACAATTTTTTCAACTCTTTAGCTCACTTGCACAATAAAAGTTGACACTTTTGCTATTTTTTAACACACGGTTTTGAAGAATTTTCTGGAGTCATTACTTTATTTCACCAACCTGTCTTCCATGTTTCTGAAACTAAAGTCTTACCTTACTAATAGGAAACAGTTTGCGTCTATTGACTCATCGGAATCTAAACTTGCTGATATAACCTGTGGTGTCCCACAGGGTTCTACATTGGGTCCATTGTTATTTCTTTTATATATTAACGATCTGCCATCTTGTTCGCAATTTAACACCAGATTGTTTGCAGACGATACAAACTTATTTTTATCACACCAAAATATCAAAACATTAGAACATTCAGTAAATGTGGAACTGGACAATATTAATAAATGGATGCAAGCAAATAAGCTATCGATAAATTATAAAAAAACAAAATATATGTTAATTGGAAACAAGCAACATAACAATAGTTTAAACATAAATATGGGAGGTTGTACTATTCAATCTACACAAGAAATCAAATATCTTGGTATATTTATAGATAGTAGAATTACTTGGAAAACACATGTTCAGCATATAGACAACAAAATTAGCAAATTAAGTGGAGTATTAGCTAGAATACGACACTACATAAATGTAGATGCACTACGGCTCTTATATTCTTCTCTTGTCATGCCATATCTGAGTTATGGCATTCTCGCCTGGGGTAGTGCTTCAGCATCGGTCTTAAAATCATTGGTTTCTAAACAAAACAAGATTATCAAACTTATAACATTTACTAGCAAAAGGGAACATGTAACACCTTTGTATTTGCAACTAAATCTACTAAAAGTTCATGATCTGTATAAATTAGAATTGCTCAAGTTTGTACATAAATTCAAAAATAATTCACTTCCAGATCTCTTCAGCAATTATTATACTTTAGCATGTCACATGCATCACCACTCTACTAGGTTTGCTACAACCCAATCTTATTTTATTGAAAGATTCAACACATCTAAAGGCCAGAATTCTTTAAAACACCAAGGATCTTTGCTGTGGAATTCATTACCAGACCAGTTAAAGTCCAGTAACTACAAAAAGTTAATTTTAAACTATAAAAAACAACTTATTGCAGGATACAAATAAATGAGACATTTTGCTTATATACTTGTAATACTATACATATTTTTTTCATTGCTACGACACTTAAAGATTTTGTTTAAGTTTTTGTTATATTTTGATTTCATTTTGTCTGATTTACAGTTGAAGTAGTTTTTCGATGGTTTAATTTATTATATTTTCTTTCTCAACAAATTCAGTCATTGATGTTATTATTACAACATTTCAGTTTTGTTTTTCTTATTTGCTTCTGTTTCTTGTTTTGTTTTGTATGATTTATATTTGCCTTATCTTTCCTTGGTTTAATCTATTATATTTTTTCTCGACAGCTTTGGTTGATCATTTTACTGTTTTTTGTTTTTGCCGGATTTTTTAGTTAATGCTCAAATTATGCATATTCTGTTATCTTAAAAATCTCAAGTTATTTTTATTGTGTTTGCTTCGCATGATTCATAGTATTTTAGAATTGTAAATCTTTCGTTATTTAAACTATATGTTCTACAGTATTACGATACCTATCATTCAATTGCCAAATTAACACACATCAACTGAATACAAATTTAAATTGATAACGACGCCATAATTAAGTTTATTTAATCATAACTATTTAAGGGTGGCTGACTTGATAACCTACGGGTTCTTCGCTGCCCTTCTCCTTTGCTTCAAAATATTCCATGTATTCCTTATACTGTATTTTTATCGTTCTAACGGAGATAATAAATAATTGAATTGAATTGAAATGAGTGTGCATTTACACAACTCATTTGTCAAGGTTGATTGATTGTGACTGATTGAACTAAGGATCAAATTGCCCCAAATCTAATTACTAATATTATAATATATTCTTGTCACACGCTGTTCCTGCCTGTTGTGCCACAAGACAAACATAAAATTGCTTCATGTGTCACGGCGCTTTTTTATGTGCTTGCTCCCAATAACTTTACAACCTTGAGTGCAGTGCACCTCTTTCGACATGTTTTTGAAACTGTAATTCGTTACAGTTTCACAATACGAGCACATAATAAATTTCTAATTACATAAGTGTGTATTACACTTATTAATCGGGCAGCCATAGTAATACACTGAAAAAATTACTTGGTCATTAAGTTAGAACAGCAGCCTTTTCTAAACACGATGCTTAATTAAAACGCATTACTGTCATGGAATTAAAATACGAACACAAAACAAACAATTTCTTCGCCTTGTTTACATTACTGAAGAAAATATGAATACAGAATAACAGATGCCAGATGGCACCATCTGTCAGTAAGAAAAAGGTCATTTCAAGTGAGTTTGTTACGCCGTACACGTTATCAGGCTCGCTTGGAAGATCAGATTGAAAGATTTTGTAATTATTAATAGTTATTAGTTTATCATCTTTCTAAGTGCTGTATTTATTTTTTAAACAACTTGCAAGTTCACAATAAACCAGCGCACATTATTACTGTATGTATTAATGATTGCATTATTACGAAATGACAGTATTAATTGTAGTATAAAATTTATTGACTGTAATTAATATAATTTATACTGTAATTAACACATGCTTATTATAATAATTTCATGATGCAATGTAATAGTGTGCGTTGTTTTTCTCATTTGAAATGTGTAATAAGAAAATTATTGATCTATATGTCATTGTACAAATATTTATTGAACTGAAAAGCTTCTTATATTATTACTATAGTACGACATTATTGACATGTAAAACATGGAGGCTTACTTAATGTAGAAGATTATGATGATGAGATCCTCTTCCCTACCCTGTTATAAAGGGTAACCCTCCAAGATCAGCTATTGAACTGGCAAATGACTTACCAACATTCAGATGCTTATACATCGTTTTAAAGTGAATACCCGATCGCTAGTGAAGCCATCAAAAAACAGTTCACCCAACCAGTTACTGACTAGACAGCATTGCCTAACTGTGGTCACTTAAGTGTACTCTGTTACCATTAAATTAGCAGCATCCCAGGTGGAATAGTTTTAACAGTTCCTATCATCATTATCATTTTGAGGCACAAAATCAAATCATACTCATTGATATCAGAAGGAATCATTTACTATTCCACTTATCAGAGTGAGAGATCTGAAGCTTCCAGCACACAGCTTTAATCAAAGTCTTTTGATATTCACGATAGGACTGCTGACCACTTTCGTCTCACAGGCCAGCACTCTCAGTCTCACTTTTAAACAGAACTAGAGTTACTATACACTATTATTTATAATTATGTATCGAAGATACTGTGGTAGTGCATTATTTCTAGAATTATAAAGCTTATCATTGCTCATCTTCATAATTTTAGCTAATGGCTTTGACCTGTATGCTTCAGTGTTGTGATTCTTATCACAGTATAATACAGTCTTTTATACTTCAACTGTAGTATGTGATTTGCTTTCAATTATTATAACACTTTTGATGTTTTGTGTTTCTTTAAAATAAAATCATAATGACTGACTGATTACAAACAAACGCAAGTCACTCGTACTCGTTCCATTGAAATAGCTTGATTTAAAAGCAGGCATTCTTCAACGTAGGACATTCAAGGTGAAAAGATAAGAATAAACAGAAAAATGAGTACTATGAGCAAAGTGAGCATCTTCCATAGAACAAGCATTAAAAAATGCCTAGTGTGGGCAGCAAGTGGTCTCCAGTGAGCAAGAACTGGCAATAAGATGATGCATATAATGCCAAGTAAGCTCAAATAGCTGATTTATAATGACAGAGTACTGCTTTGGGAGCTGGATAATTCAAAGCACATACGAAACTGGCATCCCATTTTATTCAGAATGGTATTCAGTATAAAATGCATTTCTTAAGGATATTCCTCCCATTTAAGATCAACAAAAATAAGTGCAGACCAAGCAAGTTAATGGAAACGAGTAATGGTTAACAGGAGATGCACACTATCAAAACTGTTCTGATATGGCGTAATTATTTTGGTAAAATCCTTACAAAAAAATTTGATAGCTAGAAGTAATATTTCTGAATGAACATTAGAAGCTGTCCGCAGAAGTCTGTGTTACTCTGAGCAATACAAGCTGTTCATTTTACTTAGCTTACAACACAAGATTCAAACGTGTGTGCAACCAGACTCATTTGGTTGGAAGTAAAATATATTTTTTTGGTATTTTCAAGCATCAATTTCTGTATGTGCTTCATCGCTGACTTTGGAACAGGTTGTTTGATCAATGGCTTTTCCTTTAATGATGACGTACAAGTTTTCGATAACAATTCACTTTACAAGTAAAGCGGCACTAAAGCCATTCCGCTGCAACACTAAAAGACAAACAACAACATAAAATTCTGTCAAATCAGATACATTTTGTTATAATTATGAAATACCATACAGAAAAAGTAAACATCTTTCTAAAGCTTTCCTCAGCTCACTGCAGCAACTTCAGGTTACTGGTATCAAAAATTCCTGCAAAAAATGAAAGCATTTGCATTGTGAAAAGGTTAAAAAATAGACAGCCATAGAAATTTCTTAGTAGTTTGATTTCAGACAGATCTCAAGAGAAAATATGATAAGTGTCTGATTCAATGACTGCTACAAGTATAAACAAGCAAAAATCTTAATCTGGCTACTTTACACACTACTAGTCACTTGAACTCTGTTTTATGTTTTGAGCAGAAAAAAGTTTACTTACTTTGGAATAATGTTATCTTTCTTTGCTAACCGATTTATACAGTCATCAGATTCACCCTGAAACAAAAGTGCACAAAATTACACGTGAAATCCACAGTGCATCATTATGCATTTGAATGCATTTCACATCAAAACAATGCAAAAAAACACTTAGAAAAAATATATATAGTCTTCTAAGCAAGCTTGAAAGTATTCAAACTCAATAAACATAAACAAAATCATGATGAAAGACTCCTCGGACTTTCAAAATAAAAGTGAAGTTCAAATTTAATGCAGCGCAGTCAACTTTCCTTAATGGTGGATGTAAATCAATTACCTGTATTGATTATGTCAACTACAAGTTAAAAAATATCACGTATTTTGATAAATACAATGCTTTGTTTGAAAATGTCACCTTTAGTGCTGAACAAAAAATATTAATTTTTTTTGTTGTAGTGTTCGCAAACACACTGTTTTCTCATTACGTACTTTAATGCACAATTTAATCTAATATCTTCCACCACAATATTATTTCGAACTCTGTGTCACTCTATCTGTCTTTCCCATCTCACTGTCTGTACTTGTACTTTCATACTCACTTCCTAAGCAACCCATTTACGTTTTTAAGGCTTTCATAACTGCTATACATTGTCACGGTTGTTCAACATGTATGTAATATGTAGGTCTAATAAACTATAACTGTAAACTACAAAAATTAGCAATAACTATAAACAAAACAATTAATAAGCTGCAGTAGTGCTTATGGAGGCTGAAATTGATGTGAACAGTAAATTTTGAAACTTATGACACTGACTTCACACAGGGACCATGTGACAAAACCCCAGTAGTTTAACTTAGTGACCAGCCACATTGAACTGCAACAGAGTATAGCCACCTTTTGCATAAAAGGCAAAAGACAATGCCATGATTATAACAAAGCTTCACTATAACGAATGGTAAAATTGTAATTAACGAATACGTGTTTTTATTATACTCTTTGTTTCTGAAAGATTTTCATTTCAATTTATCAAGACAAGGATAATCGTAATTTATTAAATTATCAGGACTTTAAGCAATCACTGATCATTCATGATCAGTAATTATTTATTTTTAGATCTTCGCTAAATATCAAGCCGAGAATGGAAGGAAAGGCCCGAAATAAGCTATATACAATGAAAAGTAATGCACAAATCTTGCTTAGTCATGGTTTTGTACCATTTCTATATTCTGGAAAAATGTAATAAACTGAAAGTAATTAAACAAAAATCAAAACAAGCTAAGTACCATTCTACGTATGGCTCCACAGATCGCATATGTTTTAAAACTGCCTGTCACACGACCGGTTGTTTCGTCAACCTAAAATACAAAACAGTTTTCCCTTATATAGAAAATAAGAGAACAATTTATAAAATGATATGTTTATATGCTTATGCCAAGCAAGAACAAAAACCATATCTAGTTATAAATAAAAGAACTATCACCTTGTCAAGGTAACATGCGCCACTCACACCACAAACACAATGACATTGTTTCTTAATGGCCATTGGTCCATGGGTTTAATCTGTTAATATTAGTCAGTATAGGCAGAGCTGGATTATCCTATAGGCTAATATAGGTTCCAACCTAGGGCCCCTCAAGCTTGGGGGCCAACTAGTTTGCATTGCTGAATTTTTAAAAAAGGAGGCCAGGTAGTCTGAAAAACAATTTTAAAGGGCTCCTCATATGAGAGATAAAGAATCTCTGTTTGAAGCCTTTTATTTGAACTGTGGGGCTCCTGGCTATGCAAATGTTGCTAAAATATATCACAAGTAAAAAATATTCAAGACCATAGTCAGCAAATTAAAAGGCAGCTCCGCAACTTTATTATCTTAGGAACCCCAAAGGTCATAATCCAGCCCTGAGTACAAGATTTATAAACAATATATTCATCTGAAAGCTGACTTAATAAAAATAAACGTCAAATAACTTGGCATTACATCAATAACCTAACAGTAGCAGTTAAATAATGACTTTACAGTCTTTATCTAATAAGAAAACAAATAGCTTACATCGGCAATATTTATCTGTATAGATGCGTAATCTCTGGCGTGAATAATCCGATTACTTGCCGAACTGCAACAAAAATTAATTCGTAAGTTCCGCCTTGTTCATAAGTCGTAACACATTCAGCAAGTAGTGACTCATAGTACTAAAGCAGTTCAGTGGCAACTTACAGACCTATCATTTCACCTGGGTACCAGTCACAAAGAAAAATAATTAGCCTGAAGGCTGGTGCAAATACGCTATTGATATTGTCAGTGAAAAACTCTTGTCAATGTGTTATATCATTAATATATATGTATATTCGTGCAATCTGCGGAACAATCCTGCTTAGCAGCTAAGCATGATTGCTCCCCATTTGAATTAAATTCCACAGATATGTGACTGAATAGGCATCATAACTAAATAATGAAACTGTAAAAAGTGTAACGTTCTGCACACATGTAAAAAGAGGAGAAACTACGGCTTCGTTATTACTGCCACATAAGGCTAGGGAATATGTTTCTTACGAAAAGAACTCAAGCTACATAGAATAAAATTTTGAATAAGTTATAGCGTTAATATTCAAAACCAATTTAATACTAACTGAATTAGACATTTAAAAGAAATTTTTAGCAACACACAGGGATGAGAATGACAAATTACAAAAAACTCTGAAACAGGCCGGGGGTTTTGGGGCTGCCTAGGCCCCTAATGGGCTTGAGGGGTAAAGTCCCCATGGAGGGTCAAGGGAGCAAAGCAACAAATAGCAATTTTGTGACCATAGAGAGCCTCTAAGTGGACTTAAAATATCAGTTACCTTGTTTCATGCATAATTTAAAATACCCAAGTATCAAGGATACATGATGCATAATTATCTCAAAAATGCCTAAGTACTGCCCGCTCCTTGCAAAAGTATATAAAAACTGTCTGCAATTAACTCAAATAACTCCGCACAATTGATTCTATATTTTTGTACGTAGAGATATACACGTGCATTGATGTACGTGATGTAAACAAAGTGACGGCCTGCCACCTAACTTGTGAAATAATGTACTGGGTCCCTAAAAATTTTCTCAACGAATTCACGCGATTTACAAAAATAGCACTACTGGTCTTCCCAAAACTCGGAATTACGCGTATCTGCGGAAAATTCTCATCCCTGAACACAGTACCTATATTCCGCAGAACTCACTTGAAGAAAACTTGAAAGCAGAGAAAAGGGTTACTACAAAAAAGGCAGTAAATTTACCAACTTACATTTATGCTAAGTAAACAATCTTCAATTTACAATTCAGTTTCCAATCATTTTTCATGTGTAGTTTTTGAAAATATAGATGGTGTATGCAGAGCTAAGTAGCTTACCACTTTCGAGGGACATACATGTCCACGTAATCTCCAGCCTCATTCTGCATGGTTGCTATTAATGTGTTACTGGAAATGTTAAAAAATAAGCAATAAATCATCTATGTAGTTAGTATTGTATTACTATGAAAGACAATGTTGAATTGTTCATATTTCCTGTATAGTGTGAATTTTCTACTCATCACAGTTACACATGCACACGCACACACACACACACACACATACGTACACACACACACACACACACACATATATATATATAATATAGGAAACTAAAAAATTAAACCCATGCATGTATTACAAAAAATGTCGAAGAGTTTACACCACTATGTTCAATACTAAAGTTTGTTCAGATTCAAATTTGGTTTGTCTTAGTTCAGTTCAACTCAGTTTAATGCCTCCCAAACTAAAAAAGTAATATTATATTAATAAATTTTTCTCTTTCATTTTAATGGACAGTACTACACACTACACTACTGTCACTACTATTCAGTGACGGTTAAGAAGTCGGGCAAACTTTACTGTAAGAGACAACGAGTGCTTCGTCAACACGAGACTGAATTATGATCTGTTCGAAGCACGCTATAGGGCCAGCATAACAGAATAACTGCCAATGTTTCTGACAAGTACTTTTGCGCAAACTAGCAACAATGACAGTCACTCAAGTCATCTGCAGTGACACATAAGTAGAATAGTAACACTTCACATTCAGAGCAGCATTTTTACAACCATTATAAAAGGAATATTTGAGGAAACTAAAAAAATTAAACCCATACATATATTACACAAAATGTCGAAAAGACGGCGCCACTGTGTTCATTGCTAAAGTTTGTTCAGATTCACATTTGGCTTGTCTTATTTCAGTTCAATTCAGTTTAGTGCCTCCCAAACTAATAAATTTTTCTTTTTCATTTTCAGGGACAAACCACACGCTAATTAAACAGCTATAGCTCTCATATTCGGGCTGAAAATTACACTACGAAAATCCACAATTTAAAAAACTACAGTTACAGTTGAATTAATAATACAATAAGACACAGCCATGGAAAACTGATTATTATGGCAGAAGTTAATAACGATCTTTTTGTTACACTAAGATAACTCTAAAAAATAAGCCCGTCGGTCACAACAGTTTTCTTGGAGTAAAAATGTTTTTATAAAGTTATTATAAAAAATACTCAAGGTTGGCCTGCCATAAGCCAGGCTTTTAGGTATCCCTGCATTATTATTTTTTAAATAAAAATGATAATTTTTACATAATAATTGTTTTTTATAGTTTTTTATAGCTGATTATATATGTGTGTGTTGTGTGCGCGTGTGTGTGTGTGTGTGTGTGTGCGTGCGTGCGTGTTAGGGGTGAGCATTCTCTAGCAGAAAGCGAATCGAACCGAATTTGTGACTTTCGAATTCGAACCGAACTTCAGTGTTTCGAATTCGAACCGAATTCGAATTGAGATCGAAAGATTTTCGAACAAGTTTTCGAACCACCAGCAAAAATTAGTCTTACAAAGATCATGCATATCACTAGATTTTGTTCTGCAATAAAACGACTAGTAATTTCTTTAAAATTGTGTGCAGAAATCACAGCTAAATTATGCCAATTGCATGATGTTTCAATCGTTTTAGTGATAAAGAACATGTGTGATTAAAATGCTGAATTATTCGAATCTATAGTTTTGGATTCAAATCGAGTTCAAACTAAAAAAAACTCGTTCAAATCGAATTCGAGCGTTCGAATTCAATTCGAACGTTTGATGCTCACCCCTAGTGTATGTGTGTGTGTGTGTGTGTGTGTGTGTGTGTGTGTGTGTGTGTGTGTGTGTGTGTGTGTGTGTGTGTGTGTGTGTGTGTGTGTGTCACAATGATTTTGTATTGCAAATTTATGTGTCAATTAATGTAGTAGTACGCTTAGTAATGTAGTACACTTACACTAAAGCGCATGCATAGGCTAACATTTCAGAAAACCATTCTCGTACATGAGCAGCCCAAGTAGGGCACTCTCACTCTTTCAACTTTACATCGAGAATTTTGTCAAATTTTTAAAAATTCTGAAAAAAATTCTTCATTATTAAAAATTCTGCTTGTTTATTGACTTGTCGTTTGTTTGGCGTTATATTATGGATACACAGGACCCTTTTCACCAAATCGTCGTCCAAACTGACATCAAAAAAGTGCCAGCTTGCAAGATCAATAACACGTATTTTGTTCACTTTGTTTATGCAGTAGTGAAATGGATCATCTGTTTGTGAAGCGAAAATAATCAATGATATACCTTAATTAAATGTTGGAAATGCATAAAAAGTGGGCTTATTTCTCTACAAAAAGATTAATCTCGAAGCCAAATTTAACATTGCTCGTTCGATTACCAAAGAATAAATTCTTTTATTTTATCAGCTAACAATTTGTATGATATTTTGACATTTTCAATTATTATTAATATTACTAAATAAACAAGGAGAACCGACGATGCACTACGGCTAACGACTCATTTCGGGACCTGTTTCTTCGTCCTATTTGGTAGGGGTGAGCATTCTCTACCAGAAAGCGAATTCGAATCGAACCGAATTAGTGACTTTCGAATTCGAATCAAACCGAACTTTAGCGTTTCGAATTCGATGCAAATTCGAATTGAGGTTGAACGATTTTCGAACCACCAGTAAAAATTAGTCTTACAAAAATCATGCATATCACTAGATTTTGTTCTGCAATAAAACTACTAGTAACTTGTTTAAAGTTGTGCACAGAAATCACAGCTAAATTATGCTAATTGCATGATGTTTCAATCGTTCTAAGGATCAGGAAGAAATGTGATTGAAGTGCTGAATTATTCGAATCTATTGTTTTGGATTCGAATCGAGTTTGAACTAAAAAAAACTCGTTCGAATTCGATTCGAATGTTCGATCTCGAACGTTCGATGTTCACCCCTACTAGTTGGACAGCCCATGTACGATGCGCCCTACTTGGGCTAGCCAATGTACGAAGCGTCCTGTTTGGGCTAGCCCATGTAAAACAATTGTCCTACTTCGACTAGAGTCCTGCTTCGCTCCGGACAATACGAATAATTTTATACACATCTCACTTAAGGAGGGCTTTATGTTGAAAACCAAAACATTTGCACTTTAACTCAATAGTTTCATAAATAACTACTTAATTATGTCGTTACGCGACTGAAGCCTCTGTTTCTTGATCACAGCTCTCCAGTTGAGAAAAGCAAACATACATCTTTGGATGCTGCAGTCTCTGCGACCATAGTGAAAAAATACGATTGTATGACGGTGCGTTAAAACAGCCTTTAAAAGGTGAAACATACAAACAAACGTACGTGGTTGTTGGTTTTTGTAGTTTTTCATAATATTAGACTTCGATAATTTGTTGCATAATAAGTTTTTGCTGTGGGTTTTGTCGTAGATTTCACTTTGTCTTGCTATTTACTTGCTAGTATAGGTATTCTTTTTATATCATCTATGAAGAGTAAATGAAATCTCTTGGTTTAGTTGTGTTATTGTATTTGTAGTGTTCCTAACTTGTGTTGTGGTATTGCGTGTGAGTCTTTTTGAATTCCCATCTTTGCAGAACAGTTGACGATGGTTCGCTAATGGTTGCAGGAAACAACTGTATCTTCCAGTATCTAAACGTTAGTGAGGTGCGGTTAATCACTAATCAGCTTCAATTCGAAAGTCGACTTCTTTGACACGATTAAGTGCAACTCCTGTAAAATCAGAAAGTCGATGGTTAATCAATATTTTTGCTTTGCCTGAGTGGTATAATCATTTGGACTTGCTGTATATTGGATCACATGTCACATCACTTATGTGTGGTGTTAGGTGCTGGTCGGCGAAGATTTTAACTCTGACAATTTGAAGTTTTCTAGCAAAAAATTCTCGATCACACACCTTCACGGGTTAATTCTTGACGGTGAAGCTACTTGCAAATTATCGGTGACCGTTTTATATGAAAAATTTTTCCTTAAAATTTCTCGTTAGGTGTTTTTGAATACGTGAGTTGTGTTTAAACATGGCGTCTATGGCGGGTTGTAACATGGCGTCTACAGCATAAAAACAGTTTTTTGCAACTCATGACTTTTAAAACTCTTCTACTATTATCCTGCCATAAATTAGCTGTGCAAACGGCAAGACGTATTTATTACAATACTACTGCAAAGTACATAAATTGATATTCAAGTTGAAAACATGGGCCCAAAAAAGGAAACGAAAGTAAAGTCCTCACCTCGGGCAGAAAATCGAGCACAGTTTCTGTTAATGATTCAACAGACTTGCAGGCTAGTGAGTTGTTTGTATTAACAGGGGAATCTTGTCAAGTGTATGTTGAGAATGTTGATGATAATACTAAATCATTGTACTGTGACTATTGCGAGTTGTGGTCATGCACAAAGTGTCTAGGTTACTCAGATGAAATGTACGCATTGAAACAAAATCCATCAATGTTATGGTTTTGACCGGGTAAATGTGTTGTCAAGGCGAATGCATCAATTAATTTGTCTAAGAAACTAGAGGCCAGCATTGAAAACGTAAACCAAACAGTACATGACCAAATCAAAAAAGCTTTCTAAACTTTAGCAACGAAACTAAAAGAACAGGTTCAACAGCTAAATTGTAAATTAAGTGCAAAAGCAGACAAGTCAGAGATTAGACTGTTGACTGACAAATTTGAACATTTGGAGGAAACTAGCAGCGACATAAGAGATAGAATAGAAGTGTTCGAATATAAAATAAAAGACATCGAATCTCCTGTAAAATAAATGAAGTCGGACACTGAGTTTCCAAGATTAGAAACAGCCGCTCGTGTTGTAACACAAGCAGATATTGATAATAAAATAAAAGCTGAAATAGGAGAAATTAAACAGAGAGAAATCAGGCGCAAGAATATTGTTGTCTTCGATATGGCAGAAAGCCATAATGATAGTTTGAATAAAAGAATTGAGAGTGATACTGAAGCCTTTAAGAATCTCTGTGAACTGGAACTAGCAATTAAAGATGTGATTGCTGAAAATGTAAGAAGACCGGGCAAGCAGTTAGATGACAGTATTTGACTTTTAATGATAACTATCGAAGATGATGCAGTGAGAGACAGGATATTAAAGCAGACAAAAGCTTTAAAAGAGGCAAAAAATGACGAATTGCAAATTTCAAGTGTACGTCCAGACTTGACATCAATCCAAAGAGAGGCAAACAGAAAATAGAGAGAAGAACTGAAATTAAAGAAAGCAAAAGCGGAAAAAGCAGGGAAGGCCACAACGTGGGTAATAAGACGAGGGAAAATTACAGAAGTAAAATCTCCCGTGAGTCAGCTGATGATTTAGTGCTGGAAAAATATGTAAATAATGTATATAACCGAATTAAATGCATTAGCACTACTAATAAAAAACTTTGTGAAAATGCGAAAAAGAAAAAGTTTTGGAATCACTGGTATGTGCGTACACAAATGCGGACTGTTTGAGCAATAAACTTGATGAATTCAGATTAAAAATTAACCAGCTGGAACCACATATTGTAGCTGTAAGAGAAGCAAGATCTAAAAATCTGAAGGTACATTTAACATTAGAAGAATTTGACATTGAAAAATATGCATGTTTCGATGTGAATATGACCTCTACAAATGGCAGAGGTATATTAATCTACATACATTCGTCACTTAGCTGTTCCCAAGTTGATCTTGCAGCAGATTTTACTGAATCAGTGGGGGTATCTATTCATCTGAATATTAGTACAAATGATAAAATCTTGTTTGGGTGCATCTATAGAAGCAACAGTGGCACTATGGTTAACAAATACAACCTGAGGAACTTGATATTGAATAGTTTGGCCGAGAAAACCAGTCACTTGCTAATTGTTGGTGATTTTAACTATCAGAAAATTGATTAGCAGAAAAAGATAGCCCCTAATAGTATGTTCATCTGTCTGTACAAAGTCCTAGTTAGGCCCCACTTGGAGCTTTCAAGCTCAGTATGGCACCCATCAATGGTCATATATATATAGATCAGCTAGAACAAGTATATGCGACAAGAAAGCTTAGTAACTTGAAAGAATTATTGTATACTGACCGTCTAAAGTTTCTTAAGTTGCCAACACTAAGAATTGACATGATTGAGGCTTATAAGATTTTAACGAATATATATGATAAAGCTGTAAGCCCACAGTTGAAATTGAGATTGCAGGTGGCCAGGTCAATCACCAAAGGCATTCACTAAAGCTATACAAGTTTAGATCAAAAAAGTGTATAGGATTGAATCATTTTTTGCACAGAATTGTAGTTGGAATAGTTTACCCAACGATGTGGTATGCGCACCAAGTGTAGATGTATTTACGAGAAGGTTGGACAAGCACTGGGCTGGGAAAGAGAGATAGTCCTTTGAGGATACGGATATGAGCATATATACACGATTTGGCTAGAAGAACAACTTTGCCAAAACAACATACGGATAGGCATAAGGAAGGATCCTGTTAAAATCGCTTAGAATCCTTAGATAAAAATTTTGCCTTAGTTAATAAAGTCATGTAATTTGGAGAAGTAGTAGTATATGATAGTTGTACATAGACTTTTGGAAAGCTGTAAATTGGTTCAAATATTTACACTTGTCAATGATTTGATCTAAAGAAATAAATGCAATAACTGCTGAATAATGACATGCCTACACTACACACTACACTAAAGCAGTAATTAGTAATCAGTAGCTCAGACTGTGACGGACTACCTTTGACAGCTGCTGCAGTCTGTGACTGTCCTAATCTCAGTTGAAAGTTTGAAACTTGTAACAAATCATTTGCACAGTCACAACTCGCTGCCATGGTATTTTGCAAATAAATTTATTAGTGAAAGCCAATTGAAAATTTATTGAATTGCTGGTATCATTTAATTATGCACCGGGCTGAAGTATGACTACCTCTGTAAAAGTGAGTTGTACAATAATATAGTCGCACAGTGGGATGGTTAACCAACTTAATCAACTTACTTTTTAGCCATTCGAAACTTTTGTTAGCTGTATATCAGCACTAGGCACTTCATTCTCCTCTGAGACTATCGTTAGTAGTTTCAGAGAAAAAATATTTTGTTCCTTTGTAAGACACCACACACACCATACATCAGACTCATCACCAGTTTTGCAAATACATTTCACCATGTACTGTCATAGGTATGGGAAGCATAGGCATTAGGACTGCCATACTGCGTTACTAAACTTTTTTGCTTGACTTTTTTGTGAAGTGTAGGAACTTTACGAAGCACATTTGATTGATACAACCATTACTCATTATGGCGATACTGGTGTGCTTGCACTTTGCACGTGTTGGTTAGTCGCTGATCACTGTCAGTTCATAGCAATGCGAATGCTAAGAATGGACGAGGGGCAGTACTGGTAAGTTTGAGCTTAACATTTTTGCACTTAATAGGTGCGTTCTTGCCAATCTCCATAGTTAATTATACCACAGAGTTGCTGGTTTGAGCAAAAGGAAAATGCTCCCTACTCAGCCAACAAGTAACAAGACCACCACTGATTGAGGATATTATAAAATAAAAAAAAACAACTCATTATTATGAAATAATTTAACACGGTTTAATGTTTTTCTCTTATAACAGTACCTTGCAAACACTTTTATCATAGTTTTGGCAAAAAACTGCTGAATTCATATGCCAGTTCTTTTAAGATTATATATGTATATAATGTGTATTATGAGATATAAATATATATATATTTATATCAGTACTTCACCCCTCCCATTTTTGCAAGGTAGGATCCAGCACTCAACAACATAACCTAGGTTAAGTTAGATAATTGTAGTTGGATTTACCATGTCATTCATTATTAAAGATAAATCTGTAAGATGAGATACTAAACCAGCAGAAGCGTCTTGGCAATGCTCGGTATATCTTTTGTATGTGTATGTCTGTGACCAGTATCATGGTTGTGGATAAAACCAACAAGAGACAGTTTCCAAGTACACAATTACGCATGATGGCAATCATGCTATTTACTGACTAAGCTCTGTTTTGCTCAACTTTGATTGCACATAATTACTGTACAAAAATTGCACAATTAGCACTTAACTGTAAAGGAGAATTTCAATTCGAAAACTATTTGATGCATACCATTGTCAATTATACTTTATCTGTAACCTTGTTTATAACCTTGCTTATGCTTTATTCGAATTTAAGCCATATATTTTTTACAAATTTTACAGCAGGTCAGAGGCTGCAGGGAATGTGTTTATCCCTCTGGAACCATTCATACATCAAGTTGGAGGTCATTCTAGCGTTCTCATGTTTGATGACAGTACTGTCTGCAAACCTCTCATCACAAGAGAGAGGCACTTTTATGAGAGTCTTCCCGACCAACTGAAGCAATTCACTGCTAAATACAAAGGTACTAGCAGCAATTTTTGGGATGTCTCAATGTGAGTTTCTCTTTTCGCTAAGTTGTGTGTATTATAAGTATTAGTTATATTCAATTCAGTTCTTTTGTACGTCGTATATTAATTATGTATTCAGATATTTTGGTATTTGTGGCTTTATTAAATAGTGTCTCGTTTAATGTTTTTATAATTAATGTTTTTCATCAATTTTTGCAGCATATCATTAATAGCATATTAAAAATCTTCTAGAGTCAGCTTCTGTTATACAAACCACAGACTACCCTAAGTGAAATCAATATATTTTTTATTTTATGCTAAATACTGAGTAACTACTTTTTGTTGTGGGATAGGCTATAATGTTTTATTGAGCACCAGCAACTTGTGACTTGAAATTTGTTAATTATTAGTGTCCCTATCAGGAACACTTTTATTTGACGACTTACAAGAATTTTAATCAGTAATGTTATGATCTGAAATGAGCCAGAGTGAGAGCTTCAAGATTTTACATAATCCTGCAATATCATTTATAAAAAATTTATTATTATAAACTATGTCATTTCGAGTACACGTCCAGTAGTAGAGAGAAGTACTAACTTCCATCTTCAGAGCATTGCAATGTATATGTTATATGATGTATGTTATAGTGAACTGAAGGTGAGAACTTCAGACATAAAAAAATCCATATTAACTCTAAGGTACCATGCCATCTGACTCAAATTACTTTGCTATTGCATTATTCAGACTCCTATTGCTCATACAAGTTTTATCTGTAGTAATTCTCTATGACAGTAAGATTTGATTGTAATACATATTTTGCTTGTTGCTGCAAATTTGTTCTTTATGTAGGTGTTGTTGAGGTTACCTACAAGGAAGATGATGAAGGTTTCATTACTCTTGTAGCTAAGTCTCCTGTACAGAAACACAAAGGTATCGGCAATACCAAAACGTGGCCAAAACGAAAATTGAAAGACTTATCAGCTAGGTATGCGTATATAATGTAATATTCTAGTATACAAGATATAATCAATTTTCTTCCAAAGACGGGCAGCAAAATAAACGCTTTGAAAGGAATTTTGGATGAACAGCACAGTGAAATATTGTTAAAGTTGTAGTTTGCATTGCTGCTAACTCCACTGCTTTATGTATTAGAAAGCGTCATGACAATGACACAATGCTAAAAATGCACAACTGTTAAAAGTTAAGTTATACACAGTTATGAGTTCATTGCTTTGTTGGCTGTACTAACATGCTTGACTCTTCTGATGCATGTTTCGTAACCTAAGCCTATTCAGTAACATTCTTGCAAGCTCATAAAATGATAATTTTGTGTTTATCACAAAGCAAATACGATGCGTGCCTATGAACACATATATATGTAATACCGTAAATTGTCGAAAATGTACAAATTTTTCGCCTCTCAATAATGGGAAATAGGAAAAGCACACATGGGTTTTGCTCATTATAACACTCCTCCAAATTGCTTTCCTTAAAGACTGTTCTGCAAATGCCTGTGCATTAGTTTGTGCAACGTGTTAACAGTAGATTTAGTTACCGTTTATATATGTATTATATATTTTATTTAATTAGTTTAAATGGACCAGCTCTGTTTATAACCAGATATAATATTACCTTTAGAATATAGACAAAGAAGTAATTATTTTCGCAGGTATTTTCTCTTCACAATTTAACTGTTGTACTTTGTCTTCTTCAGGGTAAGAATGCGGCGATCTGGAAGCTTAGAGATTTTTGAAAGTCATACGGAAACCATGTTTGATGAAGTGTCCAGTGGGGCAGACTACAGTTCAGCGCACAATCCGTGGAGCTTGCGTTGTCATAAAGAACAGTTGGCTAAGATGAGGAAATGCTTGTGTAGCAGTGGTGCAGCATCACATAGTATCTTTTTCTTTAATTTGCTGTTATATTTTGCAGCACATTCCTATTAAGTTTTGAGTGCGTTATTATCAAAATTAGGTGACTGTCTTGTATGTTCATATTTATTGACGATTTGCCCAAAAATGCAAATTTAACTAACTTGATTTGCATTTTTGGGGTAAATTTGTTTGTTTTTTTTCTTAAAAAATTAGCCATTTACAATATTCTGCAAGTACCTTGACTAGAATAGTTTACTGCAGAATGTATAGAACTGGTATTATCAAAATTCTATATTTGAATAGCAAGGTTTGTTATTTACTGTTCTTTTTGTCTTGTAAGCAGACTCAGACCATGGCAGGACCGACTGAATCATTCACAATTGATAGCCTTGTTTCTGCTAAGGAAAAGGGTGCCTATAAGAAACCTCTCCGAAAAAGAATTATTTTATTAGTTTGTATGTGCTTTGTCAGACAGGTCTTTGTCTAGTAGTGAATGCTACTCCAAATCCCGCAAGTTGAGGGGGGCGAAGGGGAGGATGATGTATTTGAATTGAAAAGAGGAACAAATTATTAATCCCTTTTTGAGAAGGTTATAGGTGATATCTCTGAATGCTGGATTCTGGCAAGTCAGAAATGAAAAAACTATTTAAGTTGTTGTTAACTTTGACCGTTGTATAGAATTCATTTTGTTAGAAAATTTGACATCGCATTATCGGCATCCCTGTGTATTGGATTTGAAGATGGGAACCCGTCAACATGGTGATGATGCCAGCGAAGCAAAACAACTTAGTCAGAATGCTAAATGTGCTGCGACAACCTCTGCTAAACTGGGAGTACGCATTGGTGGTATGCAGGTATTGCATTTTTATACTTATTTGCTTTGAACAATTATTCGTCTTGAACATTGTATAGAATTCAGGTGAGAATTATTATTTTTATTTAATTGTGCAAGCAAATTTATAAAATGCTTGTCAGGAATTGAACAGGCTCTTTGATAAACTAATGGTCATTTTCGTTTTAAAATGCGAGTTTGTATACTAGTGCGCTGCATCGAATTCCATCTCTATGCAAGGTCTCGGCTGTTTAAAAGTGCTCAAATTTTAGAAGTACTTGAGTAGGAATAGTCAGTTCCAAATTTAAAGCGTTACCTTTGTAATTACGATTTTGTACGGAAATTAATATAGTAATTATGGACATTTAATATTTAATTTGATATTGAGAGAGATAACTGATATTTAATTTGATGTTGATGAATATTGTTGTACAACTCGCCAGTGCACAGGCCAGTTCATCTAGTAACGTCTTTGTGATTTGAAAATTTCTTGAATTTGTAATGAGTCATTGTGACCCTGAATCATTTACAGTCACACCATCTGCCAATACAGAACCTTGCTGCTCTGTTTCTTTCATCTTAAATAAAACAACGATAGTAGTACCACCAAGAATGATTACTCTAATAAACATCCAATTCATGCTAATTGTATGATTTATGGCTTTCGAAGCAAAATACCGGGTTCAGATCCTACTACTAGCACCTTTCTTCGTTAATTAGAAGTGAGCTCATGAAAACGGGACATGTGTGACCACAATTTTGATGACGCCACTGCACCTATCCATTGACGAGTTGCTCAACTACTATTCATAGTAGCGCATTCGTGAAACTGTTGTCAGAAATAGGTCATAACTCATGTAGTGATTAACCGTAAACAACGCCCTTAAGAAATGCAGGCACTTACTACCCTCATTCCCTGATCTGCTGAAAAAATCTTTCTCCTTCGAGTGTCAAGAAAAACACTGATACTATTAAATGTAAATACTTTAATAAGCACCCAGTCCACACCAGAAGCTCACACCACCATTATATTCAGAAGCATAATACTGGGGTCATTTCCCACTAATCTAGCACCCTTTCTCAAATAGAAGCCCTTGTCTACTTTACAAGAGATTCAACATGATGCAGCACCTAACAGTGAACTTGTGAAAACAAGGTATGCGTGACTGCAACTTTGATGGTGCGACTGCCACTATGCATTGGCGAATTGCCTAAGTATTCATTGTTGCGCTTTCCTAACTGTTGTTGTGAGTGGTCATAACTCGACCAAAAACAGCTGTTCTCCTCCTGTGAGGAATTTTTTAACCTAGTGCAGTAAAGATTTTGTGAAACTGTTATCAGGGGTAGGTCATCAGCAGTTATGCATTGCAAACAATGCCCCTGTTTACTGCAGGCTACCAGTGCAGTGATTAAGTAAGTTTAATGGTGTACTTTGCTTATTGTGATAAGGTAAGATAAGAAAAGAAAACATATTTATTCAAGATAACTTGATTGAGCAAAGCTCCTTTACAACAAGGTCCTGACTGGTGCACAGTTTGCAAACAATTTTCAGGCTAATACCGAAACATCTAAACAAAAGAAAACATCAAAATTGTAGTTTAGAGACTTTTGTCCAGCTTGTTTGGCATAACAGTATTTGTAATTCATTTCTTGTGGGTGACTTGGGTCGAAACTGATGCAATTATTCGAAAAAGTGTTAATTTGAAGGATTTTGGTCACTTAAGCACTTTTTACATAAGACATGCCATATACATTTGCTGCCGGATTTCTAGTGGTAACCAGTTTAGTTCTCTGTACATGGTGAAAATGTGTTCACGAGGGACACATTTTCAAATAATTCTTGTGACTCCATTATGCATGATTTGTAATCTGCTCAGCAATGTAGTTCCAGCCGATGAATGCACCGTCGTGCAGGATTTTGACGAATTCTACGAAAATAACCAATCTTTTTGTTTATCTTACTTATCATGAAATCTATATGCGCTATAAATTTTGAACTAGAATCAACTATTACACCTGAGCATTTTGTAGTTGTTACGGAATTTACAAGCTTATTATTATAAGATAGTTGGATGTTAGGATCTCCTAGAGATGCAAGTTTTTGATTAGTGCATTACATTACATTAGTTATATCTAAATTTAAAACTAATTCATTTCTGAAGAGCAAGTCAAGCACTTTTCCAAGTTCAAGCAATAGGAAATATGTTTATGTTTGCAGGTCTACCAAGCCGATTCCGGACATTTTATCTGTCGGAACAAATACTACGGACGTACCCTAAGTGAAGACGGCTTCCGTCGAGGCATGACCAAATTTTTGCACAATGGCATACATCTTCGGACAGACTTGGTAGGTCCAATGATCACACGATTAACACAACTTAAAAAAGTGTTAGAACAGCAGGACACATTCCGATTTTATTCCAGTTCACTGTTAGTGATGTATGATGGTGCCACCACGGTAACAACTCAAGGCAAATACGAAAACGCCTGCGACGAACGGAGCAATGGTGAAACAAACCAAAATTCTTCACCCGAGAACAACCTATCGCGATGGCACACTAAACCTGTGCAAAAGGTTGACGTAAGAATGATTGACTTCGCACATGCGACACACCAGGGGTTTCAGCAGGATAAAAAGCCACATTCCGGCCCAGACAAAGGCTACATTTTTGGTCTGGAGAATATGATACGAGTTCTTTCAGAAATTCAGAATGAAACAGCAAGAACTAGTGCCCAATGTACAGAACACAAGCAAGATTCATAGTAACAGTAATTTTTTCAGTCATTGTGAAGATGTTACTTGCTAATGAGGCTTAGATATTAAAACTGTTGACCAATACTCATGTTTGAAATGTTCTGACCTACAAAATGCATTTTACCAATTCAGACATTATGATATTATTATGCAACTAGCTGGCAAAATGACAATGTGATTTAAAGGCCTAGTGAATCTAGTCAAGCAGACTGATTAATTTTCTGTAAGTGCTAATAAGTTTCATAACATTTCTAATAGCGGAAAATATAATTGGCACAAGTAAGACTGCTTTCCTGTTATCTCTATCATTAGGATGTAATTTGCTCGATGCTAGTTATGTCCCATAATCTTGTAATATTTTAATTCACATTGCTGCAATTGTTTGCCTGAATATATTCTTCAATCCATTTATTGTATTCTAAATCTGATACAGAGTTGGGCTTCATGCTAAAGCATCCACAGCAATGTGATTTTAATTCACAAAGGCGTGTAATATAATTTAAATTATACTTTCACACAAGTGGAGTTTTCGTAGATTAGCTTTAGCTTTACAGAGGCCTATTAAAACTATAATATAACCGATAAGGCCATTTACATGAGAATTATTGCTTTCTAATCAGTTTATTTATCAATGAGCTTTGAGATCTCATATGTTTATCTGTTTTATGTGCAGTTCCTCAAGTGACTCAGCCAGTTCTATTATTACTGTGTCTAAGAGTGAAAGGCACAAACTCGCAAAATGTCATTTAGTGATGTTTACCATCGTTTTATTTAACATCGTAAAATGGTACTAATAATTCCATGCATTAGTATTAAACTAGTTAGATATTTAAATCTGGCATCTCAAGTGATTTTGCACTTGGGCTGTCTATATAATGTCTTACTGACTAAGACAGCATGTGTTATTTTAGTTTATGATAGTCATGAATGTGATGTTATTATGACAGCTATCATAAGTGTTTAATGTCATAACTGTATTATTCTCTGTACTATATTATTTTAGTACCGCATGGGCGAATACTATTTTAGTACCATATTTTTGCGTGTTTTGTTTCGATAACACTTAGCACAACTGCGGTACTTAGCAGTTCTTCTATAGGAGCAATTGGTGATAAGTAGGTATACTTCTTAATAACCTGTTCAAGTTAATTTTTGAGTGGGAGGATCACAACACTTGCAAGGTCGAGGAAACAATAAGAGACTTATCGTTTTTTCAGCGCAGCTTATTAACTCAAGACACTGAGCTTTGCTGACTTTGTGAAGCACCTATTAGCAGTAGGCGAAATGCACAGAACTCCGTCTGTTATAATTTTTTACTTCACTTTCACAGAAAAAATCATGGGTTTACCGTACGTGGGTACCATGAAGGAATTTGCCTATGCTTATTTTCTCCACTATTTTGTTGACTACACTTTCTCCACTATTACAAGTAATTTCACCATTCCTGAAAAAGCATCATTAATGGTTGGTATTTCCTGCCAGTGCACTGAAAGTGAAAGTTCCCAGTCACAGTACAGTGATGTGCAGTAGTAAGTAGTAGCTAGAATCAGGTTTCTAATATTTCGCTATTCTTACAGGTTAGCAAAACAACATCAGCTAACAAATACATAGCCTACCTACACAAAAATTGTTTATTTTCATATAAAATTAACACTATACATTATTAACAACATTTCATCAATAAAACTCAAATGAAACATGACTTCTTAATACTAAGAATAAAACTGACCCAATCTCACAAAGTGTTGTGCACAATTTACAGCCAATTTCTTTAGAAAATTGAAAAAAATGTAATAAAATGATTTTGTAAAAAAAAATTAATTGTGCCAGCAATTAATGCACTCAGCAAGGCACTAAACTGCTGCAAGAGAGAGATTTTGGCTCTTACTATCAAACACCATTAAGAGTCGATCGAGTATAATTATGTTATCATAACCGCTACTTTTAGTGAAATTCATCAATAACGTAGATAAAACACTAGTCCAAGCTGAAGTACCACTGAAAGTACATATCAAAAACTAGTGTTGACTCATCACTAGAAGTCATGGTTAAAAATTAAAAGCTCGAGCTTGCGTATATCACTGAAAAATTTAGTTGAATCTCTAATTCACAATACCTTGTGGTGCTGTCCGATAGTCGTAGTCAAAAATACCAGGTTCACGCTCACATATTTTAGCATAAACATCACAAATTCTAGCATACTCCTCCATTGTCAGTCGGTAAGACTGGGTTTCTGGATCAACTTCAGCTATTTCCAGCACCTCTTCCACGAGTTCCATCCGGTCCCGCGGAAAAAGTATTCTGTAAAACAAAAAATGTAAGAAGTTACTTGTGTATCCCTAAGAGTTCACCTGCAATGATATTTATTTGACCTATCTGCTTAAGCTGTAAAGCTAAGCATACATTTGGGTTTACACCTGAACAATGTAAATTGTACACCAGACTACATCATACCAGTGATATTTTCTAGAAAACAGTCCAGTTAATGTTTGACATACCGTCATACCTCCATTGTCGAATGTCTCTGTACTCGTACAAATCTGTTTTGAACCAGAAAATTCGAGCTGAAATTATCTCCGCCCTTGACCAGAATTTCAGAACTCGACCAGCCGCCAAACACCTGATGAACGCATGTGCAGCGAGCCGAGGGTAACCGACCAACCGAGAGTAGTCAAGCACAACATTTGAATCGCCTAACATCGCTGAGTGCTTTCTACGCTTAATTTTCTCTGCTTTTTCAGGCAGGAACAATTATGTTTTTCTTTTAAAGTAATTCTATTATGTTTTTCTTATCAGTTATATCATATCTACTGTTTGAATAAACATTTTTGCATTATCATATTTCGTTTTAGTAATACTTTACAGTTCATTTAGTGCTTGAGAACAGATTTTTTGCTTTTACATTATTTCTTATGGGAATAAATGATTCGGTTCTCAACTAAATCGGTTTTCAAACACTTTAGGAACAAATTATTGTCGAAAACACTACTACATTTTCGTTCTGGATGAAATAGATGAACCACTTCACTTCTATATTAAAATTTTCAGCATAGACTTACTGGATTACCAAGATACAGCAAACAGTACACTTGACATTAGACTTATTGTGTTGTGGTAAACTTAAGTTCAAACACTGACTCATAATTTCAGACAGTCTTGTCAAACTGAATATGAAGAAGTGGCTTTTTGCATCATTTGCACACTAACTTACCTATACAGCAGTGGGTTAATAAGCACATTTTCATACACTATTGCAATCTTAATTTTAATATTTTTTAAACTCTTGCAACATGTGAAGTGACATTTGACATATTGCAATTAATTATTGCTAGCCGTAATGATTTTTTACTCACGAAATTCCTTTGCGGCAGAATTTCTGTCGATGATGAAACACCGATCGCAAAACTTTTTCCACAAGTGGAAATGGTTGTTTAATGCGTGGCTCTCGCAATGGAATCAAGGTAACCACACCCACGTCAACTTCGGGTTTTGGCACAAATGCTTTCCCTAGAAATAAGAAATGAAAATATGACAGACAAAATGCGAAATAGTGCTCAATCTAAAAGCAAACACTATCGAGGTTGGTGAAAGGTGGTGATAATCACACTGTCGATTAGTGATGGTAACTATAACATACAAAAACATTGCAAAAATTTAAGTCATTCTAAAACATGTTTAGACATACATTCATATGCACGCAACATTTGACAAATACTTTTATAATGAATTTCAAGACAGTAAAATCTAATGTTTTAGAGATTAAATATCATATGTAGTTTATTAGTCGCAAGGCACATCAAATGTTAGAAGTTCTTTCAACATACACCAGTTACTCTTACTTATTTTAGTTATGACTTATGTTAAAACACAATGGTACCAAAAAACTTGCAAATGTCAAATTTACAGCACTGTAGTCGCGTGAAAAACGCAAAGCCAAAATACGAGTTGTTACCACTTTTACAGAAATTTAAACACAAGTTGATGTAAAGGTCAGCTTCCTATGTGAAATATTGAGGATGCCAATGAAGTGAAAATTGAAATCTGCCCTATTTTTAGTCACAACGAAAAAATTTGAATGCAAATGACAACACGTATTGAAACTACAATTTCTGTATACCAAATTTACATTTTTGAATTATTTTATCTCTGGTACAACTGGCAAAAAGCAGATAACAGTTACTGACACTTTAATAAATTGAGATGATGAAACAAAATTAATCAACACACATTTAGAGGCTTGTAGGCTGTTTAACTTACAAATATGCAAAGGCATTATGGAAAAACATAAACAGCTTTTCTAGGATAGCACACTAATGACATTTTTCTTTTATTATATTAAAAATAAACAATTCTAACGAGTCTTGTAGATGTGAAAGGAAATATAAGTGCCTCTCACACATACACATGCAGATTATGCTGAGTCTCTGATCTGCCAATTCTCATGCATTAGGCATGTGTCACATGCATTTAAAGTCCTTCACACATGCACACGCATCAAATTTCAGTTCTCACGCATTCCACAACTACTTCACACGCAAGTTTGCAGATCACCTGACTTGAATGGCTTGTTTTGCCACCAGTACCAAGCACAACATAACTAGTACCAACACTCTCAATAATACAGTAGTGTTCATGAATTTCACAACGCATATTACACCAACGGGTATTACAATTTTTGAAAATTAAGCATTTTTGGGTGCTATTGAACCTTTTCGTGTGTACAAAAGAACATAATTATTTATATATATATATAAAGCACGGTGAGCTCCACATCCAAAAAAAGTAAAAATTTCCGGGTGTGATTTACCCCCATCGCCCTCTGACCCTGCTAGGGACAAAATGAGCTACGTTTCACACTCATTTTTACTTCGAATGGTTAGCAACTCTATAAAGCGTTGACTGCAAACCTGATATCGTAAACTTGTGCCTCACATCACATAAATATTGGCACATAACAGATAATCTGCAGCGGTTATGTTTGATAATAGGCGCCGTCATGCGTTCAGCTACTTCCTTTTGAAAAGTCAAAGTCATCTTTGCTCTACCATATGAAAATGGCCCTGCAATGGATATTCACACTTGGTGATCAACAAAATACCTGGATTAAAAAATATTTTTAAAAAAGCAGTATTTATATATTAGACATTTGAACTCTGCTGAAACGATTTAAAAAAATTTAACGTCAAATAGAATAATGAGATTACAGTAAAGCAAATTTTAAGTAGCTACAGAACAGTTTTTCAGTTTTAGACTTGCATTTTGAACTTCAAACACACCATTTCAATTTCAAATGCATCTACACTCTATGACGCTATGTCACACTGATCAGAAATATTCTATAAGAATGCTCTCAAATATCATTTCAAATGTGCTTCATACATAAAACATTAGAACAAGATAGTGCAAACTTTGTCAAACACTGTATATTATTATAACATTAAAATAACCTTTTCATTCCACTTTAAAAAATTTTCAAAATTGCCAAAATTCACACTTTACAGGTATCTTGTGTATCGTTTATAACAACCTGTTCCAAGCACTACATTCAAAAAATCATGTGTACATTCCATTTGAGTAATATGAACCAACTCTTATCCTAACATTAATGAAAGAACAAACTCGATTTAATTTTGTTTTGAGAAACAAAGCCTTATGAGTTACTGTGTAACAGCAAATCACAACAAAGTTAGGGTGATGGGTCGATCAGCATTTTTTTGGTAATGAACCAATCATCAGCGAATCAACTATGCTGTTCACTGACTTTGATAATTCACAAGATGGGTAAATTACAGTCCATAAATTCCTACCTCAACATACCAGTATGTAGGGAAACATGATGTAGCCAACGAATCAACAGTGGCAGAGAAACACTAAATGGCAAATTTCCTATCAGATGAACAGCAGGTCTCTCACCATCCCATGGTTGTGCGGCATCAGATGGAAAAAGATTTTCACCTGTGTACCTGAGTATGTCGCCGTGGATAATACGTAACTTGCCTGGACTCAGCGAATCACCTAGCAACTAGAAAGCAAAGAAACTGCAACTTCAGCTTTTATTGGTTATAAAACTGTGTCGTAAGATACACAGGTCATACCATTAACATGAAAAAATTTAAGCTTGTTACTTTTATTTTTACAGGCCGACTGATAAATATAGATGCTAGGCATCCACTGCTAGGGATACAGTAGTTTCACATCTCAATTTTCACATGAATACAAATGTGTGGAAACTGTTCATGGAAAGTAACTGTTGAAGGAAAGTTTCATCTAACAGAGTCTCCATGTGATTACCACATGCACACACAAGCCATTAAGTTTCTATGGTATCATTCATATAAAGTATTCAAAACATTTTGATAATTACTATAGGGAATAAAATATGTGTAGTGTTGTCTGAATAGCAATCTTTTGCCTTTAAAATAATTGCATTACAAATTTAATCAGACTAACCTGTAACCCTGGAAGAAATCGACGATCCTTCTCTACCACTACGCATATTTTGGGATCCTGCTTTAATATACTTCGTGTAATCCCACCTGGGCCCGGACCCACTTCACAAACATAACTGGAACAGAAGCATTAGACAGTAAATAATATTTTTATAAGCGTATTTATTTGAAGTAATTGGCTTCGACAAACAGCAAGTAAATGCTGATCTGGTTGTCTCTGGCTGCAACATTTAAAGGAGCGTGGTTTGACAGGAAAAAACAAATCTATTACAAAATATACATGACTATTCCAATTGTTAATTAAAATAATGTTAAAATGTTTAGATGAACAAATATATTGCTGTACCATATCAAATATGATGATGTTCTGTTCATAACTTAGTAAAGGATTACCAGAAAGAAAAACTAAAATTTTAATTGTGGTCAAAGTTATATTATATTAAAAGGCAATGTGTTTGTTTAGTATAGGTTTCTTAGATGATCTTTGAGTTTCTCTCTACAAACAACTTGCAGTAGCTAATATTGTGTATATAATATGACAACTGAAAATACTGTACATCAGAAATGATTCTACACAACATAAACCATTCATTCCTTTAGACTCATTTTCATTCAATACAGTATGACTACAATAACCCAATGGACACAGACATTAAATTTTAGAGATAAGACAAATAGTCACACGATCATTGTATTTGCTTTGGAACAGAAATAAAGCAATGACTGGCTTCCACATTCATTTCAGACAATTTCATTCAACATACTGATTTTGGTTGTTACCTCTGTGAAGGAAAACACATTCATATATGAGCATAACTGAAACACCTTTCCCATTTCAGTGTTGATTTAAGAGTATTAGCATTGATAATGACCCAGGTCCCAGTTTCATGTACCTCAGCCATCTGCTTTAAATAAGACCTACCCTTTTGAGTGCTGGTGTTCCAGGTTACAGTATGCCAAATTGTATGAAAAATAATTACAAATTTCTGTATTATGCTTTGAGACTGAAATGCAGTATTGAGCTATACACTGCAACAAACTACACACATTAAGCTTGTTAAACATAGAAATTATTTACTGTCAGTATTATAGCTGCAGATATTGCCATTGTCTTATAAAATGACAACTGTCTTTATTTTGTCTGTACAATATTTTATCAAAAATTCAAAAGTATGTATTTCCAGAAAAATATTTACATATTTTGTTTGGCAAGCAGAAGCTGTCTTACATTTTCCTACAAAAATTAGCTGTTTCTAATGTCTCACTGCAACTGCTGAAAGACAAATATTAAAATTTGCATGAACGCGGATTTGTGTTTACACACTTTTGACAAACTATAAATTGAAATCCAGTAAATGTATGGGTAGCAGAGGCAGGACTGGAATCTAGCTAATTATCATGACTTGTCCACTGAGATGAAATCGCTTACTGAACTGCCAAAGCTATCTTAGCCACATATGAATGCACATAACCACATTTCTTAACGAGATTTATAACTGGAGATAGTATGACAGACCACAGACGAAACTGATTAGTTTTCCCAGTGATTACCAATCACATAACCAGGCTCAAAAGCACTTAACTGTCATAGCTAACCACACTTTGTAATGACTAGCTGTTCTTCTTGTTGTAATCTAAGTATTAAACGATTGAAATTTACAAAATAGCTAGAAAAAATAGGTGTGGAATTTGACCACTAAGAGCAGGTTTTTTGAGATTCTATAAAAATCTGCGCAAGAATTCTTGAGAATTTATTTTGGGATAGAGAATTCAACTCCAAAGAAATTGCTTAAACTATAAATTCGCACAAAGATGTATTACCTCCACTATATACACTGCGCAGCAGTGAAAACGGCATGACAAGTGTCACTTTAAGTTTTGTGAGTATATTTTTCATTATATATACAGGAGTAGTGGTGGTCAGAAATCAACTACGAGCTGAAAATACTGTGCAATTTAATGTGAATGTTTGGAATTTTCAAACTGATGAAAATATCACATGAATAGGAATTATAAACATTTTAACTTCAGACACATATCTTGGCAACTAATGGTTCAGGTCTGCTGGCAGTTGAAAGGCAGGAAAGGTAAGCATGGTCTTGTATTTAGCTTATATACCATTTATAGTACTAAGAAAGGATGTACAATTGATACATAGAAATATCATGTTGCAATCAATCAATTGAAAACTTCTCTAGCAAAAAACACCTTGTGATAAATGATTTGTTTTCTGAGTTACTAATAAAATACAGTTCTGGCAAAAATGACTCACCAGTCCTTTAAATTTCCAGCAGTCCTCACAATCTTGTCAGTTAGATTCATATCCATTAGAAAATTCTGTGATAACTGTTTAATAGCACGCAGTCGGTACAGCCGGACAACATCTCTGATTGTTGGCAATGCTGGCAATTTGGTGGGGGCTGATGATGCTGCCATTGGTAGAAAAAGTCTGGTTATTGATAGCTTCTTACACTAACAAAACAAAACAAAATATATTTAATTGGAATTAAATAGCTATCATTGTTCATCTCAAGATAATAATCCAGGCTGCACAATGCAATGGTAGATTTGGGGATTCAACAAACTCTGAGCCTCACTTATTTTTTACAACCTAGAAAAAGAAATCCAGCAATGACTGAAACTGAAAAACAGGCAGTTTGCATGCATGAAGTAAATCCACAGAAAAAATATTTGCAAAAGTGAGTTGATATCAGTAATAATGCTTAGTAATTCAGTAGTTTCATGGCCATTAACAGTTATTATCACAGTACTACAGTTTCAGCAGCTATAATACATTACAGATACACTGTAATTTGCTACCCCTTCTCTGACTCTGTGACACTTTCGTACAGACTACAGTATATATTTTTGTATCTCTTGAATCATAACCATACCAGCATGTGTTTATAATTACTAATTATAGACTTCCTTGTGCCTTTGGTGCTTTTAAGGAGGCAATATGTGAAGAATTTCTATGGTTGAATTGCAGGCAAAATTCCTTCAACCAAGTTTGTATCCAGGTTTTTGGAGGTGTATAAATAGCAAAGAGATCTTGCTTTATACCAGCGGCTAACATCTGACACAAACATAACAAGAGGAATAAAAGTATAATTTATAATTGTACTGTTTTATGTTACTAGTGCTTAGAACAGAATAATGCAATATGTACTGTTTAAATGTTTCAAATTGGCTAAAAATATTATTGATAAAATAAAAATGGCATTGAACAAAGTAAAAAAAAAATTTGTTAAAAAGAAACGTGCATTGTTAAGTGAGAAAAAAGTGTCAAATGGAACTTCGCTAAACTGGGAGTTATTAAGAGAGGACTTACTGTACTGTGATTCTTAACCGTGACAGTTTATTCTACTCCTGAATATCTAGAGGGTTAAGCAATCGTTTGTTCCTGCATGAGTTCAAGTGAAACAGAATTGTCAGTCATACTACAGCTTAACCTTTCAGATATGCAGAAGTAGTTCAAACTGTTGCGATCAAGAGTCCCATATATTTGTCCATTGCCATTAAATGGTTGAACAGCCCATCTAGCTGTCCACTTGTGTGATAGTTCCTGATTGCATGTTTGCAACATGTCTGGTAATTGGCTCTAACGGATTTACTAAGGTTTGTGCCAAAATTTCAACAAAAAATAGGTTTACTAGGTTTTTTATTTCATTAATAATTCGCGTAACAAGATTCAGATCATCAGATCCCACTGTGGCAAAATGCAACATGGCACTATAAATGCGTTAACTCAGTTTTTCCCAAAAATAGACCTACTAGCTTTTCGTGAAAACGTGAGACTTGGTACCTAATAGCTTTCTGTGAAGACGTCTTTGAAAAGCAATCAATTTCTTGTTGTTGTTTAACTTTTACTTTCCATAGTTGGCATAGTTCCGGATTACATGTATTTTGTGATTTTTTGCCAAATTATCGAAAGCAACATGGGATATCCCATCCCTGACAAACCAAAAAACTTTGCTAAAACGTGATCTGCATAACTGCATAATTACATTCTTGCATAATTGTATTTGTTATATTTTTAAATTGTTCTTGTACTTTAATTTTTTTTGTAATTTCAATTTTTTGCCATGATACACTATTGTATTTGTGCAATAAAATGAAAGTGAAAAAAAATGATCGAAGATTTGTGTAAAATTTTGCTGGGAGCAGAGTAGGACACAAGCCAAAGAAGGACAATTGGCGTACATGGCTTAGCCCAGGCAGGACGCATTGTATGTAGGCTAGCCCAAGTAGGGCGCGTCGTACATGGGCTTGCCCAAGTAGGACAAACAGACAGGTCAAATGAGTCGTTAGCCGTAGTGGCAGCGTCCGAGTTGTCCTTGTTTATTTAATAATATTAATAATAATTGAAAATCTTAATACATCATAAAATTTATTACACATATGATAAAATAAAAGACTCTTATTCTGAGCTAGTAGAATGGAAAAAAATTAAATTTGGCTTCGATACTAGGCTTTCTGAAGTGAAATAAGCCGGCTTTTTAGGCGACTCCAACATTTGTTTAGAGTGTATCATCTTTTATTTTGTCTCGCTTCACATACAGATGATCCATTTCACTACTTCTTGGACAAATAATTGTTTTCTGCTAAGTAAACGGGCTAGCGAGCAATGTGCTTTACATAGTTTCTCTCTTTATAGCATTAGATACTTAGTTTAATGTTAAGATAAAATAAATGGAGTTAATAATGATGATGATATTACTGCAAAAATACATTTGTAAATTATCATGGACTATCCACCATTATTATAACGTTACTTTTTTTCTAAAACAAATTTAGTTTTATGTTTTATTATGTTATAATACTTGGACTGCCCATGTACCACACTGCTTTTTCACAAATTTAGCAAATGCGCGTTAGCGGAAGTGTCATAGTCCGACTAATGACGTATTCTGCGCCCAACAAAAAACGTCACCGCGCACGTGATCGTGACGTTGCGTTATATACAGTAATAAAAATTATGGATGTTAGTCCAGTTTAATCCAGCTGAGTACAACAACAAAGCAATACTGCTGTCTAGTTCAGTCTAGTTTAACCGTAATGTATAGTTACAGATTCGTTAGTCGTGGCAGGATGTACTTACTTACAAGTTCAACGAACGGTTGCCTACCATAAAGTAATACTATAGGTTGCTTGTTGCCATGAGGTTAAGTAAAGGCTAAAGTTGAAAAAACTGTTTACAAGTGAGAATGAAATGAAAAGTCTCGTGATTATTAGGAAGACAGCCATTTGACTGTGTGCACCACTCATGCACATACCTTGATGAAAACTATAAATTGCGAAGCAATCAAAACAAGGTAGGCTTGGGTTTAAATTTATTTGGTGTGCTCTCATTGTTTTATGTTCATTTGATTTACCGAGATTATATTTACACATGTATGAATTATGAATGACGATATTAATATTTACTTTCAGGAACTTTTGTTTCATGCAGTAGTGAGTAGCCTAGTCATCTCTTCTAATCATTATCAGTACTGCTGTTCTGACTTAGTATTAGTACTAGTAGAGAGGGATTTTACCTACACCAAGCAAAATGGATAATCATGTTCCTGCACTGAAAAGACATGGAGTAGCACTTTTTGGAATTGGTAGAATTGGAAGTATTCATCTAGAAAATCTTTTGCACACTCCACGAGCTCACGTAAAATATGTGATTGATGTGGACGCAGATGTGGTTGCAGAGAGGTTGCAATTGGTAGCACCTGACAGAGGTGTCACGGCTCTGTCAACAACTGACATTCACATTGCACTAGCTGATAGCATGTATGTGAGTTTTAACATTTAAAATAGCAGACTTGTAGCCTGTTTTGATACATCACTTTCTTTTTAATTTTATTGTTCTGTTGACATTTGTAATGACACTTTCTTACTCATGCCATTAGTGACAACTTCACATGACCTTGTGCTGTTGGGACAGTTCCTTGAGCATACCCATTAACCCCAACCTGTGCAATTGTATTAGCATAATCGTCAATCTATCTAAGTAACTTAGCTGATGAAGTGTAACAGTTACTGTCAGCAACATCGCACTAACACGTAGCCATTATTGTAATGATAGTGTTTATTTTCTTATACCTTTGGCATCTGTGTACCCATTATTTTAATGATATTACCCATTGTTTTAATTGCACATTAGAAACAACACATGATGTTATATGAGCCAATTTCACAGTATTAAAACGAAGTATGCTCAAATCGAAGGTAAATTTTCAACGAAAATGGTATTTTGAACTTTTGGGAAATTACAAATTAAGGTGTTCATGGTAAGTAAGATATAACTTAAGGTAGAATTTAATGTATGTGTGCAGTACAAAAGTACAATTTGTAGACTTACCATTACAGTAAAATACTAAACACAATGTGTCACTGCCACACAAGTGCAGTGCAATATGTGAAATTAGTTGTATGATGTTGCCGCTTGCTGCTCTCTGTAACTCTGAGTAATTTAATTGTTTTCAGGATAGACAGTGTTGTTATATGTTCTCCTACTTGGACGCACGAGGATCTAGTTCGTAAAGCTTTAATTGCTGGTATGTTAACTTAAAACTTTTAAATTACACATTGTTGATTAAGCTGCCACGAAAAGAATAATGAGAATTTTTTTATATAAAAATACTTCGTACAGAAAAATCTTTCCAAACAATAGTTTTGGATTTGTCATTGTCGTACTTAGCATGTCTTATTTACTAACAACTATTGCGTGTCTAATTTAACAAAGATATGAGGTGGTTTCTGGTCTGGATAGCATGTTTAGTTCGAAAATGTTTGCCCAATTTTTATCACTTCAATTAATCACTTTCTGTTCACAGATTGAGGCATTAATAAGTACAAAGTAGGTCTTTGTATCACAGTATGATGGCAATAATGATGCTGTGATAAACTACAATTTATGTCTAAGTTTATTAACTATTGAAAATAATTTTGCTAGCTACTTTTTAAAACCTGTATGCCAGCTATTTAAGCTTGTCTCTATCTTCTCATATTTTTCTTGAAACAGGAAAGTCAGTATTTTGTGAAAAACCTGTCACAAATGACGATGAGCAAATTGCTGAGATATATAATCTCGCAGAAACTCAGGATCTGGTGCTTTACTGTGCATTCATGCGGCGGTTTGATCCAGGATTCAGTTCAGCTTATAGGAAAGTTAGAGCCGGCGAGTTGGGCAAAATCAAAATGGTTAAATCATGCAGTCGTGATAGCCCACTGCCTACTATGGAATACTTAAAGCAATCAGGTATTATTTGCATTTGTCATTTTTAGATTACATTTATATGTAATTAACCAGACCTCTAATTAGGCTTAATTAATAAGTTTATTGCTTATCATAAATCATTAAAGTGCTTGATGAAGAATTCAAAACTTGTCTGTGAAGGTCACACAAGAACTAGACCATTCTTTCTTGCCTTTCTTTGACTAAGCAAGTCTATTAAATCAAGTATTTGCAGAGTTTTTACATTTATTGCTATATTTTCCATACCTGGAGCACTTCAAGATTACTTTTTAATTATTTACTCTTCTCTTATATAGGTGGAGTGTGTCATGATACTGTTGTTCATGACATTGACATGATATGCTGGATACTCAATGAATGGCCTGAAACTGTATATGCAACTGCATGTGCTCACATTCCAGAAGTAGCGGCTATCAATGATTTGGACTCGATTGCCGTTACAATGAAATTCCATAGTGGTGCAATTGGTGTTATAGACTTGAATCGTCATGCTGTGTATGGATATGACCAACGTTTAGAGGTAGCTGTGAATGATAAGTTGATTAATGACTTTTTTGATTACATGTAATATTTATGAACTAGTGTAAATGTTTGCATCCTTAAGTAGTGCTATACTTTCTTCTATAATCATTATTAGAGTCTAATTGTAAGTGTTATTGCTGTTACTAGATTTGTGATAGTTGACAAGATTTCCAAGTGTATCTCATGTTGTTTACATTGCAGCAGGATGTTTACGCATTAAGGTAAGGCTCGGTTCACATTATTGGTAGGTTCACTATACTTCATTTATTTGTTTTATGTTGCTATATAAATATTAAATGCAGTGCAATCTGTTTACAGGAAATTTGATTAATTCCTGTGCTTTTTTACAAAACATAGTAACTATGTATAATCTCTTTCCACTGATTAAGTGAACAAAACCAAACAAGCAGATGTAGTGTTAATCATAAGGCCCGTGTCTCACAGAAAAAGCCGTAAAGAGCAAGCCATAATCCATAACCCGTAGACCATAAGACGTCTTCCATCTTCCGTAAGGCGCACATCGTAATCCGCGGTATGTGCCTTGCTCTGTGTAAGTAGCAAGGCGTTTTGCCATAATCCATTTTTTGACACGTGGTATGAAACTGCTATATTTTAATATAATCGATACTATAATTTAGTGGTTAGTGTAATTTTTGCTCATTACGGAATAACAGTTTGTCAATCGCCTACATTGTACAAAATGATTGACTGGTGACTAAAAATACTTTTAGTGAATTTTAGAAACGAAGAAATGCCTAAACTTCCATGCAGTTAGTTTAATAAAAAAAAGAAAATAAAAAAGTTTACTTTTCTAAGTCACACAAGTCTGTTTATTTACAAAAATTCGTTTAAGATCGGCTGCTTCATTTTTGCAAAGATGTTGGCTTTCAAAGTTCTTGTAATGATAAAAATGTTGAAAATCTGTTACTGTATGATGCACACATTCTGATAAAATACTTAGTGCTTCGCTTGCTCGAACTGCAGTTGGTGGTGATGAAGTGAAGCATTTCTGAAAATGCAGTGCATTGAAAAGGCTGGCTATTTAGCCAGGTCATTTGTGCCTAACTGAGAATGATGCTTTGGCTACATTGGTAGTGCAGTTGTCTACCAGTAAAATGATGTTTTGCTTAAAGCTCGCATCTCATTTCACTAACCATTCATTAAACAACACACAGTTGTCTTCCAAGCATTCGAATTTGCACAATAATCTACCCATAACTTTGCAACACCTTATTGTACTGTACCTGCATCCCTGCCTGGCATAACAGCAACAGCTAACTGATTAAATGTTCTGTGAAAAGCAGTGAGAGCTTCAAAAGCTAACCGCTAAGCTAGCATATTAACTTATGATAAACGTTCCAGCTTACAAACAAAATGGCACTTAACATGATTGTTTTTATTAAGTCAAAAGCTTATTGTTCACACAAAAGTGTCTTATTGAAGCACATGTTTTGAATAAATTAGGTGACTGATTCTATTAACCATGAGTCTAATAAACGGCACCTACTGTAAATGGATTGTATGTAGAAATGAAGCTTAACTGCACTAATTTTCTTGTTAACGATCAGCAAAAATGTCTTGTGGCAAACGAAATTAATGACCAAATTCATTTTGCCTAAGGCACTTTATAAACTGCTCATAACGGCTTGCAAGAAGCTTACCGAGGATTATGGCTGACAGGTTATGGTAGGCAAAACTCGATTAGCGGAAGACAGCATTTGAATTATCTGTGTGACAGAGACCATTGGTTAGGATATCTTCATTTTTCATGAGACGACTTTTTCTCCTCGTATCTTACACCTTATAGATTATGTCCAGTTCTGTGCGACACTGGCATAATAAACACGTAAACTGAACAGCTCAGTAAGGAAGGCTATTCAAGTGCATACTTTCTGAAAGCTACTTAAGCAAGTGTGTACTTTCGTGACTTGTTAGATGTTGCTTCACATTTTTTAATGTTTGGAAACTTTACAGAAGGATATTCAAGTGCATACTTGCTGAAAGGAACTTAAGCAAGCATGTACTTTCATGGCTTGTTAGATGGTGCTTCACATTTTTTAATATTTGGAAACTTTGCATAATTACCTTCACTATGCGCCAATTTAGTGTGCAGTTGTCGTCAAAGTAAAGGGGATGAAAGTTACAACAGAATATAATATCTGCTATATTACAACAGGTGTTTGGTACTGGTGGTATGGTAGTTGTTGGCAATGAGAGCCAATGCAATGTGCAATATTCCAATAAGGAAGGATGCTTGACCACCCCGATTCATTATTCATTCGGACAGCGTTACAATGCTGCTTATAAACTGGAAATGCAGCATTTCTTTGATTTACTAGAGGGTAGGTACATGTATTTCATTCAAACAGTAGTAGAAAAAGTGTGCAAAATGCATTAAAAGTTACTTTGGATGTATTTTTAACTCTACAGCAATTCTGCAAATCACTAGTTTTGTTACAGTTCGCAACTGTAAAAATTATAGCTTTGATAAATAATCGTAGCCCTGCGTCATGTGAGCTTATCCAAAGCAGCTAAAGAGACTTAAATTAGCACTTCAATCTAAGCTTTATGCAGTTTCAGTGTGTAAACATTAGTATCTAGAAAAGTGACAACTTAGTACTTCAGTTATAGGCACTCAGTTATAGGAAACGAAAGCTTGTACCTACTGTTGGACAGTGTTTCACAATATTAACTAAATCAGTAATCACAGTAGTAATATTTTTAATAAATAACCACCGCCGGATTATCCTATAGGCTAGTATAGGCTGCAGATTATGGCCCCCTCAAGCTTTCATAACATTTGGTAAAAAATATGTTTTTTCACAATGGTTGTGTTGAAGTACAATTACTTTTGGTTTGCAATAAATTGTAAAATAGTGGTATTTCTTAAAGAATATTTTTATTGATAAACAAAAGATAGCTATTTAAGTTTATATTTAAGGTTTGCTTTAAGCTATGTAAATGTCGCTAAAATATGTCACGAGTAAAAAATATACAATACAGGTGTGGGCGAGTCAGATTTGTTTAATACTGGCTATGAGCTTTAATCAAATGCACATAACACATTATGATTTTCGTTATACAGTTCATTGCGTTTCAGATGGCCTTTCATTCTAATCTCTTCAGTGAATCCAAGGAAACTTGTGCGAACGTTTAATTGATTGTTGTTTCAGGTATAGCAGATCCAGTTGTAACCCGAGAGGCGCCCGAAATGGTATCACTTATAGCTGAAGCATGCAACATTTCAGTACAAGAGGGGCGTGTAGTGAACTTTCGGTCATTACAAAAAGAAAGCGTGTCAAGATAAGCTAGCTTCTATATAACCATTTCGCAATAACTGGGTTTTGAACAAATTAAAGAGCATAAAGTCTTACCGTTCTAAGTTTTATCATAAATCTCTTTTAGGGTGAATATATACTTAAGTAATATTAATATAATGATAATTAATTATGTATTACACATATTATTTAACAAGCAAACTATTACTATGTATAAAATTTTGTTGATTGGCTCAGGGTTTCTGTATCTGTTGTGTGTGAAGTCTATTTTTTTTAATTTGCTTGACAATCATTTTAGATGTTTCACATTTTTTACACATTTATACTGAACACATGTATTAGGCAATGCTAGCACTATACAGATGCTTTAGAGCAGCTTTACATAGTGTGAACTTCTTGTATATAAAAATGTGGAACTCTTTTTGAACGTGTAAAAAATTGGTATGATACTACCTATCCATACATTATGTTTAATTCTATGGTTTCTCTAATTATAAGGGATCAAAAGAAGAAAGATACTCTACGTGTGAAAGGAACTGTAAAAATGAGAACTTTTGCTAAGTTTTTGTTTGGCATGCAAGCAGGGCTGGAAAATCTTCGCTTACTGACGTAGTCATAGTCTGTGGGACATTAAGTTTTTGTATGACGGAGGGACACAAATTTTTACCTTAAATGTTTTTTCTCAGAACTTTAATAGAAAAAAGTTTGTATGTTTCCTCTATTAGCAGAAATGACAAAATTGTTCCACTTTCTAATACTCATCAAAGTTGCAACATAATTATTACTTGCATATTTTTTCATAAGCCTGTATATGCTGCAATTTGTCCCTACATACTACTTAAACATTTGGCAGCGGCATAACGTCCAGGTGTGATTGTATTTGCACGTGAAGTAACTGTTATTCTGGCGATCTCATTCTATAAATGGACCTGCTGCTATAAAGATAAGAAATATTGATTTTTGCACCAGCACATCCACAGTACAAAAATTTCACTACATAATAGTTTAAACTTAAAAAGTGTTATCTCGCTGACTCATTGATTTATTATTGGCTTGAAATCATACCATTGTAGTTACTGTATAAACTCCCCTTGCCACCTGGTCACCAACCAGTATAAGTCATAAAAACATCTTGTTGTAATTACTTTATGACACTCAAAAATACTTCCTTCAGTTCTTAAGCAACACCAGACATAGGAGTGCCTATGGATAGGTGGGATACTTCGCAGAATGACTATTTTCAAGTTGTATCCAGCAAAGTGATAGAAACAGTGAGATAAACAAAATCGAGGTCTCCTTTCATAGTATAGTTCTGAGAAATTGTTAGAAACAATAGTAGCATGAGGTAAATTTATCTTGCTAAGCATCACAATTTTAAATCACATTACTCCATGTGTGCTTGGTGTGAATATAGGCTACTAATTAACACTACAATTGAGTATGTAACAATAACTGCAATAGTGTTTGAAGGTAGCAGCTGTATTGCTATTAGAAATATATGCAAGTAGTGAATATTCTAAAAAAATTTCATTTTAGAAATCGAACTTTTCAAGTATTTATGGGGCCTTTTGCTGGACATTCTCCTTCCCCGCAACTACCTCGATCCTAGAAGCTTCTATAATTGTCTCTGGGCTAAGTCCATTTCTGTGATGCCAACTTTTAGTCGCTTAGACATTTGTAAGATTTTTTGCCTCTGCCTGTAAGCATATCGCTCAGTAATACATATTCATGTTCATTGTAGGGTTTATTATGACAGTTTTACGTAGTACAACAGGCACGTTTATGTGTTGTATAACTCAACCTTGGTAGCTATTTTTAAACTGATAAAGTTTGTATATTTGTGCTAGTATTTTACTGAGGCTTCCAGGTGTGACAGAGAGTGTGACACATTGCTATATGCAAAGTTGGTATTTTTGTGGTTTTGACAGGGGTTTGAAACTGCAATGTGTAAAGTTGATTTCGATATCTAAAATGTATTTCGTACAACTGTACAGTGTACATACCATTTCTGTGTCCCGGCATCACTACAAAAGCCTAGTTTGCTGTAAATTTACTCAAATATACTTACAATCTTAGAATGAGTGTGTAGTGATGAGAAAATACAATCCCAGTACAACGTTTGGGTTGTACTGGTATCTTAGTTTTTTCAAACATTCGTTATTTGTGAAGTTTCAGAGTTTGCTATAATTAGGTTTTTGTTCGATCTGTATTTTAATTCACATAAAAATGAGTGCGTATGTTATACTTACAGATTTGTATGTAAGAAACTTACTATTAAATTCTGTTCACGAGTACATTTCTGCAAGTAATGCATAAGATAGTTTTCTGGAATATGGCTTATTTGTTAATTATTTGCATCAGTTTGTTCTGTTGCCTATGAGGTATGACTGCTGTTTAGATTTGTGTATACTTTTGCTAGTATAACCTGATATTTCTGATAATAATACAGTGTAGGATGTGTAAGCAGGTGGTATTTATAATTATGATTAAGCCCATATCAGACTATAGATTGTTTTTGCAGAATTGTCATGATAACGAAATTATTATTCATAATAACTAATATTATTTTCATTTTACTTCCCTTCAAGCTATAGATTTTATTTTATAACATATTTTATAACATAATACGTTGCTAGCATTTTTTATTTATTGGTTTTTTATTATAGTCATCTTCCCCTGTACACCATATGTCTGTAAATAGATGTTGCCTGCCAAGTAGACAAAAAGTGTTGCCTTCAAGAGTCAAGACACTGTTGGAGTCTCACATTTTTGCAATTAACTGGTAACTTGTAATAAGCAGACTAAGTGATAAACTTGTACACCTATGGCTTGCTGTAAAGTGTTCATTACATTCACTGTGTAGGCCTAGTGTATCAACGATTTTGTTTAAATATTCGAGATATTTGAATCTGGATAAATTTTTGTAATGGTACACCTAATTAACGTCTTACTGTAAGTAACCGTTATGGGGGCAAGCACTTTAGAGTAACATGAACATTGAGCGTCATTGAAAATGCAATATAGCCAATAATTTACGAACTGTCTTGTACTCCTATGTCATCAGCCTGTACAACAATAGGCAAACATAGAGTAACTGTGTTCTTTGAATTTATTTAAAAAACATTTTGCTGCCTTACATATGCTTTAACACCTGTTAAGTCTTATGCTGAAAAAAGTAAAGATAACAGGCCTAGCAATGTATCGTTACATAGTTAGTAGCTATACTTAATCCAAAATTATAAATCCAAAACAGCCAACAACTATGTCATTGAATAACAACAACAATTGTTATAATTCACAGAGCTGTGAATTATAATTAATGGATAGTGCCAAACAGACTGCTCCTTAATATAATGACTACAATAATTTAAAAAATTTATTATAATTCAAACAAATGATTAAATTTCATGGTGATTTAAATTATTGTACTCTTAATAATATCATTATTATTAAGGTGCAGACTGTTTGGCGCTATCCATTAACTATTCATCAAAACCGATGTGGGGTGGCTGATTCGATAATGTGCGTTTGTCGCCTCCCCTTCCTACCTGCTTTGTTCATAAGTTGTATTTATTGATGTTGTTAGTTTTATTTGGGATAAAAAATAAATAATTTGAACTTGAATTTCAGCTACTATAATTTACCATCATCATTTGTCGTCATCATGGTTTTATTCAAAAATTTGGGGTGCATCCAAAGTGTATAAAGAGGAACTGACGAAAGCCGCCTATTGTTACGTATTTCCTTTTTGCGATTAGCGGCTATGCTGGCGGCATCAAACGGCCATTCAGTAAAAAATTTGGAGCGCCGCATTGACTGTAATAATAATATTATTAAGTTCACCAGTAGTGTTGGCATACGTGCAATTTTGATAAGCCAAAATCACTTTTGCGTTTTTAATAAAAGAAGTATATCTCAATTAAAAGCAATTATTAGTTTAAAAAAACTGAAAACATTTCATGAAAAGGAAAAAAATTGTAGCAATAAGTTTGTATTATGTACTTGCAAATGCCTGTTCAGTTTTCTTGTCAGTAAAATTTTATTGTTTTTCCTGAGGAAAGAGGCTAGCTGACTGCGTGATGGGCTGCCTGCTATGTAAAGAAGTAATGCATTTTTCATTGATTTATTGATTTTTCTCTCCCTCCCTCTCTTAGAGAGAAAGAGGGGGAGAGAGAGAGAGAGTTAAAAGAAAGACGGAACTATGAATTTTATTTCACACATCAAAATACAATATTGTACACATAAATAAACAATAAATAAAATAATTTGAGTAGTGTGAGGTGAGTGTACGACCATACGGTCATTAACACACTCACCTTACTTAAATGAAAATGAAAAAATTATTAAAGATATGCGTGCTTTTGTAGATGACTCATTGAAATTGATGTAATGAAGTAAATGATGTAATAATAGCAAGGAAACATGAGAAAAACACAATATGGAATTACGATTTTGATATAAATATTTAAATAATTTTGAAATAAAGTAAAAGATGTAATGAACAGCAAGGAAACATGAGGAAAACTTTTGCACTTATGTAATTATGATTTTGATATAGGCGGCGATGAATGAATAATTTCATTTAAGTTGATTTATACCTTACTAATAAAGTAACAAAGGTCGTAATGGTACCTATTAGCAAAAGAAAAACATTAGTGCAAAAAATGACCAAATTCAAGCTGTCATATCGTCCATGCATAACTCAATATGAGAAAAACATGCAAAATAACAAAAATAATAAAAAACAAACTAAATAAAATGAAAAGCAAGCTAGCCAAACAGAAATTTAAACAAACTTTCAAATAGGGAACTGAATCAAACTGCAAAGTACATGCATTAAAATAATACTAAAGAGTCTAATTATAAACAAAACAAAAGAACATTATACAAGTACATTTTTTACACGTAAGCAAACTGTATTTAATGAACATTTATTTTGATGTAAGCCTAATTGAATCTTAAAAAATTAGGCCAAATATAAGTAATGTCTGCACATGATATTATAAGGTATTATGACATGCGTGCAGATTCTAATTTATGCTTCTCGCCTGAATTCTTTAACTAGGTTTTGACATAGTTAGTTGGTTGTTATAGAGGTGGAAGTTATGTCGGCTGCTTAGGATGACAGCTCTAATGTTTCCTTCAGTTATTTTTTGTTCACTGATAATAAAAAAGAGGAGTAATGTCGTAAATGCATCTCTGCTTGTTCAACGTAATTTTATAACTAACTCCAACTCATAACAGAGGCCAATGTATGATTATATGCTTTTTAAACATTTTTTAACTTGGAATTAACAAAACATGCAGATGCTTAGATTAAGTTATGTTCTGGAAAATTATTTGCTGTTCTGAAAAAATCGATTTTTTTCTACGAAAGGTATTACACATGAAAGTCAGGCCTAATATTTCTTCAAGTTATATTTCCTGATAAGAACATATGAAATCGAAATGTTTTTTAGAAAAAATATTTCTCCAGAAATCGAATACTACATGAGCCAGGTATTCTTTCTTTTGATCAACTTTCCTAACTTCTTTTGTAAATAAGCCTATTAATTTTTATGAGATATGATTATAATAATTTTTTTAACTACAAATTATTCTTAATGCCTTATGCTTGCTTTAAATAATATTCAAAAAGACAACAGCTGCTATAAATCGCCAAAGAGAGATGTAGGCCTTGCAGTCTTTGCTTAGCGTACAAAATATTTAACTAGTAACAAAAGTTTCAAAACTGTGTTATAATTAACATTTTATTATAATTACCTGGCTGCATCCTTGCGAAATTTAAAAAGATATCTTTTTGTGTTTTTGCAACTCACTGCTGAGCAATTTATGAGCGCCTGTTAACCGGGCTGGTTTTGATGGTCTCATCAATTCATCTGCTACAGCAGTGTTTTTCAACCAGTGTGCCGCGGCACACTGATGTGCCGTGAAAGATCATCAGGTGTGCCGTGGGAAATTATCTAATATCACCTAATTAACCATTGTCGGGTGTCTGTGCTGTAATAAACTGTGGCCGATAATGTAAAACTCTTTTATTTCAGTGGGTGGCAGCAGAGAGTGATAAATGCCTGTAAAGTCAATAGAGTTAGTGTTTATGTACAGCATCATTACTTGAAATATACTTGACTCTCAAAACACTGCGGGATTGAATGATAAACAAGAGAATTATCGCTGTTGTATGTTTGCTTAGTAAATTCGTATACAGTTTACTTTGAGCACATAACTGGTTTAGATATACCATAGTTTAGGTTTGCTATATATACAAATGTAAATGTGTTGCGGGCAATCAACCACAGACAGCTTCATTAATATAGTAAGTTTTCAGGCTTCTTTAGAACTATCAATCGACTTGATCAGGCGTAATTGTAGGGCCAAAGAATTCCACAATTTGGAGGCAGGAGACGTGAACGATTATGTGACTAGCCTGCTACGTGAGACTTCAAGATTTCACCACTTTCTGTGCTGACGCATCAGTCAGAATGGTCACGTGACCGCCTATTGTTTCAACACGCACGTGTCTGTAAATGGTGGTGGTGCCCGAGGATTTTGGAAATGTAAAAAATGTGCCGTGGCTCAAAAAAGGTTGAAAATCACTGTGCTACAGTACCCACAGCCTGCGCTGTTGCGTACCTGACAACAACAGGCCGTACTGAATGGCCGCTAGGGCGACACTAACTGCGCGAACTACTGCGCAGAAGGACTTTCCCTACTTTATTGTGTATACTTTGGTACATCTTAATTGCAAGCAGTCGCGTCACAAAGATTTTGCATATTACTAGTATATTTACTGCATCTGGATCAATCCTTGACGCAACCCAGTGTGACCCGTGTCCGTCTCAAGTTTGTTTGATATTCGACGTTCGATGTTCAGTATTGAACCAAAAGTCGGTTTGACATTCAAAATTTGTAATGCCCTCGATTGCACTACTCAAAGCATTATAGATCCAAAAAGGTTTGATATTCATTATTAGTGTGTTACAGTATACAGTATGTTACTAAGTATTATTAATAAAAATTAGAAGTAGCTTCAAACGTACCCACTTTTACGGGAATGTTGGTAACACTTCAGCGACGATATATATATATATATATATATATATATATACCAAGTCACCTCATAAGGCTATACACATGATTAATAAGCAAGCGTTATAGACAGCATCACACTGTTTTAAAAACGAACTGGAACTAACTCATAGTTGTTTGTCCTGGTGGAGATAAAAAAGAAGTACTAAACACTCTCTCTGAGTCCTCCATGAAGTGCTTCACGAATGGTTTTTGTATGTGGCGTTTGGTCACGAGAAAAGAACCAGCGAAAAGATTTGCATTTTTGGCCCGTATACCCGCCTTTCTTCACAAAGTTTCTTGGAAATCTGTTAGATAGCTTTTGTGTAATGGGTTACTGCCATAACAAAAAGGTAAACTAATCTTTTGAAGCATAACTACCTTGGCAGAGCTAAAAATAACTACAATAATTATACCCCACTGTCACTCTAACCCTAAACACATATTTTACTAAGTGTGCCATTTTTTGCTACTTTTCCATTTGTGTCATTTTTTCCTGTGCCATTTTACCGTGCAATTTTTTCTTGTGCAGTTTTTTCCTGTGCTATTTTTACCTACATTTGACGCAAGCACTGCTAGCCGCTCAATGGTGTAAATAAAGAAAAGTTGGTAACACCTCAGGGATAACACGTATTATTCTCCACCTCACTTAGTAGCTATCTATATGTGTATCTGCTTGTTACAAGCTTTTGTATTCCTGTTTGCCCATACTTTTTTCGAGTTTCAAATTCAACTAGTATTTCATGTTTAAAGTGCTGATATAACCAAAGAAAAGTTTGTAATGGGCCGTCATCCACATAGTTAGATAGCTATGGAGCTAGTGAACAATATGTACCCTGCTTGAGGTGCTACAAACTTTTCTTTGGTTACACCAGCACTTCAAACATGAAATAGGTACTTTTCGAATGTGAAACTCGGGGGGGGGGGGGGGTGAATACCGGGACAGGAAAGTTTGTAACAGGCGGGTTCTCAATTAGTTAGATAGCTAGTGAGTTAGAGAATAATATTCGTTAAGGTGTTATAAACTTTTCTTGGTTGCACCAGCACTTACACAGACATCTATATTAATACACAGGCAAATAGCTAAACAACAATATAAATCTTCACTGAGACTATTAAGGAATTTTATGGGCTGCACACTGCATTATTCAAAACATAGTTTCTAAGTATTATGTTCCTCATCTATAAATTTTGATTTACTTCTTAAAGTATTACTTTTGTGTCTGTGAAATCCTCACTCTTTCTTTAAAAAAGATTTTAATTTGATGCACTAACGACTATCTCTTTTTGACTATCCTGTTTCTTCACTACACAGTGAGAAAGAAACATGCTGTTGCCTTAGTTCTTGCATTACTTGCCTACCAGTAGGCCCTAGTGTTTGAACAGTTTCTTAGAATGACCAAGACTGAGCAGTAGTAGTGCAGCTTTAAATAATTTAACACTGTGTGATATGTTCGTTCTTACTTCAAATCGTATGGCCTCGCTGTGTACCAAGGTGCTTCAAGAGGCATGTGCCAATGATCTCCTTCAGTATCTCCAGCGAGTGTGCCTTTTGTTCTGTAATAGGATGCGTGAGAACTTACCATAGTTTCAGTTCCATATCACACTGACAATCTTTGTCTTCCTTCTAGGACCATTTTTTTATCAACCTTCATCGTCTACTGCTGAGTCACGTCTTCTTGCTGACAACTGTCATTACTGATTGTTTTCCTCTATTCTAATAGATGACTTAACCTTCGACACACATATTTTAGTATGGTTAATGATATTGTATAATGAGTATTACTAACTATTCGGGGCTAGGCATGAGGGTAACGTTAACATCACACCAATTCTGAAGCAGAATAGCACATATATAGATTTCTGAAACACAGGTTAAGAGCTGTAGCTAGTGACAGCTGCATTAAGACTTTTTCCTTTTTGCTTCATCAGTTTTGAGCAGCTGGTTGGACACTGGCTGACTGGCACAATTAATCTCACCGATTATACAATCAGATGAAAGATTGACACAACAAAGAATTAAACACAGTGCAGATTCAATAAACACTGTTGTTTACAAAGCTTCAACCTTATCACAATCACTGGGCACATTCTTAGCAGAACTTCACTATTTTGCCCTAACAACAAATTTCTAGAAACTCTCGGCTTGGTAAATGAGCAGTGCAATTGAGCATTGTCAGTCAATCATTCATGCCTGCATTTACTGGCGTCTACTTTGTGTGTTGATTGTGTTTTCAAGAAAAGTGATTACTGTTGTTTGTAAAGCTTTGGTGTTTTCGAAAAAATGTTCTTGTTTCGGGTGATTGGTAGCGGGATTTGTACAGAAAATCAAAAATCTATTCTAAATGATGATGAATTTTCTTTGCAGAAAGTAAAATGGCAGATAATGGTCCAGCACCGAAAAGGCATGGAATAGCTATATTTGGGATGGGCAGAATTGGAAGTATTCATTTACAAAATCTTCTAAACAATCCACGGGCTCACTTAAAATATGTGATTGATGTAGATGCTGATGTTGTTGAAAAAAGACTGAAACTGGTAGCACCAGACAGAGGTATCACAGCACTGCCAACAAGTGACACAAAAATTGTACTAAATGATTGCACGTGAGTCTGAAAATTAATAATAGAAATCAGTCTGTATATGCATACGTGAGATCAAAATCACAAACCATTTTTGACCGGTTAATGGTGTAATGGGTTAGTAGTAAAATGCGTTTCCTATTAGTCTAAGTAGGCGTCCATGATATGGTATCATGGCTGTAGAGAATGTCTGTTGGCTATGCGTGTGGGTATAAAAGTAATTCAGGCGTGCCATTCGTAAAATATTTGGATTAAGTACTCGTCTGCTTAGTCTACTGTAAGTAGCTTAGCAGCCATGTAAGTGTTGTCAGAAATATACACTTTTGTGTATTTACAATGTACTGTTCATTTGCTGGTGTGAATCTAATATTGGGCAAAAACCTCGTTAGCTGCCTCTTTGTAATACAAGGTTTATACTATGCTCGTAGTCTATGTACCTTGGCTTCAGGGTACATGGGACTACATAGATGATATAAAACTTGCATACCACTCATATTCATAAATGACATGTTATTTACATGCAACTTTTAAAATGATGAAGCAATATAGAATGATCACACAATATAAGAAAGATGGCAGCAAAACTATTTATATTAGCCATTTTATGAAGTGCTAAGTTTGTTCTGTGTGAATATGTTTAACCCTAAAATTTGTTCTTTGTATTGCTATACTTTCAAAGTTATACTTTAAGTAATTCATTTCATTATGCTGAGTGTTATAAATTTGTAAGAACATGCTGAATTTATTCAGGAACAATGCATTGCATTGATAAATAAAATTCTAATGACTGATATTTTTATCTTTCAGTGTAGATAGTGTTGTTATATGTACTCCTACTTGGACACATGAGGATTTAGTCCGAAAAGCTTTAAATGCAGGTAGGTTAATCTTACTTAAATTAGTTATAAATTGTTGCTGCAAGCGTTAATTAGGTTTTGCCCTGAATTACAGCTCCTGCTGTTTTAACAGATAGGGAAGTTCAATATAAGATGTTCTAGAGTTAATTTTTACGTTCGTTTATGGTTTGTTTAAATTTTGTGAAATTTGGATTCTTTTATAACTTAAGAAAATAGTTTTGTGGTTGGAAACTCAGTGTTACATGTCTGTATCACCCATTTTCAATGCACTGCAAATAAGTAATAATTAATCATTCGCCGGTTGTTATTGCAAGAAGATGGAAGAAACGGAATCCAAAAATATATTAAAATTTACTTGGTTCTTATTTTTTTCAACTTGTGAAATTCTCTTCAGTATTCTAATAAAGTACATTGTTGTACATTAAAAAATTACATACTGCATATTGATTGAACTACATTGGAAATAATGTAAAAATTTCATAATTTTGCCTTAAACATCAGTTTTAAACATAACAGATTGATAGCTTGTGTTTTCAATGAGCAGTTTCTCTGTTAATTTACAATTAATTGAGTTCTTGGGTGCATTCACTTCCATGTTGCAAGAGTTGCGCTAGATAACTATGATATATGTGTATATGTATTTTAGGCAAGTCAGTGTTCTGTGAAAAACCAGTTGCAAACAATAACAAGCGAATTAGTGAGCTTTATGACTTGGCAGAAACTCGAGGTCTGGCACTTTACTGTGCATTTAATCGGAGGTTTGATCCAGGATTCAGTTCAGCCTGTAGGAAAGCTAGTGCCGGTGAGCTGGGCAAAATAAAAATGGTGAAATGTTGCAGTCGTGATGGTGCATTAGCCCCCGTGGAATATTATAAAGCATCAGGTATTCAGGTATTTTGTCTTGTCACTTTTACCAAATGCCAGAATTGTGTTATATCTCATGGGAAACAACTGCAAAACGTGTTTCCTGTCCCGTACAAAAAAACCTGAAATGCAGAACAGAATGCGCATTCTTTAAATAGGAGTAAATGTTACCTGCAATGTTTGTACAGTAGTACTTTGCTGCCAAGTAACAAATTCTTGTAAAAAGATTGCTGTAAGGAATGATCTGTTTTTCTGCATCCAATCATTGAATAACGCACACTCAATTCCAGTCGTCTGGTAAATATGGCTTAACACAAGTACCGTTTTTTCTTGTAATTCATACAGCACGCTTAAGACATCCAAGATACATCCAAAATCAATAAAACCTGACATACCGAGTCACTGAAATTCATTGAATAAGCAGGGCTAACTTCAGGCACCTGCTCCTTTGCAACTGCATTTTACCTAGTCAAAGCAATCCTGAAGTCAACTTTCCAAGCAAAGATGTGAACTCCAGATACACATGTATGGTTCACTATTATTGACTAAATTATAAGATGAAGTGCTGAGCCAGCTCTTATTGTAGACTTCTTCACTACGCAAGTGTTTCTCTGTTAATTATATGTTTCAATTGCTTCAGTAGGTACCCATCAGTCTAGTTACATTCTGTTTTTCTAGACCTGCATTCAATATTTTTAAAGTGGTCATTGGCAATTAAGAGAGTGATCTGTATAAAAAAGAATAAATTTGCTCTACATAAGCTGAACTGTATGCAGAGTTGAATATAGTTACTCCAAGCTGTAATAGTGGTAATAGCTCCAAGTGGTAATAACAGCAAGCTGTATACAGGGCTGGCTCTACCACTAGGAAAACTAGACTGTTGCTTAGGGTACCAAATTTTGGGGTGCGCCAAATTTTAGAAGCAATTCTTTTATTTTGAATTTGATGTAAATATTAACATAGTATGTGTTATTGTTTAAATGCAAATTCGCGACGCTTTAATTAAATGAAACAAATTTTTTGCATTATGTCCATGTCGCAATATGTGATTCATGATTCACAGAGCAGTCTTTCCGTACAAAACACTTCCTACTTTTCACATTACCCTGGCTTCACAAGATTATGTCATTTGTTGCAGGCACTACTAACGCATAATCCTACTTTTGCCACTACTTTGTACTGTATGCTTAGAACAGCAGAACTAAGTAAAAACTAATGCCTTTTGATCCTTACACTAACTAAAAAGTGTTTCTTGTGAAAGCATTAAATTTCAACTAATTTGGCAGATAACCCTATCAGGAAGTGAAGCTTTCGGGAGCATAGTACAGGAAACGAAAAAGGAAAAAAATTGCAGAGATTGAACAGCTAAAAGATTCGCTAATGTATATTTGCAACCAGACCAGAGTCATGGTTGTAAAGATGATGAAACTGATGTAATAGATGTACGTGAAAAAGAGGAATTAGGGATTAAGAAAATTTCAAATGAAAAGTGTGAAGGAAAATTTAGCCAAGAGTTTGTACATAAAGAGTGTGTAGTGGAAATTGCAGAAATTTTTTGGAGTGGGGTTGCGTGGGGGCTCTTAGGTGTAGAGAAAGGGGTGCTACAAATACTTTTGCCTAGAGTGTTAAACTACTAAGAGCCAGCCCTTGCTATCTGATGACACAAGTTGTTATACTTAATTGAGAACTGTTTGTGATGTCTTAATAAATTTTACAAAATGTCGGACCACATGTATATAAGATTCCTGGTGAAAAGCAGTATTTCAAAAGAAAACCCACTCATCAGGAACATCCGCCGTACTTGCTGGGAAAAGTATGCGGAAGAACTTGAGCATAAACTTCCAGAACTGAACCGGGAATACAAGGTGTCCTCCAATGAGGATATTGAGGATTTGGCTGATGAAGTTCAGGCTGCTGTTATTCATTCTTATGAAACTGCTTGCCCATTACGTAGGCAGAGGAAGAAGGATGGGAACAAATGGTGGAATCCGGAGCTAAGCCGTCTCCGCAAGGAGGCGTGCAGGGCTTGCAGGAGAGCCACTAAGACTAAAAATCAACGCGACTGGGAAACAAGAAAGCTAACCCAGTCTATATTCAAAAATGCCGTCCGGAAGGCGAAACGCCAATCCTGGCGGAGTTTCACGGAAAAGATGGAAGATCAGGCACCAACTGCTAGGTTGGTAAAGGTCCTCCGCCGAAATAAAGCAGCGCAGTTAAGCTGTGTGTATAAAGAAGACGGTAAATTAACCAGTTCACCGGAGGAAACTTTAAACCGGCTCCTCGACACCCTATCACCAGGGAGTCGAGTAACGGAACCAGACACATCCACGGACTTGCCTGTTTGCGCGACCGTGGATGAGGAATTCATCGCTTCCATTTGCTCGGAAGAACGAGTGAAAGCGGCACTGTTTGAATTCCAACCTTTCAAGGCTCCGGGACCGGATGGTATATATCCAGTCCTGTTGCAGAAAGGATGGAAATACATTAAAAAACACTACCTCATGCTTTTCCAGACATGTCTCAGGTATGGTTATGTACCGAGATCCTGGAAGGAAGGGAAAGGAGTATTTTTGCCGAAACCCGGAAAGAATAGCTATTTAGAAGTCAAGTCTTTCCGGATGATAACATTAACGTCATTTCAACTGAAATGGTTGGAGAGAATAGTCCTCTTTCAATTGAACGAGGATACTGAATTACAAGCAAGACTATCCAATGTGCAGTATGGCTTCCGCGCAGGCGTTTCCACGGAAACTGCTCTGCACGAGTATGTACAGCGTATTGAACGTAGTCTTGCTAAAAAGAAGCTCTCACTAGGTGTCTTTTTGGATATTGTTGGGGCATTCGATAACATTTCATTTAATAGCATATCCGCCGCATTGCTTGAACTTGAGGTATCGCCAGTTCTTATCCGCTGGATTGAGAACATGGTAAGGTGCCGTACGGTCCAAGTAGAGCTGTGTGATGCCACGGTAAAGAGGGAAGTAGTAAAGGGAAACCCCCAAGGCGGAATACTGTCTCCCTTGCTATGGAACTGTGTCTTGAACTCTCTGCTTAGGGAATTTGAAGAAAATGGAATTTATGCACAAGCCTATGCCGACGACCTGGCAGTACTAATAGCTAGTGCGAACGTATCGACGGTCAGAAGGAGGGCGCAAAATGTAATTAACATTGCCGCTGAATGGTCCAGGAAAACTGAACTAGAATTCAGCAGTAGTAAGACTGAAGTAATCATGTTCACAAACAAGAGAAATCCAAATATTGGGGATCTCTGGATGAATGGACAGAAGCTCCAACTCTCCAATGAAGCGAAACTGCTAGGGGTAACCCTAGACAGTAAACTGACTTGGAAGGGCCATATAACACGGGTCACCAACAAGGCGACGGCGGCACTTATGCAATGCAGACAAATTGTTGGTAAAACGTGGGGTATCCAACCGCGGATCATGAAATGGATATACACGGCAATGGTACGTCCTTTCATGACGTATGCGTGTGTGTCCTGGGTCAGCGGGTTGGAAAAAATGTACCTCAGGAACATGCTCCAGAAGGTACAGAGATTAGCTTGCTTAATGATTTCTTCAGCGTTCCCAAGTACTCCTACCGGTGCATTGGAGATGTTGTTGAATATCACACCAATAGACGAGTTCATTCGGTCGGAGGCGGTCCGAGGGTCATACCGTATAGATACGGCGGGGCTCTGGACAGCGAAGACCGTGGGAACTTTTGGCAAGTCTAAAAGTCATATCGATGTGTGCAATAGCTATAGGCGCGACCTCCAACTGTTGCATATGCCGGGTGATTTAAGAAAAAGAACACGCGTGTTCGAAAGAAATTTCGAATGCCAGATTCAGGAAAGAGAAATCGCTATCAAATCGGAAGGCGAAATGGATAGGAACTGTGTCAGGTGTTATACCGATGGTTCCAAACTGGACGGAAGGATCGGTGCAGGTATACGTATCGAGTATCCGACTGAGTCCAGAGTATTGGAGGAGTTCTTCTATCTTGGGAAATTGAGTACTGTTTTCCAGGCAGAAGTTTTTGCCATCTCACAAGCGGCGGAGATAATGTCTTCGGAAGGACTCCAGAATCAATCAATAGTCATCCTGTCAGACAGCCAGGCGGCTATTAAAGCTACTGAAAACAATACAGTAAAATCTATCTCGGTTTTACGTTGTGTTGAAAACTTGAACATACTTGGAAAAAGAAACCGAGTCTTGGTTACATGGATTCCTGGACACGAAGGAGTACATGGTAACGAAGAGGCGGACAAACTTGCTAAAAAGGGATCTGAGCTCTCTCCGGAGGGACCAGAACCCTATCTCCCGTCCCTTACGCTAGCTGTGTCTACGCGATTCAGGGATGGAGTCTAAAACGATGGGAAACGTCGTGGAATAATCGTGAGGACTGCAAGAGAACAAAGGAACATGTGGGCTGGGCCTCGGCCCGAGTCTGCAATAGGCTCCTGAGTCTCAGTAGAACTCAACTCAACATGGTTATACAGGTCCTAACCGGACACTGTAATCTCCAAAAACATAAAAAAACCACTTGTCGAGCACAATCCGCGATTTGCCCGAAATGTGGTCAGGTAGACGAAACACCGGACCATCACGTGGGGCGATGCACTGCCTACCAGGGTGCTCGTATCAAATGTCTGGGAAATAAAAATACAACACTTAGAGTAGTTGTAGGGAACTTAAACCTGAAAAAACTAGCGGCGTATCTGAAGCAAGCTGGAAGGCTTGCCGAGTACGACCAATAGACGTATAGCAGTGAATAATTGCGATGGGCCTGTCGAAGGCCTCAGCAAAGTGTCGGGGGGTGGGATTTTACCATCCTATACAATCTCCCCGACACCACTGCCCCCCTAATAATAATAGATGTACGTGAAAAAGAGGAATTAGGGATTAAGAAAATTTCAAATGAAAAGTGTGAAGGAAAATTTAGCCAAGAGTTTGTACATAAAGAGTGTGTAGTGGAAATTGCAGAAATTTTTTGGAGTGGGGTTGGGTGGGGGCTCTTAGGTGTAGAGAAAGGGGTGCTACAAATACTTTTGCCTAGAGTGTTAAACTACTAAGAGCCAGCCCTTGCTATCTGATGACACAAGTTGTTATACTTAATTGAGAACTGTTTGTGATGTCTTAATAAATTTTACAAAATGGCCTAGGAGCGCATAACTACTAAATGTACTTTTTGTTAGTTTTAAGGTACTTAATCGAATAAGTTCTTTTGGTATCATAGGCGGAATTTGTCACGACAGTGTTGTTCACGACATTGACCTAATATGCTGGATAATCAGGGAATGGCCTGAAACTGTGTATGCAACTGCTCATGCTCACATTCCTGAAATAGCTGCCATTAATGATGTAGACTCGATAGCTGTGACAATGAAATTTCCTTCTGGTGCTATCGGTATTGTCGATTTAAATCGTCATGCAGTTTATGGATATGACCAACGTTTAGAGGTAGGCATAAGTGGTAAGTTTAGTGTAGAATTTTGGTTTACATATTTGTGTTTATGTAGTTCCAAAATGCTTCCTGGACATGCTGCTTGATGTATTATAGTCACTTAATATCATTTTAGATCTTCTTAGTGTTTAAATTACTGTATTTTGAGTGAATTTCAAGCACTGCATAATTTTAATGATAAAAAATACAGTTATTTAAAATGTATATGCTAAATTATATGTATACAGGTATTGACAGGTATTTGGATCTGCTGGTATGGTAATCGTTGGAAATGAGTGCCAAGGCAATATACAATACTCCAATAATGAAGGGTGCTTAACCAATCCAATTCATCACTCGTTTGGACAACGTTACGACGCTGCTTACAAGCTCGAAATGCAGCATTTCTTTGATGTGGTTGAGGGTAGGTACATGTCTCTCAGTATGATTATAGAAACCCAGGATTAATTAAATTTTGAATTTCAGACTTGAAAGAAAGTGCCCGTCCAGTCGTGGGCAAGTCATGTGATCTGCTCTGAATAGTATTTAAGAAGGTCAGATCCAAGGACAAGATCCATTCGTTGCCGACAAGGTCTTTTCCTCCCAAGACCTGCTAACAAGCTCTGTTACTCCCAAGATGTGCTAACAAACTGTGATACTACAAGACCTGCTAACAAGTTCTGATACTACAAGACCTGCTAACAAGTTCTGATACTACAAGACCTGCTAACAAGTTCTGATACTACAAGACCTACTAACAGACTCTGATACTACAAGACCTGCTAACAAACTCTGATACTACAAGACCTGCTAACAAGTTCTGATACTACAAGACCTACTAACAAACTCTGATACTACAAGACCTGCTAACAAGCTCTTATACTACACGACCTGCTAACAAACTCTGATACTACAAGACCTGCTAACAAGCTCTGATACTACACGGCCTGCTAACAAGCTCTGATACTACAAGACCTGCTAACAAGTTCTGATACTCCCAAGACCTGCTAACAAGCTGTGATACTCCCATGACCTGCTAAACAAACTCTGATACTACAAGACCTGCTAACAAGCTCTGATACTACATGACCTGCTAACAAGCTCTGTTACTACAAGACCTGCTAACAAGCTCTGATACTACAAGACCTGCTAACAAGCTCTGATACTACAAGACCTGCTAACAAGTTCTGATACTCCCAAGACCTGCTAACAAGCTGTGATACTCCCATGACCTGCTAAACAAACTCTGATACTACAAGACCTGCTAACAAGCTCTGATACTACAAGACCTGCTAACAAGCTCTGATACTACACGACCTGCTAACAAGCTCTGTTACTACAGGACCTGCTAACAAACTCTGATACTACAAGACCTGCTAACAAGCTCTGTTACTACAGGACCTGCTAACAAACTCTGTTACTACAGGACCTGCTAACAAACTCTGATAATACACGACTTGCTAACAAGCTCTGTTACTCCCAAGACCTGCTAACAAACTGTGATACTACAAGACCTGCTAACAAGCTTCGATAATACAAGACCTGCTAACAAGCTTCGATAATACAAGACCTGCTAACAAGCTCTGATACTATAAGACCTGTTAACAAACTCTGATACTACAAGACCTGCTAACAAGCTCTGATACTATAAGACCTGCTAACAAACTCTGATACTACAAGATCTGCTAACAAGCTCTGATACTACAAGACCTGCTAACAAGCTCTGATAATACAAAAGCTGTTAACAAGCTCTGATACTACAAGACCTGCTAACAAGATCTGATACTATAAGACCTGCTAACAAACTCTGATACTACAAGATCTGCTAACAAGCTCTGATAATACAAGACCTGCTAACAAGCTCTGATAATACAAAAGCTGTTAACAAACTCTGATACTACAAGAACTACTAATTATAAACCCTGTTAATAATAATGAAACAAATAAATAATAGTGCTGCATTAAAAAAAAGTGGTGTTAACTATCTGCATACCAAAACCCATAGTCCCTTAAATTTCTATAGACCTTAGATGTCACTTTTTCTTATGTTAACTTTGGGAATTAATTTCTTTAGTGTTGCCTTTGTAGTACAGACTTCAGGAACCAATTTGTCTCGAAGTGTGACTTAGGTTTAACAGTCATATGAACCGAAGCCATTAGTGAAAAATATCATCTTCTGCACATCTGTTATGCGAACCCCTAGACGTAGTATTTGCTATTTAGCTAACCAAATAAAGAGTTTAAATGAGAATTTCCTAGGTTTACATCTTGTAACTCAACTACCAGTAGTTAAACTCCTATCTTACTTCAAGCTGTTAAATAAACTTAAGTCGACACAATATTACTCCTATATTGTAATTTTCATGAATGAAGAAACTGTGTAAATTATGAGACAGCGCCAAAATTTAATTTATAAGGTTATTGTTGTTTGGCTGAAAGGAAATATAGTATTTTGTTCAAATCTGGGCATTGTTAATGTGATTTTGCAAATGTTATCCAAATGGTACTTGGTAAAATATTTTTGTTTCAGGTAAAGTAGATCCGGTTGTAACACGAGAGGCACCTGAAATGGTATCACTTGTCGCGGATGCATGCAACATATCAATAAATGAGGGGCGTGTGGTAAACTTAAAATCACCTCAAAGCCAAAGAGAGCACACTTCGGTATAAGCTGTTTTGGATCCAAGAAATTAACCATAACTGGTATTTTTGAAAGTGAGATCTGGATGTTTTGACAAATTGCCTTCTTATCAGTTTACTCGCCAATATGTTACCAAAGCACAAGTCGTGTTTGCATTTAGTCTTTCAGTTTTTGCATATTTATTCACCAAGTTAGGTATTTGCACAACTTGACAACAATCTTTAATTTACATATTTTTTAGTCTTGAATATTCCGAATTTTTGGCAAGCAGTTTTGATGCTTGGGCATACAGAAACTTTGGCGCATTTAGTGACATAAAAATACTCATGAAATGGTGGTTTTTATAATACTGTTTATACCAAGAAACCCACATTCTTAGTATCGTTCTACACTAAACTTTGAAAACACCACATGATGGACACCTTTGCATGATACATGATACATAAATAAAAATGTGCAATAGTGATAATAGAAGAACACTTGTGCAATAGTGGTGGTAGAAAGAACACTCGTGTAATAGTGATAATAGAAAGAACACTTGTGTAATAGTGATGGTAGAAAGAACACTTGTGTAACAGTGTTGGTAGAAAAAACACTCGTGTAATAGTAATAATAGAAAGAACACTTGTGTAGTACTGATGGTAGAAAGAACACTTGTTTAATAGTTATAATAGAAAGAACACTCGTGTAATAGTTATGATAGAAAGAACACTCTTGTAATAGTTATGATAGAAAGAACACTCGTGTAATAATGACAATGAAAAGAACACTCGTGTAATAGTGATGATAGAAAGAACTTTCTCGGACAGTACACTGCATTCTCAATATCCTCACAGATCGTTGCTGGTTCAGCTACATGCCAGTAAATAGTACCATTAATTCTGCCACTATGCAAGCAACTATTAAAGTAGTTAGCGTGATTTGAACTTTAATTTTATGCATATGATTTTGAACACGATTAGACATTGTAGCTTGTCTGTGTCTCACTTTAGCTCATAGTCTCAATGATGAGCAGTGTTTTGGTCCTAACACAACCATCAGTGTTATGTTACTCCTGAAGTTTAATCCAGGATTCTAGTGTGCACTTATCAACTGTATTAAAAAATTTCTACTGAGTTTTTGCCCAAGTGTTTAGCGAAATTATTGTGCTGTACTTGTTAAAAATGATAAAAACCGTATTCTTTCTGATTTCTGTCACTGCAGAAGTCAAATTGTACCATGTCTATGTCCCTTTGGCACCATAATGACCAGCTTTTTATTCGCCTTAACAGAAGATATTGTAGCTATGTATTTTGGTATGATATCTGTAATTCGAACTGTTATCCAAACTTTCTTTATTGTACATTGTTGGTTTGTGAAAACTGATTTTCCAAAACAAAAGTAAAAGACTCAATTATAGAGTTCTCATAAATCAGCACACGACTACATGCATTTCTGAATCTGTATTATGAATGCTTTTCCAAATCTTTACTAACCTTTTAAATCTATCGTAAAACGTTTGCTTTGACTCTAGTTACCTTTCAAGGTACACATTCATCATTTACTGAGTTTACAATTTATCTAAAAAATCTAGTGAATGTGCCTATTACAATCTAGTTTATTCGAAATTGACGTCTAACGTAATGCCAATCATTTTCGTTGACTGCCCAATCAGTGTGCAAGTTATTTCTCACCCCTGTAGAGCTTAATTAACGCAGGTACATTTGGGACATTTAGCTACAGCTCTGTCTAATGCTGTTATGAAAAATGCTCAACTTTTCATTAGTTAGCGGCAGAAATATTGGCCTAGTTCTAGATTTTATTATTGTCAATCGAAATTGCAAGTGAATTAGTGGAAATATATAGTCTAGTTTCATTTATAGGAAGAAATGCACGACGCTCATGTCTATGAGTTGCTGATTTAACCATATTGCAATCAGGAAAATATGCAGTTTAGTTTAGTTTATGGCTTTGCAAGTTAGGTAAAAGCAACTATTTGACTAACTTTAAATAAGGACAAAACAAAATGCTTTCTTTTCTGTTTGTTTATAAACCTCATCTTCACAGTCAAAAGTAATTCAAATGTGGTCAAAACTTATATTATACATCAATGTAATATTAGCTAATTCTACGCTATTTTTCTGGTTAAAATCATGGTTAAAAGATGCCAATGGTATTATGTGACTCGGGCATTCAATATACGGGTCAAATTTATTCAATTTCCGTAGCCTGACAAACGGAAAAATACAAAAACTGAATAAATCTTGCAGATGAGCACATGATCAGTTAATATAGAAAAATACATTGCAGTCTTGATGTTCGTATGTTTAAAGTCAAGAGAGACATAATATTTTTGTTGCTAATTTATTTTAAGGCAAAGCTAACTGGCTTAGTTTCTTTATTATGCTTATGTCTCTGTATTTTGCAGTGCTTTGAAACTTCGTCTCTACATTCTGTTCAAATTGAAAAGCCATTTTTTGGCTACTTAAAGTGTTTATTTTATGCAAAAATAGCTGCTGCTCTGCAAATCTGTGTTTATGAAAAAGCGAATCAGTTTGTCTGCTGATTAGACATTAGTTGTGACTGTCATATGTTGTTTAGTTCAGTTTAGTTTAGTATAGACAGTTGTTGTCCTGCGTGAGCTGTTGTCCCGAATGCTGCTAAGCGTGCTTACATTACAGAGGGGGTGGAGCGATAGACCAATATGTTTGACATCAATTAATGAAGAACGTTGCACAAGGATTTTGTGAAAAACATAAAATTCAAAGTTAGTCACGTATTAAACCAGCAAAGAAAATCCGGATGATTTTTTTAGACAATGAAGGTTATTTTGACCTATGATCAAAACATGTTATGTATAACTAATAATTAGTAAACATATTTTTCTGTTAAATGTTAGCTTAGAGGGTGATGTCATTTTGGGTAGAATTTCCTATGCAGATAGTTTTTATGTGTATCTCTGGCACATTAGCAAAATCAAAGGTTGCAATACAAGCACTACTATGTGACGATGAGTGTGAGATTCCTAAATTCTGTAAATTTTATGTTCAAAATTGTAAATTTAAAATGTGTTGCTGGTATAAAGCATAGCTTTGTGACACCTGACATCATAAATATTTACCCATAGCTCTGCCAATCCAGTAAAATGCTTTTTTTCTCGGAGTGTCAGGTTTCCAAGAAACAGGCAAATCATTGATTAAAAAACAAATATCTACTTTTCATATACTTTTGGACTGTAGATTATTATGAATAATGTCAGTTTCCTTCAATTCATAACTGGGGCAAAATTCTGTTTTCCCACAGTTATTTTATTAAAATTTACTTCCCATTGATGAATTTTTGTAGTGTACGACAATCATAATTGCTAGTGTTTTCATATTTCATTAGTCTCATTTATAGTTTGAATGATATCAGTATAATTCAGGTGGTTGTATGTGTATTAGTATTATTATTTATCAGAATGTTAGATAATTATATTTTTACTGTTGGAACTGTAGTTCTTTAAATGTTTATAGTTTTATAGTTAGATATGTTGATTCTTATGTAATTTTAACGCTTCAACTGTCATATAATTTTATAAAGTTTTTAATATAATTTTGAAATAGAATTTGGTTTTTGATTTATATTTATAGGATATGAGTGAAAATGTGTACGGTTTGGAGAAGTTCTTTGAACTATATTTACTGTTCAAGCTTCGACTATGCATGCAAGTAATGCGTGATTAATATTAACTCTTTCCACATGTCTGTAAGCACTTTTCGTACAATTAACAAAACTCTGTCCACCATTTTTTCTTGCCGTTCGTGGGAAATTCATAAAAACTTATGAACCCATATACCAATTTTCTAAAAGATTATACACGGAAAGATTTTTGGTACACAACATTTTGTAGCAGAAAACAATACGTAGCATATCACCACTTGAAGAATTTCAGCTAGAGTCTGCTTCTTCACTTCTTAAAACAACGACCAAGCAGCCCAAAAATGATAAGAAAGTGCTAAATCGCCTAGGCAATGACAGCTGCCTCTGTGATCTGTATTCAATAGCGACTGTTTTCAGGTGCGTATCGATCATGCATCGTGTTTGGATACAAACTTTTGTACACATATCGTGCATTAGGCACACAGAGTCCTAGCTTTAACCTGTCTGGCATCTCTGACTGCAGTAGATATCTACACTTCAAGCTATCACTAATTTCAGGTTCCTAGCAAACAGATATTTTCAAAAAAACCAAAAGGAATAATAACATATGTATTGACATTATTTTTGTCAGAAAATCTGCAAAATCACACTAATATCTTTCATTATAATTACAATGTGTAGCTGGTGCAACAAAAAAGGGACATTGTATATGTGCCAATGATAAATTTAGTTTAATATATTTTTTTTTTGTAATTTGGTGAAACAAATGCCAGAGTTTTCTCTCGAACTGTGATGAAGAATGCTTAGTTTTGCCCAAAAAAATTAAAATAAAAGTGATGTTGCTGTATATAATTTAAATACAATGAGTCTGTAACACCAAACATTCTTAGTAAAAAATGAAATACGTCAAGCTTGAAACTTATTCTAATTAAACATATTACACAACGATGTTATCACTAATTTAATACAACACTAAATTTTGATCACTTTCTTCGTCCCCCACCTCCAGCCAAGATCATCGCAATACGAATGAAAATGTTCAAAGTGTCTAAATAAATACCGATGGACATGTTGACAGGATCGTATGGCCGCATGCTGTTGGTTGGGTGCGTTTCTGCAACACGGATGATTTTCTGTGTGTCATAAAGCAGGAAAAAGCTGAAAAGAACTAGTCCCCCATAAATACTGATGGAGTACAATCCTGCACCAAGAGCCGTTGTGGGTGGGAGAAACATTCCTCCGAGTGACGCAACCAAAACAGCTCCCAAGCCGATCGCAAGTGGCCCACCCATGTTTAGGAACTTCTCACTTGGAGCACAAACTGCGACTGTTGAAAGACCACCGATCACTCCGGCTGTGTACCAAGCTGCACGTATGAGCAATGGTCCACCCATCAGAGCCAACGGTGCAACGACTGCACCCATGATTGCACTGTGTCCCACCCACGCAAGTTGTTTCAGACCAAAGCCCTCTTTGTATGGGATGGAGCGGACGAGTATCCCTGATCCAATCATCACAGCAAAGGTACCAGCTATCGCCTAAAATAAAATATAGTTAACTGTAAGAATAAAGTTGATCATTGTCATTGACAAAGTTAACCCAGGATGACCTTTATGGCTCACAATTGTTTTAAAAAAGGGAGGTGACAGTAACAGCAACAAACTGTGACAAGAAAAAAAATCAGGCAGGCAAACTGAAAACGATGAAAGGAAATATTGATTGCTTTAGATAGAATTATATTGACTAATGCTAAAATAAAAACATCTTCCATCTTATCCTGCTAAGAGTCACTTTAAAACGTTAGCATTACTGACAACTGCATTACCTACATTAATACTACTGTGTTGGTGCTAGTAGTAGCTAAAAACGAAAAATAAAAAATAATAATTTTGAAAATTATAAAAAAGGCAAAAAAGAAGGTCCCTAATTGTTTATTAGTTTCGAAATTTTGGTTAATCATGGACAAACTCACAACAACCGAATTTTTGATTTTGACTAAGACTGAAGTGAAAGGGAGGAAACTTAAAAAAAATCGTAAATGCTACGATAACGTGGTATAGCAGTATTAGTTTTTGTCATGGAATCGAAAGGTCACTGGTTCAAACCCAGGCATTTTTTACCTTCTTTTAATTCAGTTTGGCTACAGAATTTCAAAAAAATTCACATTGCACAAAAATCAGTGTTGTACCAACTCTTAAGCTCGAGCAACCGCTTAAGCAGGTTTAAACTTAATCATCCAATCTGATGAAATCATTGAAAGTTACTGAAAATATCAGGAAGCCATGTCTTCGATGCAGAAATTTCTAATACTACAATATAACACATAACTTTATAACAAAACTTCAGCAAGAGTGCACGAAATATTTATATGTATGCTATCTTACTATTCTTAAATGTGGAACATGCACAAAAGGTTTAGATTGTTTATAAACAAAGCTTTACCAGAGTGCAGCAATGTTTGCAAATGGATGATGGCATGTCAAGCTTGAACCTACATGACATGTAAATATGAATTTGCTGAGGTCATTCTATCTGCTTTTAACTATACCTGATACACTTAACTAAAATTTGTTAGTCTAAAGTACCATTCACAGCACTCAGTCATAACGATGTGTAATAACACACAAGAACATACCAAAAATCCATTTTTCATCATAATATTCATAAGAGCTGGTGTTCGTGCTACAGCTAGTGCAGAGGCAGCTGTTACGGCTATGCTTCCACCAAAATAGAGATATGTGTCTCTGATTCGGTCTCGTACAATTTGGGGCCATAACCTGAAAGTGCCCAAAAAACACCTTAAAATTAAATGGTGTCAGAGCAGTAGCTTTATATTAGTGATATAGCTATCTCACCTGGTAATTTCTCTGTTTTCCAAGGACCTCCAATAGGCCTTTTTTGGAGTGCCAAAAATATTGTTGAGTAAGATAATAGTTTCAATTTACATTTCTACACAGAACAAAACTGAGTCAGTAAATACGTCACAAAATTATCATACGAATAGTGACATGGTGTCAACTATAAGAATAACTGTTACTCAAAGATAGCATGTGAGCAAAGAGCGAGGAAACAATTCCAAAAATGGCATGTTAGTTCTTCGTCTAATCACAGGGGCTATTAGAAATAATGCGCAGGTAATAATGATATTGTAATGTTATTTACAAATTTGTTCACCAGACAAACATTAGATTAATAGTAAAAATGGTTGCTTAACAATTAATAATGGAGGATGCATACATAGATCTGTCTAAAGCTCCCACTTCGCTGGACATTCCTAAACCATAATAACAAAGTGCTCCTAATCCAATACCAGATGCTCCTGCCAGTATTCCTTTGCCCACAGTGAAAGCTGTAAAAGTCAGACACAAAAACATAGATAATTATAACATATTCTGATATTCTCTCAAGACTTCTTCTTTCTGCCAAAAGATGGTACTGCTTTTCTCACACTAAGCACAGTATAGAAAAAAACTGAAAGAAACATTATAGCATTATTAGCCAAATATAAAAGAATGAAAAGATAGCAAAAAGAATCTTGATCAAACTGCTGCTTTAGTTAAATGCGTTGTCTATAATATGACATACAAATTAGTTCTTAAGTTCACAGTAAATCAGTGGCTAAAAACACAGATCCTAGAAATAACTTGCATGTCACAGAAAACACAGTTACCTCCTGGACCAGCAGGTGCCATTGCAATCTCACGTAGACTTTTTCGCCTCGCGGTATGTCCCATGCGTGATCGTGTTTCCTGAGCATACTTCCTGCAATGCACTCGTAAGACACTGCCAACATGTTTGGTGTTCAGTCTACTTGGAGAAACCAGCAATGTTACAACTGGTAAGCGAACCAGCCTTGTAGTTAACATGATGAACTGTTGATGCTTTCTTCAATTTTTAAACACTAAAAATAGACAACAAAGTTCGGTACTACTTATTATTTATAGTCGGTTTAGGGCCGTTAAGCTTACAAAATTTGTTAAACATTTACACAGCGCTTACTAAGTGAAATAATTCCTTTTACACACTATATAATTATTTAGTATCTGCATGAGTGTGACAGGAGTATGAGTATATGAGATATCACCTGATGCAATAAATTCTTTGCCTGTCACTATTTAGAATCACTTATTGCTGATAATCACTTATTTCTGTAGGAACTAACTTGAAATTCAGCATTTAGATGCCTTAATTAATTATAGCTGCTACAGGATTAGTTAAAAGTATTTTGTTCATTCTTTTGATATTACACTCAAGTTTAACATTTGGATTAAGCCTACCGAACACAAAAATTTTTCTTTAGTTAACATAAATGCATGTGGTCATATTTTAAATATTGTAGTCTGTATGTATTTGTTGTTACCATTACTTTACAAACGATGTCATAATTTCCATTTGTTCATTGGCATAGCAAAGAGCCATAAAGGAATTTAATATAAATCCAATTACATTTTTTAACATAAAAAATGAACTATACTGGTCCTTATCCATACATAGTACAAAAATTTAATAAGAATCTAACTAAATGTTCTTGAAATACATTTACATTTTTACTCCCTTTAACAGCATTACACAAACCCTTTGTGATTCTCACTGTGCTTTATCATGATCTCATAGAGTTATATTTTCTAAAATACATACATATTTACAATAAACCTTCGTCTTTGTAAGCTGTATATTTTTATGCGAAATAAACTCATAATAATAATAATAAAATAAAATGACGGAATCATAAACTTCCCACCCATTTCTTTATGTTCTGTTCCCAGACGATTTTTTTCCTAGGAATACTGCACTGTTTGGCAGAACAAGCGGATACTTTTATTTTCAAGAGAGAGATGGTGTTGGTTTAAAAAGCGCTATGCTACGCTTTGCTAGATGTACGCAAAGCTAGTAAAAAAAGTAGTATAACTACACAAATTTCAAACATTTTCACACCAAACATTATTGGAAGAATACTAGCTAGCAAATTCAATGATCGGAAACTTGTGCACAGCAAACTGAGCAAATTCCGCGGTTTTACTGATAGGAACTTGAACACAGCAAAGTCGCAGCTCCAATGAACGGAAAACCATCCCGTAAATGTAGGATTCCGGTTATCGGAACAATATCCACTTCCATAAAAACAATCTAATAAGTAATTTATTAGAAACGGTCTCATGATCTCCATTGTATATTTAATGCATTTTGATTAATATTGTAGGCTCGTGATAATGCAATAAATAAATAAATGGATTGTCAACGTGTTGATGCTAAGATTCAGAATACTTGCCGTACCTTAACAGTTAAAAAAGTTAATGAAATTGCAAACTTTCAGATAAAAAACTGTACAATACTGAACTTTTACTGCTTCTAAACAAGAACTAAAAGCGAAAATTTTGAAGTAAATTGTGAAGCCACGTTTCTAAGTAAGCGAATTTTCGAGACGCAATGAATTTTTCTGATGCAACCATCGGAACTGGCAGTACTAGAAATCTCTAGACATATTATCTCAGTTCCTGGCATCATAGAATCTATGACCATGTTCTCGACCAGAAAGGTGTTTGAGTCGACTCGATACAATACTTTAAGGGTATAACCTTTGGCAGTTTGGGTCCTCTGTGAATAAATTAAAGAAAAGGCCTTCTGGCTTAAGTTAAACTTATTTCAATTTTAGCGAAAGGTTAGCTGCAGAAGTTTGAATTAGTTTAAGTGTGTGCTCACGAAAAGCCACGATGTGTTTGCAAAGAGTCACACAGTCCACCAGTTACATGACAATTTTTAAGAGAATGGCTGAAACCTCTGCACATGAAAACTTCTATAGAGGGGTACTATTATAATTAATTTTATGCTTTATAGTTTTTTGCAAATTTCTTTGTTATAATTTTGTAAGTTTAACCATGTGTATTTACTTCGAGGATCATGTAGTAAATAGCTAACTATTGATAGATAAGCAAGTGAGAATTCCTTTTGAAGTGGGCAACTGATGAACAGTAAGTATACGCTCACTACCAATAACCGAATTCGAATCAAACCAAATTTCTGACTTTCAAACTCAAAAACTGAATTCGAATCAAATCGAATTTCGAACTCAAATGAAACCGAATTTCAGCATTTTCGAATCCAAATCAAATTAGGTTTTAAAGGTTTTCGAATAAATTTTCGAATCATTAATAAAAAGCGGGTCTTGCAAGGATCACGCATATTACTCGATTTTGTTATGCAACAACACAATAATAATTTGTTTAAAAAACTGCGCACAGAATCAAAACTAAATGGTGCTGACTGCATTATGTTTCAAACGTTTCAATGATAAAAAAAACGTATGTAATTGAAGTGCTGAATTATGCGAGTCAATAATTTTAGATTCAAATTGAATTCAAACTAAAAGAACTTGTTAAAATCAAATTCAAACAATCGAAAACGTTCAATTCACATGCCCTAATGAATACAGTAATAGCAAAAATCACTGGCTTTTCTATTAGAAAAAATGGGTTGATTTAAAACATGTACATCAATGTAACTACACATAATTTGGAGTTTTGTCTTGACTTATCAATTTAGATTTTATAATTTTCAGTTTATTTGGTCCAATGAAGAAGCCTTACAGTTTCTTCCCCCATGGCAGCACTGTAACAATAAATATGTTGTAAGCATACTTGCTTCCTGCAGCAGGTTCAATTTAATATTGTTTGGTACAATTCAGCAACACACTCTACTGGCTTAATACACATGAAGTATAAAAATTACTTGCCTTTATTGCAAAAATTAAGTGCTAGTAACCCAATATCAAGATTTCTCAGCAATCTGACCTTTTTGCTTTAATGCAATAAAGAAATACACTATAAGAAGTATCGACATTATATCGGCAATACATTTTTACATTCACGCTTTTTGTACATATACCAAGAAGAATGAAAAATTTCAATAATAATTGAGACTAATCTGCAGCTACAACTCAAGCACAGTCAAAATGTGAAATGCCGGAGTTTCGAAAGACACAACCTCTGCCAGTTTCACTTCAATTCGATCTTTCTGCATTAACAAAACTACATAGCTATTGTTTCACAATGCACGTCTAACATTCATATGACATTTGCTTACACATGAGATGTCAGCATATACACAATGAAACTGCAAGAGTATGTACACATGTATAGTTGGCCTTCCCATGCAAAGTCAGCCTAAAATACTGAATTTTATTGATACAAATACATGAGATTATTATTACCATAAGTTATCATAAAGCTAATTTCTTATAAAGAAAACTATCGTCCACGTGAGAGTAGCATTTAAAAAGTCGAATCAGAGAATATTTCACGTGGAAGCTAGCCTAAAAACCAGCTTAACAAAATTAACTATATGACAATGACACTTTTGATAAAAAATGAATATCATACATATGTCATATCATTCAATCAATTTTGAAAAATTTACATGAAATAGGAATATTCAATTATGAAACTATGAACAATATTCACTCATTCTGCAAAATATTGGCTCATTCATTTCACACTTTCATAATCCCATCTAGAATCTTCTAATGCAACATACAGGTCTTCGCATCGCTCGATGAGTTCACTATTTTCTTTATCAGTGTTTATCTCAATGTTGTGATTCACAATATCTTCATCATCTTCAGTAGGCATGGCAGGATCATAGTTGTTATGGGAATGTGTATACTCTGTACTACCCTACAGTATATAAACATAAATATTATTGAGACCTGTTGACCAGTTTTTTGGACATTGTCCCTACTAATTATGACATGAGATAAAATTTTACAAGTTAATTTTGGAAGTCTTGTTTGTTGAGTAAGCTCATGTGAAGGGCTGCCTTTTACATATTTCTAATGGAGCATAAGGTCCCTGATCAACTAATAACTAACCAATACTTTTCAGAGCCCAATACAATGACAAGAAAAATAACAACATAAAAAATTGTTAGGTGTTGATGTATTGTGTCAGCATTGTTCTCAAAAGCCAGTCAGCCAACAGATTCAACTATAATCTGGATGTGAATATAAATTTATAGACCTTATTGGAGTATTTTAATGCTGACATCTCTACAGGCATGTTAATGTTATCCCAAAATGTTAATAAAATCACTTTTTAGGATGACAGTAGGTAACCTCTGTTCAAGAGTTTGTTCTTTAGAGCAAATTTGCTCTAATGAACGAAAGCCCTCATTATCAAGAAAACAATACCACCAAATGACAACCAAACAACCTAGGTAAGTCAACTAATCAAATAAATCTTTTGGGAATGTTTCAGTTATCCAATCGTGAATTTCAGAATGCAATAAATGTTACCCATTTTGTCTTAAGACGTAAATGCCGCTGACCTCCAAAAATTTTTCCAATTACCAATGGACAGAAAAACAATCGACGGTTATTGTGTAATCATATTTTAACTAAAACCATTGGTTTCAAAATTTTCAGCAACTTCATTCCCATTTACATTCACATTTTAACTTACTGTTTCTGTCGGCTTTCCGTACGAGTACTGCAAATACTGGTTGTACCACTGCCATGTGCCGTACTGGTTATACGAGCCAGCATTGTACTGTGCATATTGTGGCGCTGCTGCGGCAGGAACCTGAGCTGCATGTCCAGTAGAAGATGATGTCTGGTCATGATGCTGCATACTAAAATGAACACATTTTAGAATGAATTTTTGAAAAAAGTAGAATTAATTCAAAAGGGCTGGCATTTGTTATGTGAAATAGACCACTGCATAAACACCACAGAAATTATGGTCATTTAACAATAATTATCTTTTTAACATTAATGAAGTATACCTTTTAACTGTAAGAAAAAGGAGAAAAATAAGACATACCAGCTCTCTTTAAAAAGCAGTGGGATAAAAATGGCACAACTTCTATTTACTAAGCCATGTGCATAAAGACCAAATACTCAAGGAGGTAAAGTGGGTTTAGGCCTCTAAGGAAAGGCTAGAAGATTCTGTGAAATAATACGTGACTTGAGACAATTTGTGGTATACTTTGGTTAAGAAACTTCTTTCATTTTGACAACGGAAACAACCGCCCATTGCTCTGAGTATTACGGTTGTTCTCAGAGGCCTAACATGGCTAACAAACCACAATTGTGCAAATTTTCATAAATCAGACATCATGCAAAACATGTTCCTCCGATGAAACTGAAACTAAGCTTACTGCACATTGCTAAATGTTGTAAAAAAATCTTCATTTTTGCTTTTCATTGTTTCACATGCCACAATTTGATAAATCCTTAAACAGATTATGGAGAACTTCGACAAATTGTTACTACATGGCCAACTATTATTAGCATGGCTGAAAAAGAAAATTAGTCATTCTTAAATAAATAAACTTTTACACTAACATGTTAAAACTGGTAAAACTAATTATTTTCACTAACCGGCGTGGCGTTGCTAAACTAATCCGTATGTGGCGTCGACCAATTCCTGATGCACCCTGCATTTCAATCAGAGCCACCTGCTGGTCTTTTTCATCAGTAAATTTTACAAAACCAAAACCTCTACTCCGTCGCTGTTGATCACAAACAACTGAAAATCAACACATATAACTATAATGCACAGGCTGTCTGCAGTATCACATGCCATAAGTTAATACTGACAAATTTAAATCACTTTCCACTGGTGTGATGCATGATTCTTAATGAAAAAAGTGATGCAAAAATATTTTCGAACAAACAAATATCAGGAGCTTAAATTAAGGCTGGCATTGTGGTTGTTTCATCTATCGATAACATTTATTTATAAGTAAAAATAATTATCTAATCATGTATACATTCACTTAATTTCACAGTATATTTGGTATGATTGGTATGATTGAATATAACCTGCATGAATACTTATCCTAGTGTTTGTGAGTAAGTTCTGAGGTAGCGGAGAGAGCAGTTAGCTAGCTAGAGCGCCTGATTGGCTATTGCGAGGTTGATACCTACTAGTTGATTGCCATTTCCTGATCTCTCTATTATAAGCAAATATATTTGTAACAATGCAGCAAGCTAGGTTTCACATTAAGAAACAAGAACAGTAGAGTTTTGCTTAAAATATAACTCATTTGCAGTACCTATACTTACCTTTAGCACTAACACAGGATGGATATTTACGAGAAAATGCTTGAAACAATATGCTATCTGTAACATCATCTGACAGTTCAGATACATAAAGAGAAAAATCTTGCCTGAAAACAAGAAAGAGAAAAACATTATCAATGACAGAGATGTGAAGAATTTCTGTTGCCTGACTGTGAAATCTGTAAAACTTATTTCATAAAAAATTCAGTGGCTTTAGCTGAAATTAAGAAAAGCAGTTGCTTTACCAAGAGGTGACCACGTGTAGAATGAGCATTAAGTTTCAGTCATGCTTAAATGCTTCTTCTAAATTAAACCACGTGATTAGTTTATTAATCTAATCAACAATATTGACAGTTCAACAAAACTTAAACTGTTATGAATAAAGAATAAAGAATAAAAAATAAAGAAAAAAAATCAGAAAAAACATAAGGATAGTACAAAATATAGGAAGAAGAAAGAAATCATTAATAAATATTTTATGGAAAAACAAATCTTTAAATTAAAACAAAATGCTAAAATAAGTAGATGATAAACTGATGTACTGTAAATGGCAAAATAAAATAAAAAAAAACATGAGTTTGCAGAGGAATAAAACTGCAGCACTTTAAGAATGAAATATTTTAATATATTTGCATCACAGAAAGATTGTCACTCACTGGGTCCTCACTCCTGATCCTCCTCCATGAATGGCTGGCCTTAGGTTGAAATTCCGTGGCTGAAATAGGAATTTTTCATAATAAAAAATATTTTAAACACTATAAATCTCAAAAATTCTTTATTTTTTCTTCAGAAGCTTTTATCCTCTCGAACTTCATCAGCTGCACAGAAAGATGCAATAATAAAAAATACATGATTAGTTTATTAGTCAACAATATCGTCAGTTCAAGGATAGTATAAAATATAGGAAGGGGAAAGAAATCATTAATAAATATTTTACGTAATATTTGTAATTTTTATTATTGTACCTTTCTGTGCAGCTAATGAAGACCGAAAGGACGAAAGCTTCTAAAGCAAAAATAAAGAATTTTTTGAGATTTATGGGCATTTTAACTTCTTCTTTTACGATTATGACCATGGCTAATCTCAGAAGAACACATCTTATTTTCAATTGTTATAAATGGTTTGCTTTAATTTTCTCGTGATGAATAGGTTGTAAAGTATGAAGACTACATGCTAGATGTCACTCAGTCATGTTTGAAAGTAATGAAGCACAAACAGTGTACGCTGCTATACACCATATTTTGCTATCGATATCTAAAATGATTGCCTTTTCATAGAAGGCAAATATTATATATACAATTTGGGAAAGTTATCATTACAATAAAAAAGTTCATAATAAGAATATGGCATCTAGTGACTTTGTAGTCCATGCAATAGTGTAAAAACAGTAATATGTACAGACAATCGCTACACGTTCAAGAAAATTACACACTGTTAAATGTTTTGACGGGCAAAAAGATATAGCAGAGCGCATCATGCATTACCAGCAAAAAATCTGCTACTGCTTAAAAATCTACTAAAATCACACAAAGTCAAAGAGTAGGTAAGATAGGACACATCACGTTAAATAACAAGAACAGCCTCAGAAACTCCTCGTCCTTCTTCCAGTGAAAGCAACTGTCTAATACAGGAGGTAGGGCCTATTATTTGCCTGACCATGCCCTGAGCGTAACTACTTACTGGGGTTGTATTTGGAATTGCACAGCTGTTTACATTGTGCAAGCAGTAAGTCGCCTGGTCTTCTGTTTGGAAATCCACAAAACAATAGCCTTGAGGAAGTCTGTAAGAAAAAAGAGTGGCCATTTACAAGTCTAAGAATAGCAACAAATCATTCAAATCAGACATCTGTAGGAAATCAATAATGCAAAAAAACCAGAAAGCCAGTAAGAGCAGCTCTTCTACAGATACATGTTTTTAGTGTAGTGCTTCACTACAATGAAATGGACTGTTCTAATATTTTGACAATTAACAGTGCGCTCCAATCTATGTCCAATCAAATAAAAACACAAAACTTCTGTGATTTGTTCTTTGACTAACTCCTTACAAAATTCTGTCAACAAATCAATCACATAAAACAGCAAACCTTTCTTGTATTATAGTTATAGCTATAGTTACTTTAGTTACTTTAGCTTATAGTTATGGAACCAATACGTTACAGTGTGGATTTTAGGTACTGACATAAAACTCAAATCTGCTATCTAAAAAATAATGTAAAGTCCTGGCTAAGAATAGCAGCAAGTACACGAGAGACATTATAGAATTTTTCATGAGTTGCTACAATGATATTTTTTGATTAAACCTTACAGTTTTTCCAGCAAAATTTTATTACAAAGAAACCACTAATGAAGCCAAATGTGCAGTATTGGGGTTACGAAGGTTTTGTTCACTGTACTGTGTAGTTTTAGATAGTGGCAACTGGCAGATAGCTTCAAAATTATATGTACAGGACTAGCCTCTAAATGAAGCTACTACAACTCATTACCATGGATTGCTAAAGTTGAATAGAAGACAGTTCTTGTGTTATACATCTATAAAAAAATAATGGTATTTGCAATGCATTAGTTTCTTGCAATGACATGTGGCTGCCCAATTTGTATGTCCCTTCAAAGATCAATCCAACAAAACAGAATTCTTCAAAAAAATTTGCTGATTTTGGTATTACATATAATAATCAAGTACCTAGAAACAGAATGTCTATAAAAATAGCAAATAACAAAAAACAGTAACCAGAATTGCTTTGCTCGATTAAGGAATACGGAGATGCACATAAATATTTTAGTATTTAAGACTGAAGTTGGAAAACTAAGTATAGAATTTTGCTTAGTTAAACATTTTAAATTGGCACATTTTAAAAAAATTACAAACCCAGTCATTTTATTCCTGATAATTTTTACATTAATCGGTTCCTGTCCCACCATTTTGAATGCCTGCGTTACAAAATATTCATCCATGTAAGGTTCCAACTGTAAAAAATGGATATATATATATATATATATATATGTGTGTAATCAACACTAACTTCACAATCATAGTTTCATCATATACACGCAGTTCAAGTGTTGAACTTCAATTAGTATGTTCAAAGTAATTGTGTCTATTGTTAATAGTAGGACCTCAATTGCATGTCTGTGAAAACGAAAATTATCATCACCATTATTACTGATAAATATAAAGATGCTTATGTTTCTAACAAACGAACAAGGGTGTCCTGCCCGCAAGTTAAAATAATTAAATAGCAAGTTCATTTAGATTAATGGAGACAACAGGAAAAACGTGTAAGCATCTTTTTGCATGCCATAACATTCACATTTCGCTTCTCAGTAAAAAAATTCTTTTTTGAAACAAACAGTGGCGTAACTCAGGAGGTTAATGTACCAAATTGACCCAATCCATAATATCAATCGTTGAAAATTGCTAGCACCTCAGATTGGTAGATGTCGCAAAATTAAGAAAAGTAAGCATTTGATCAAACAATTTATATAAACATTTTAAATGTTTCATGGTCAGTTCCTACAATTCTAGAAATATCCTAACTATGACTTACGTCGCCCGTCCAGTCTTAAACATCTTCAGTAAATTTCCACAGTGCCCTAACTAAGGAGGCTACTGTACCAAATTGACCCAATCCAAAACATCAATCGGTGAAAATCGCTAGGACCTCGGATTGGTAGATGCCGCAAAATTAAGACAAGCATTTTGAACACACAGTTTATATAAACATTTTAAATGTTTCCTACATTTAATGTTTCCTCTGGTCAGTTCCTACAATTCTACAAATATCCTAACTACGACTTACATCACCCATCCAAATCGAAGTCTTAGACATCTTCAGAAAATTATACTTCTGCGTGCAGAATATTAAGAACAACCTAATAAAAGTAAATGACGTCTTATGTTTACTATTGTAGCTTTAGCTATCTCTATTGAACATTAGAGTTATAGTAATTAGTAACAGTCATTTACACAAAATTACAACAGCTATAGAAATTTTTTAAAAATTCGATTAGTGTTCTGATATAATTTAACAACAAGCACACATGTTTTGGCGCATTGTAAAAATATTCCTTGCTATTATAAACCATTTCGTTTACTCAACTGGGTTTCTTGCCTGCTATATGTATGGCCGTTGTCTCTGTCTTATGGAATGATTTTGAAAGCAGTTTGTTTTAGACACAAAATAAAAATAAATAATGTGAATAGAATAAATTGCAACCGTGTGGCAGTGTTTTTAAAACTGATTATGCTTAGTGGATTGTAAACGGATTATAAACATTATAAGATAGTGCACTTCTGTGGCTTAACTATGGTCGTAACATGTAACATAAATTGTGACCACTCTTAATATTTGCAAACAGTTAGTGAAAAATTAATCTATTAAAAAACTTAAAAAATAAATTAATGTATTTCGTGTAATAGCTGTGACTGGGTTTTCAAAATCTTTTGACAAACTTCTGCATAGCACGTACCTACCAAATGTTGCATATTATGGAATTAGTGGGCTTTTTACATATTATGGAATTTATGGAACATTGTGGAATTTAAGCTCCCGTAATGATCATTGAGTCTAGTCATTTTGATGGTAGGTTGATTGAAACAAGTTTAGATAACATTGCCTAAAGTTTGTTAAAATATTCAAAGCACTTGCAGCATATACTTCACTAACTAATACAATCAACTAAGTAAACTAGGGCATAAATTACTTTATCTGGTCAATAATAATAAAATTGGTGAATCAGTGGTACACACTGGGAAAGCAAGTCAGTGACGTTTTAAATTACCAATTATTGACATAGACATTTTAAATTCCTAGTTACATTAGTATTACAAACAGGTAGGCGTAATACAAAGTAATATAACGTCGTATAGAAGGTTTATTAGGATTTAGGACTTTAAATTGCCTTTGTTCCTCTTAATGATAATCTTGCCATATGCATCCATGACTGAGTTGAAGTTCTCAGTATGGTTTAACGCCTCCCTTAAATAAGAAATCAATGACTGGTTTCGGTAAATATTTAATTGCCATAGCAACAGTAACACTGCTGTAATTGACTGCTGTCTGTTAACTGTGTTTATAATAAATTCAGGCTCAGTTTGTAAAAAATCTGAAACTTGTTGATATTCACTGATTACGTTACTATTGTGAGTTTTTCGCGCATATTAGAAATTGCAAATTAAATAGCTTGTCTCAATTAGTAATCAAAACTTTTTGGTGGTCTCATTGCAATTGTGCCTATGATTCAACTGATCAAATTGTCATAGTCGTAGTACATGATTGTATTAGTAATAGTATGTGTGTTTGTAGTACTAATACTAGTAATAGTATTGTTTTTTGGTAAGCAAGTTGTGGCAATCGTTTATGGGTCTAGGGATTAAGCCTTAATTGTGTTCTCCTATGGAGCATACTTAATTTGCACATGATTTATACATATTATTTAGAGTTTTGTACTGTAGTTTTCTTGTGCACCATAAATCAAAAAAGTGATAGCATTGCCGTGACCATATTATAATAATATGTTCAATATATCATATATGGGTATTGTTGTTAAGTAAAACAAATATTTCGTTTTTAAAAAATTAAAAGTATATACTGTACATTTTCATTTTTAAATAATAGCAGCATACATTTTTTCAGAAATATCTTGAGAGTTTTTACTTTTATGTTAGGTTTTTTCCTAAGATGGCTCCTTGCGGGGCATGTTTGGGACCTAGTTCTGGGGCCCTTTAAGAAAAGCATGCATGGTCCCATTATTAACCCTGTTTAGCCTATAGCCCCTGCCCACAGTCATCCCCGTTAAGACCCTGTGGGCTCCAAAGTGTAATGCTGTCTGGGATGATATTGCAACAACAGTTTTGTATTCATAAGTAATGAAAGGTTTTATAAAAAATGGAAAGTGGTGTTTTAATCCATGATGTTCAAAGTTATTTTATGGGGCTTTCACTTCCAGATTTAGTCAGTTCATTAACTATTCATTTGGTTAATGTACATTCTGCTGTTGTTCTTCTTCTTTTTTTTCTTCTTGTTGTTGCTTTTGTTGTTGTTGTTGTTGTTATTATTATTATTGTTGTTGTTGTTGCTGTTGTTGCTGCTGCTGCTTTCTGTTTTGTTGTTGCTGGTGCTATTGTGTATTTTACTAAACATTGTTGATGTTATTCATCTATCTGACAATAGATGATTGTCTAGTCATTATTGTTGAAGATTGTCATGGTGTTGAATGTTGATCAGCTGATGATACAATACACTGTTTAGGTCAGGTTCTTTCTAGTGTATTTTACAAAGGTTTAGTTCACTGGACTTTGCTAATCGTTGTAATAATTAATAATTTCAGTTTAAATGGCTCATTAATGTGTTATTTTGTCAGATGAAATTTTGCTTTATACCAGGATGACTGTATTTCTCAAACTAACATAAAAAATAAAAAATTGCATACACTAAACTAAATTCAAATACTGGTTTGTCTAGCTTGTATTACTTTTTAACCCAAATGCATTTGAGTTTTAGTTTGCTATGACTGTGATCCATCACTGAGTTGATATATAATGACAATTAAAATCCATTGCTCTGCTGCTCTAATTTTCCACATGCAAAAAGCATTTGTTTGGCACATGTATGCAAGGTTATTTTAACAAAATAGGAATTTGATGCACATGTCTGGTATTGTGATGTTTCTTAACTTAGTTTTTGACTCTGCCATTTCAGCATTTACAAGTCATTAGATTCTGCATAGCCTGCCGTTGCTCAAATTATCTATAACCTGTATGGATGTGTCAAAGGTTGCACAAATATCCGTTGATGATGACACACTATACCAAAGGCAAGATGCTATAATGCCGATGAATTTCAAAAATGAATTTGGCTATTCACAAACTGATTATGAACTGGTAAGTTGAGAAAACTTGCCATTTTTTCATATTATTGATCATTAGATCATTATTGAGTGTTAAATAGTTATACATTTACAACTGGGTTATTGTCACTTGTGAGCAATTTCATTTTTGTCTTTTATATTGCTGACATTTAACTTAATGGAAAGTGTCCATTTGGTATGTGCTACTCAGTTTCTACCTGGAACCAAATTTCTAGTCAACTATTTCTCGTATGGAGGAATTTGAATACGCAGAGAAAATATCGGTTTCAATAGTAATTCTTGGTATCGCTGTGTGTAAGAACACTACGGCTTCAATTGTCCCAACACTTCCCTCTATCACTTTGGTTACATCTTACTTATGACTTAGGCATTACTACGTAACTGTTAGCCTCTGCCCAATCTGGGATTCTCTGCTGTAAGCCAGCTGTAACATTACCACCTCTGGCTGATGAGTCTGTTGGTATGAAACTTCTTTACTGTTTTCGATAAAATAGTTTATTTTGCCTAAATCTGTGCAGTTTTGATGTTTCCTGTTAGTGACTTTATATGTGACAAAATACCTAATTGAAATAACTAGCTATAGAAGTGCAATTAAGAATATCAGAATTTTTTGCGAATTGTATATTGCGAATTATGGTGATTTTGAATTACTGAAAGCAAAAATTTCCGACATTTTGACAACTCCATGTAGTTGAATGCTGACTGACAGCCTCAGTTTATTTTGATGTTTAAATTCTGTGTTACTTAGTGTGTGGTTGACATTGTACTAATGATTGCAACTAAATTATGCCACTGGCTGAGTCTATTTATCACACATTAACTAAATAATTTGTTTGGTTTTTAGGAGTCATTTCTGCCAGTTGCAAGAGCTCTTGACAAAATAAGTTTGATGAGGCTTGATTTATAAGTAATCTGCAAAGTCATGTAGTAAGCTCACGTACACTTCTAATGCACTAAACTTTTTTGAGCAGTGGTTTACAGCCTTGAGGAGACATTAGCAACCAGTTGTGCCCCATCATCAGTTTATAGTGAATAATATGTAAAATTTAGCCACAGCATGTGTACCAGTTTAACATACTAGTCGCGCTAGACTAAGCTATATGCTGTATGCTGATTACATCATTTTCTTGCAATTTTTTTGTTTTATATTGTAAAATGTGGGATTCACTGATCCAGAAATATTTCTATATTGTAGTTAACTCAAAACCCCACAGAAAAAGACGCACTTACTGGTTCAGGTAATCACCTAGGATCAACTGATGAGGTATGTAATTATCAATTGTGCATTGATAATTTTTCTGCTAACTATTTGTGGGTAACCGTGAACACGTTGTAGAAGCATAGAGAGAACCAACAAAGTGTCTATCATTGTTTGCAGTTAAAAGCTCTCAAAAGTCAATGCTTTCTAAAATGCACAAAAAATTTATCAGAATGTCATACTTATATAAGTTTTTCAAACTTAAATGTTTAATTAATTTTTCATGGTCTTCAACTTTATTATTCGTAAATACTTTTTTGTGTAATTTCATGTTTCCTGCTAGAAGATTTTGAACTGCAAATTTCAAATGAAATAAATTATATATTTTTTAAATTTAATCTAATATTTGCTTGTTTGATTGTGTTTTTGTCAAACCAGCAAACTGCTGAAGTTGGACACAAAGGATGTATAATGCCACTAAACAACAGATATCCAGCTCTGGAGAGGCACACAGCATCAATGCGGACATCAGATATTTACAAAACGCGGAATCTTCCCGAAAGATTTGACAAGCCTGGTAAGTCGCAGGGCCCTACTTAAAGTGGAATTTTCGTAAATGCGGTAAGAGTTCGAGGATTTTGTAATAGTCTGGTGCTGTTGTTGTTTTGTGTTGTGTTGTTTATTATATCGGTTTGTGTATATTTTGGGATATATATATATATATATATATATATATATATATATACATATCTCTGACTAATATATTTTTTGTAAAACATATGCAGTTAGCATTTCAATACTTTTTACACAAAATTCAACAAGGAGATTGAGTCTTGCTTCAAATTCAGTTATTGCATAGGATTCTTTAGCGTTGTTGCATAGGACAACTGGGCAAGCAAATTTTTTTAGCTGCCTATCCTTATTTCCAGTTGAATCAAATGCTAAATTTGTACCCTGTATAGCATAAGCTAGTTCATTCTGTGCACCAGCTTAGGTTGACTTCTGCTAAAGGATCAGCAGCCAAGATTGATACCAGAAGTTGACTCAGAGTTGTACCAAACACTCTATTGGTTCAACTCAGTGCTGGTTTTTCAAAGCAAGCATTGCTAGTACTAGAACGGCTGAGCTTCTCTGCTCGTGATAATGTTTGTGCACCTAAAGCCAGCCATTCACATTGTCTAACCTTGTCATCTATACCATAGCATTTCTTACTTTTGCACAAGTTAGCAATATGCTTAGTGCTGAGTTGAACTGCACTTTCTGCAGTTAGTAAAATTTAGGACAGTTTAAATGCTATTTAAATTTTGTGTTTTGAGGTTTTATCGAGTACTGAAACTATCTACATAAGAAGAATGTGCGGATATTAGACATATTATAAATATATTAGTTTTTATTAGACATATAAAAACTTATATATTTTTGTGTGCACTCACCTATTAACATTACACTATTTTTGACATTTGAATAGAGCTATTTCGAGGTTACGGACCTAGAGTCAACAGCTGCCGACACCCCATGTATCGCCGAACATCAGATTCCTACGGGGAATATCCACCAAATGTTCACACGATGCCTGTCACATACCATGGGAGATCACAGAAATTTTCCCTGGTACTTTTTTAATCCACCTTTATAAGCATTTCTTTGGCAAGCTATTTTTGTAATGTGTAAGAGCATACAGAGTAGTGTGCAATTCAATAGCTTAAAGGCAAAATTTAACTTTGTTGAGATTGTGTTACAAGTCTTTAGCACACGAGTAGACAGTGTCTGAGGAGCAAGAAGAATGTAGAATGTTGCAAAATAATGAGCCAGTTTTATGCAACACTTTCAAATAAAACATTTTCTGTCTTATCATAAATACATCGTTTATTTATTTAGCATATGTAAATTATGTGATTGATTGTATAATGCCATTGTAAGCACATAAGATCAAAGTAACTTCATCCCATTTAAATAAAAAACCATTCATTCTTTCCATTACATAATGTAGGTATAAATTACATTTACAAACTTTCATTAGAAATTGCACACTGAAGTGATGTATTTTTACATCCCAGAATGTGATGTCTATTACCTGCATGTTTAGATAAACTGAAGTAATAGCAAAGGTTTATTTCTAGCACAGTGTTTTTAAAGTCTAATGTCGTTGTTACTATACAAAGTTTTTGTAATTCACAAAAAACTAAAATGTATCACTGATATAATACAGGGTAAGCAGCTTGCACTTAAAGTATTCAATATAACATTACACTGCAAGTTTCAGGCTGCAACCTAAAAATGCCACTAGAATCATAAAGTGGAAAACATTCCAGTTAATGTTTCGATCACTACATTTTTTCAGCACTTGGGAACATGTGGGATGTATCGGAATCACTCGTTAAACACATCTCTAGACAAGAGTAAAGTGTGATGTCACCCATGGGTCAGTGCAGTATGTTTCTGTCACAGTGTGATATGCTCCAACAATTTACTGCTAAATGCACTACACTTTCTGTAGTTAACCACTTAAAATGCACAATATGTGACTATATGTGCACAGTAATCCAAGTGACTGGTGTAATTGCCTATCATTACCAAACTGGGTGCAAAGTGGATGATGTTAACCTATTAATGACATAAACTCAGAGACTGTAACTGTGATAACATAAATCATTTGTTTGCAGAAAAAAGATTATTCGCATCTCACCGCTGGTCGCCGTAACAGTCTATTCTAATTCCATGTGATTGTTCCTTTTCTGTCACAAAGATGCAAGCAGTGTAGCTACAATGCTCTGAAGATTTTATAGAAAAAATAGTTCATTAAAATTGCTCTTTTGGCATTATTTCAAGTTTTTAAGTATCTTTGTATTGTTGTATACTCTGTGATACTTAAGTCTCCTTCCTGCAATTTGCAATCTCAATTTGTTAAATTTATGTATTTATGAAATATTTATTTCTAGAAATTCAAATTAGTAAATCTTGGATAAAGAATGTAATGAAGGATTTTACTGTACATCATCACTATGTACAAATAACAAAACCCGTGCCAAATAATATGATATTGCGTGAATGGCATTATATAAAATTTTTAATTAGAATGACTGCAAATGTTTTCTCTCTAGTTTTTGCCGTTTCATCTGGTTAGTATTATATAACCTGGCACAACAAAGCAAACAAGGTCGTCGAGCAATATATTATTGTCACTAGTACTTAAGCAGCACTAATAATGTAATCAATGTAAAAGTTTGACTGGTATGCCTGTGCAAATTATGCACTTTTCTGGTAAAAATATACTACACTTTACCTATATGCCAAATGGGAATCTGTCTTTGTTACCCAGTTAAATTGCATGTTGGCACCAAATTACTTGATTAAAGTTTGTTTTTAAAAAACTATGCAGTTATTATGCTTTATAACAATTATTCAACACTCAAAATTGCAAGTCGCAAAATTCGTATTTTTTTAACTTGTATGTTACTACCTGCACGTAGCAGTGTCTATTGGTCTCCTTAGTTTTGCAAAACATTCTAAAGTGAAAGGCAAAAACATTAAAATAAATTTAGAATAATTATGACTAGTATATTAAATTTAATACATTAGCAGAAATGTACAGCCAACTCCAGAAAAGAATATAAACATCAAAATACATAATTATTTGAAATACAATTCAAAGACATCAGTAAACCATCAAACAAGATACACAAAAACATATTCAAGTAGAGAAAAAATAATTATTTCTTATTGTAACAATAATATACTATTAATACATATAATATTAAATAATAATAAATAAGTTGTAAGAATCCACATAAACAAGGATTTCCAATAGCTTACACCGAGAATAATATAGAAAAAACAAAATAATACTTACAATATCAGTTTACTATTATTATTTTTAGCCCTACTAACTTTTCCAATAAAAGCTTGTGCCTTTAAATGCCGACTTTTACTTTATAGAATTTAATGTCTTCATTTGCAATTAAAAGTTCTTTATAAATTCAAGTTTAGTGATAACCAAGCCAGGATAAATACACCATTTAATATCGACCAAATGCCATAAGCTATAAATATTTGACTTAAGATATTCGGTTGCTTTACTAGTTAAGAATTGACTATGGAGACTGATGGAACTAGGAAGGTTGACACGTATATTCATAATAAAATTTTGATTCTAATAACTAAGTTATTCACTTTTTCCAAAATACTTATTTAAAACAGCATCTAGGTTTAACAAAAAAGGAATGAAAAGACTCTTTTTAATCTCTGACGTTTGTAATCAGTTAAACCACTTTATATCGCCTACTTGGGACTGCAAAATAAGTTGTCGTTAAGCAAGTTCAGCACTATAATGAAGTGCTACATGTCTACGCAAATATCGATATTTTATTCTGCTAAAAATACGGGCATTAACTGAGGTGGCATTATAAAGGGTGGTGTGATAACGAGGACTGTAGTGACTATAGATTCCTAATACATGTACTCAAAAGACCAAAAACATTAAATAAAATTACTTTTAATATAAACTAGGAGCAGTCTTGCAGCAATGAGGTAGGCTTATTTTATATATAAATAAATCACAAATAAAGCATAATAGTGAAGCAGTTTTAGCAGCCATCATAAAGAAAAACACTAAATAAAAATAACATCACATGACAGAGGTAAAACAATGAGAAGCAGTAAACCATAATGGTTTTCCAAAACACAACCAGCTTTGTAAATTATAAACATTGTGTTTTCCCTTTAACAGGCTATATTTTAATAAATGGTGCCTATTTAAATGAGTGCACATTAATTAAAGCTACCTGCTAGAGCAGTCTAGTATTCATATTTAAAACAAGTATATTTGAAAACTGATTAAGTTTCTCATTTCATTTACAATGTTAGCTCTAACATAAATGTCATTATTTCAAGACTATTTTTGAACATCCTGTTAAACATTACTAAAAACCTAATCGCTAAAATATTTGTATCTGAAACAATTACTAATTATAACTGTGAATAGTTAAAAACTATAGCCACAAGTGAGTTGCCTTTGTATGGTAACAATACAATGCTACAGCACTCGGCAATGGCAATTTGAATATAAAATTATTTACGATGATCCTATCACTACTAGTTTTACAGTTTAATTTTACTAATTTACATTTAAAGTAATGAACTGTCTTCCATCTGACAAAATTTAATCAACACTAAATCATAGATGAATTGCACACTGTCAAATCTGTGACAAATTTTTCTGTGAAAGCACTGCCGCACTGGCTGTTGCCATAGCTTAGACAGCCCAGTTAGGATTTACAATACTAAAACAATAACAAAATATAGTGTAAAAAATATTTAATTTCAAAATTCAGGCTAATAAATTACCCAGGGAGCCCTGATGATTTACTCAATAGAAAAGATCCAAATTGTTTGACCATCTGATATTAAGGAACCTAATTTCCCACATCCAAAAGAAGGACTGCTGGAACACGTATGTTTACAAATACAATGCACTAATGCAATGAGCATTGTACATATTACTGTATAATAGTCTGCATACAAAGTAATCCTGCAACTGGCAAGGTGACCATGAAAAGGCAGATGCTTAACAGCATTCCATGTAAAAATAATGCACAACAGTAACAATAACTATTTCAGGACTGTGTTTGCTGCATTTTGCATGGGTTCATGAAAAACTGCTCTCACCAAATAGTAACAAAGTCATATTTGATAATTTTTTAGATTTCTACTCCTCACACAATGGACTTCCATGCAAAATTATATATGAAATGCATTTGCTTACCTCAGACAAATTAAAAATTGAATTTTATGAATAAATTGTAAAAAGCTTTCAGTAACTGCAGTGTTTGCACTGTAACAAAGTACAGTGTCACTTGTGTGAAATCGGCTACGGCAGAAAATTTCAACTATCTAGACACAACACTCTGACACACTTTGGCCTCAAGTCTACTCTATTTTTAGATCGGTAGGTTTTTCCTGGAATTGCAGCAGAACACTGTACAGCTTGGGCTGTAGCAAGTGGGCAATCAATAAAATAGTTTGTACGATCACGCAAGTGCACACCAGACTAAGCTACTCAATAGGCTAGGTCTGAGTGCCCGAAAAGTCCTGAATTACATAGGAACCTCGAAAGTGCGAGCGAAAAACCCAGTTGAATCAGTACTGCAAGCCGATTTTGGATGCGAACAGCGAACAGTCGTATGAACCAAGCTTATTGGTATGAAACGTTGTTTTCCAGCGTAACTTATGAACCCGAAGGAAGTCAGTGTGGTGAGACGGTATGAGTAGGACAGCAGCAATGATTATATACAGCGACAGGAAATGGAGTGATAACAGGGAAGAATGTAATGGGCCCCTGAACACGAAGTGCCTCTGGCCCCCAAGATCTAAATCCAGCCCTCATTTTAGACAAGACAAACTCTATCGAGTTGTAAAACAACTGAACTAATTGGGCGTCACTTATTATAAACAATTGCTGCATTACTCATTTTACAGTAGATGTGCACCTTGAATATAATGAAAAATCCAAGTACTCAAACATCTATCCTAGGCTTTAACTCAAAACTGTTTTAAAACACAAGTCATGGATTTAGACATACAAGTAGTTTTGCTTGAGCAGTTACACACGCAGAAAGCAATAACTAGATGCACAATACTAGCACAAATTAAATGTAATGTACATTACTAACATTAAATTTTCCAATTCCATATTCCATTTTACTCTAGCAAATGTTAGAAAACAGCCCCTTTCATCTTAGAAGTGCATAAAATGGAATACCAAGCCTGAAATTAGAGCATGCATTATAAAATAACTAATTCTACCATTGCAAACTGCTGGCTGTTACCAGTCGAAAAAGTACTTTTTAGACTCAACATGGATCCTCGACAGAATTCAATGGGTATTTTGCAATTATGGCTAGAGAACTAATATAGCTTATATAATATAAAGCATATGTTCCATTCTCAATATTAGGTTAGGTTATAAATTCAAGGCATATGCCAATCAGGCAACAAAAATTGAAGCAATATCTAAAACGAAATATTTAAAAAATACTCATCTTACAGCTGAACTGATGAAGTGTAGCAGTATCACAGACATTGAAGGCCAGGGAAGTTAGTTTTTGTGTTTGTCAACTCGGCGGCATTTCTGCTTGATTCTCGTTCGCTCCGCCATTGTTTTAGATACTCACTGTACATCGTCCTAGCTGCCTGCAATACTCGATGCACATCATGGCTGCGCACCATCTTGTCAAAATGCATGGCAATTTCATTGTAGTCCATCTTATTCTTCATGATGTATATACGGTGTTGGAGCAAAAGTGTCAGACACAAAAACATCAGGAATGGGTTACCACCGCCAAACTCTTCCGGGGGACACAAAGGACGTAGATTCTCGCCAAAATTTAGGGATTCAAAATCAGAACTTAGGCTCTGTTCAGACTCGCTTTCCATTTTTTCATAACTGTTAGCTGATATCCCCATCTCTGTTGATGAGCTCAATGGCTGCATGTCAGCTTCAGGTTTACTTGGTGACACCATGTCATGCAAACGATCCGAAAAAAACTTCTTTAGGTTTCCTAATGACGAAGGTCGGTGTATTTTGCTACCACTACTGGAAGGCTTGTCATTAGTGCTATCACTATACAAGTTCTTGTCTTCATTGTTCATTTTAGCATTTGGTTTAGTTTGATCAACCATCGCACTGCTGTGCATGTTCACAACTTTAAGTTCTCTGTATGGCTCGCCTGCCTCTTTTACAGATTCTACAGTTTCTCCATTATATAGTTCCTCCTCTTCCTCATTGCAGTCAAATCCAGCACAATTTCTTTTCATATTATCAGTTAGTTTTCGAGAGTCTAAATCAGTATCCACATTCATCTGATTTGACTGCATTTTTACTTTGACTTTACTCATGGGAAAACTGTTGCGGGAAGGAGACCCACTGTCATTTCGATGGTGAAATATTATTTCTTGACTTTCATCCATTATGGCATTTTCCGATCTTTCTTCTTCATCACATGTTTTAGGACTGTTTATAAATCCACAAAATTCTTCATCACAGGGACTTATAGGAGTATTTACATCCAAGCGTTCATCAGTCGCAATGGAATGATTCAGACTAGATAGCTCAGTACGCAACTGACGTGTCATTGCATTTGTTAAAGCTCTATACTCTAGTGTGGAAATTGCTGTTTCAGTTTCCAGCTCTTCATCGTCATCAGGCTGAAACTTCTGTAAGCAACATTGATCAGGAGAAAGCACATTTGCTGGAGCTTCTTTAACAATAGGACTACTAGAAGCTGAAGTCTGACGACGTATTGCTCGTAGTCGAGTGTATGGATTCTCCTTGAGACTTAATGGAGATGATGATGATGACTGATGCACATCTTCAAAATTTGGATCAGCTAATTGTAGCTCAGAATCAGGAGGGTCAGGAGGAATCGTACTCCACATCACTTCTAGCATATAAAGGGCATCCTCAAATGCAAATTCTCGCTTTAATTCCAGTAGCAACCAACGATAGCAGAACAGAAGATCGTCTGCTCCTTGATGCTTTAAATACTCATAGAATGTGGGATCAAGGTGCTGAAGGAGTTCAGAGAGATGTTGAAATTTCTGTGTCATTGCCACGCCATCAAGTAAAAAGTTTGGTCGCAACCGTTTCATCAGTCCACAAAAGCAAATATAAGCGTATGCTTCATCTTTCATAGTCACAAGCAAGGGAGACGCAATGTCACTCATACCCTGACAATAACATACTTCAGGGTGCGTATATGCATATGTGGTTAAGATATTAAACAATGCCATCACATTTTTATTATCGTCTGCGCCAGCGTAAAAAGGAAGACTACGATCAGTGCGCAAAACATCCTTGCGCACTAAGTTTGTTATGTATTTTACTTCATCGGACATTTGAGCATCAATGAATTGCTTTTTCCATATATCACGTAGTTTATAGTACTCCTCTTTTTTCTGTTTCATGTACTCATAGCGCTGACTTCCAGAGAAATTTGCCGGGCATACATTCAAAAGATGACGCCAAATCACTTTTCGCAATTGTGGCTCCACACCTCCAAGGTACACGGCCAATCGCAACTCTTGGGGGGCATGAAGATGTCCAATGGGATCCATAAAACACTCTCGAAGCTCTTGGTCACTCACGGGTGGTCTTAGCGATCTGACTTCAGCATCTCCACCAAATCCAAGCGTTCGCCCCATCTTTGTAACTGTCTTGCCAACCTGGAAAATCACTGATTTTTGTAACAAAAAAAATATATATTAACTTCTAGTAAAAACCAACACATCACCCAAATTAATAATCCAAGCAAGAAATTACAAAAGCTAGACAAATTCAGTGCTGAAGCAAGAAACATTCAAGTCTCTACTTCAGAAATCTAGAATATTATATTTTGAGTGAGAGTACAAAAATTAAGCAATGCAAACGACCATCAAAGTACTTATTTGAATAAGTATGATGTCAGCCAAATTAGTGAACGAAAATGATAAACGAATAAGTGAACAAAATATTCTATTTCACCACAGGCAAGGCAATTTAAAAAAATTCCTGATATGCTCAATAGAATTACGCAAATTTGTGATTATCTTACTCTGTTACTTGTTTGTTACTCACTGTTAGTTAGCGCAACCATTTCCACACTTTTTGAGGAACTCACCACACCTCTTTATACCAAGCAAAATACTTCTCACATGCAATACTAAACTTGATGGCTTGCTCTAAATGAATAATAGTTGTAAGAAAAAAGCTTTCCTATAAATCTCATGGGTTAGAACCCAGCAAGAAGCAGTATTAGAACAGTCTTACAACAATTGCAACATGTTAGCTAATCCTACGAAAATAAACTGCTTTCAATTATGGCAACAGGACACAGAAAAACTTGTTATTAAGTTGCAATGCAGTAGCTACACCCTTATCAACTGCAACATCTTCTGTCAACCAAACCACTGCAAACTTTCAAAACATTTTACTTTAATTATTCTAGCACTAGTCATTCACATGTGACAGCTGCTTTTCAGGGCTAAGTGGATTACAAAACAATTAATTGTGAGCTCACACAGCAATTATCGACAATATTTCACCATCTTTAACTTACATGAGTGAGGATAGAACCAGTGATTCCAGCTAAGGCTTGTCTGTCTGGCATTGCAAAGTTAGGAAACTGTACAGTACGTGGCATGTCCATTTGCTGTATCATATCCCAGTCTTCCAATCCTAAAAATAACAGTGAATATCTCAATATCTAAATGCATACCTAATAGTACAATTTCAGTTGAGCAATAGACTATTATATGTTAACTAGAAGTATGCATTAATGGACATTTGGAAACGTAAACTACAACAAATAAAAATGTTGTAAAATGTATGTATACATATGTATATAGACATGCCAGCATCAGTAAGTTCTTCAGCGACGGGCATGTGGATACTCAGTGAACATGTCAATATTTTCACAGAATGTCAATCCAGAATCTTTAGACAAGTAAGAAGTCATAGATAAGAGGGAAACACGTCTTCACTGAAAGTGTTGGATAACCTTAAGCAAGTAAGAATCTATAAAAATAAGCAAGCAACAATAATGCCCGTTGCAAAAGTACTATTATAAATAATACTATAATTATGACTGATAAATCTTGTAAAACATTTTGCATTAGTATTTCTGTAAAACTGTTTTGTTGCACATGCTTTTATTAGCTTAAATTCACCGAATGACGTGCCGTGAACAACATTAATTTTTTAAGCTGACTCAGCGAATTGCTATTCCGTAATTTTTACAGGTTTTGTTTTATGACAACAATCTTTACTGTATAGCTACCATCACTAGCAACACTTCTACCACCTGTACCTTTTACTACCATCACTACAACTACCACCTACCTGCCTACCACTGCCACAATGACTGCTAACTGCACTATTACTAAGTACTCAAGTTAGCAGAACTATACCTTCTTCAAATGGCTTGGTATCAACTTTGAGCACAAGGCATGGATCAGAGGCACTGAGAAAGGCAGCATCAAGATCCCAATCTGACAACAAGCTGAGGTACAGCTCCCGACCACAATCATCCTTTGTCAAATAACTGATTGCAAAATCACTGTAAACATGGAAAACTTCAGATCAAGCATAATTGTTGCTGAACACTGTGAATAAATAACACGAAGTTTCTGTTTAAGGTGCTGGTTTGAATTTACTGACCTAGTGAATGCAAAGCTAATAAACTTCAGTGGAATTGCATAATTAACTTGTCAAACAAACCAAATTCAAGACAACATGTACAACAGAGAAGCTATGTATATTTTGCCACCTTTACGGGTATCAGCTAGCCGCATTCACATAAAAAATACTTCAGCTAACTACTCTATGAACAAATTTTAAGTGAAATTGTTACCAAGCTTCAGTAAAGAACATGAAACAAACAGTTAGATGACCAGTAAATGCAAACAGTTCACTAGAATAAGTACATATTTTAAAAAGCGGTTGAATTCATTGTTTACATGTTGGTGAATTAGACACATTTTACTGTTAGTTTAATGGCATTGTGGTTGTGTATGTTGCAAACACAAACAAAAGTTTGCATCAGCAATGAGCACATGAAATTCAAATGCAGAAGAATCAACTCCTTCCATGGTAAAATGTTAATTTTGTATTCAGTTTAAATACACCATGGAATGTTTGGATTGCAGTCTTGCAGAAGGTTGAAAGCATCACTGCACAGGAAAATTGCACATTACTGATGGAGAGCAGCAATAAGGCTTTTCAAAAAATTATAGAAATTGTTTATACTCAATAATACTAAAGTGTAATCTTGAATAAACGGTGTGTTAATATGACAGTATTGTGAAATATTAAATTAGGTAAAATAGGCGTATATATAAAAAAGTTTCCAACATTACATTTTGTTTTTCTGGAGGTCATAAAATCCTACTAAAAAGTCCTATTAGTAGCAAAGCTGACCAAGTGGGGTGAGACTATGATAGCCAGACAAGTTCAAGAAACTTCACTATATCTTGTACAAAGATAATGTTAACCAAAAGTCTAAATAAATGCAGAATTCAATAAAATAACAGGATGGATGCAAGGTAACGTGCAAACTTTTTTATCAAAAATGACAAAAAACCCAATTTTCAGGTAAATGGTTATATTACACATGTATCAAAATTTTCCTCCTGAAGATAGCCTACTTTCAAAATAAATCAGGTTAATATGAGAGGCATTACTAGCGTAAGCAGACTAAATCCTGCACCCAAAAGCTGTCAAATTAGCTGTTACTACATGTTTCTATCACTAAACTCATACACACGCCTTATATGCTAAACGCTTGATGAAACCTTTTACCATAACTCTACTTAGCAATACTTTTTTTGGTTTATTAAATGAGAAGTATAGGTGTTACTGGTAAATAAGTAAAGAAACAGCCTACATAAACATGCACAATTTTATTAGCTTTTTTGACTATTTTTAACTTTGTAGCTCCCACGCTTGAAAAGTACTCCAAATACAATGGCAAAATTGTACATGTTAACAAAGCCTTATTGATTTTCATGGAAGAATGTGAAAAACATGTTGAGAAAAGTAACAATGAAATGAAAAACACACTTTCAAAGTGTCAAAAGCTTCATTCTGCAACTTTATGTTGATGTAACCGACAGAAATTTATATTTTTGCCTATCATTTGTGCGGAGAGGGTGTTGTAAAACAGAAGATATACTCTTTTGGAAACACTGGTAGTTCTCTATTACTAACAATCAGTATTTTGGTTGAAAATTTTCTGTCTTCTCACATTAATTCCTTTTACCTTTTACTTCTCATAAAAAGTCAACTATTCCTCTTCAAGATTAACTGTTATCAGGTAGAACTACCTGTTACTTAGCATTTTTGGGAATCAAATGTGAAATAGCAAATTGTGGCTATAGTTTTTTGTTTTTATCAGTCAACACATGATCAAGAGTGTATAAAGTGTTGTCATGCTGGGATTATCAATCATGTTCTAATAACTGTGCTGAAATTCCTGTTATAATAGATTTACTCCCTGAGTTATAAACTTGTACTTCTTTTTTTATGATGGAATAAAGGGTTACTTAAAAATTTAAAAGGTTACATATCATTTTTGAGCTTTAGTGTTATTTTCAAATAGCATTAAAAGGTAAGTATTGGTCACAGGATTCTGAAATCTTCACTAAACATCCTGAACAATGTATAGTATTAAAAAATTGTCAAAAAGATGCTTGTTTGACTAAATGAACATTTTGTCAAATTTGCTTTTGAATATTCTTTTATACATATTGACACTTAGTGTGCATCTGCCAAAAGTGATTGTCGGTAATAAAAATACAAAACTATCTGACTTACCCAGTAATAGAAAAAGCCCTCATTAACAAACTCTGAAGTACCTCAAAAGACGTTATTTGAGGATCAACACTAAACTTCTTACACTCTGGCTGCAACATGCCTTCACATTTCTGAAAGCAATACATTAAACAACTATATACTTATATTACACATTATAGTAAAATGTAAATTTGAGTATGTTTTCCAATTCAAAATCATATATTTCAAACAAAATAGCATCCTGCAGATCTAAACTGAAGCTCATTCACATCTGCAAGAAAAACCTGTATAAAGAAACTCTGTTGTTGCTACGTATTCAATATTTTTGACAGCTACTGCTCATTATCCATTAACGGAGTACCACCTTGTACTAACAAATTGCTGTCAAAGATATGCTGCCATGGTAAACTTATTAGTTAACTTAATCTAGGTAAGTGAGAGATTGCCACCAAGCAGAAACACCATCTGTATTTCCAGGTTAGTATTTATTACACAACAAATCCAAAATATTACACTTTTAGTTCTAGACATTTTAACTAATAAACCAATTTATTAAACCTATTACAAATACGATAATGGCTGTTATTTATAATCAATGGAATTTTTAGCTAAGTTAATAGTTATGTTAACAAGATACAGATTTTGAATTTTTTATGCCGGAAATGGGGACAAGTGCCAAAAAATCAAAAAGTTTTGCTGTCCCCACTTTTTTTCATGAAAATTTGTACTTTATCTGAATGCCACCATGTTTCAGTAAAATTTGGAATTACAGGCCAGTCTGTGGATGTAAACAGCTAAAACATCCAAAGCAAAACAACCAAAAATATGCCAAAGCAGAACTTTGCATTTGAAAGTCAAGACATAATGAATAAAAAAAGCCAGTGCTTTTTTAACAATACTAATTATTATAATAATGCAAATATAATTTGACATTTTACTACAGAAGATGCTTCATAATAGTAATACAGCAGGAGCTGCTTAACAGACTCACAGTTAATAGACTCAATCGGTTAATTGACTCAAAAGCACCTGGTACAGGCCGCTTCTATTCAAATGAGCACAAAAACTGTTGGTAATTGACTCAAATAACTCTGCATAATTGACTCAATATTTTTGATTTACATGCTTCAATAAGACACTTTCCTGCGACTAACAAGCTTTTATGACTTTTACATCATCTTAGTTCGGTTTTGTCCTATAATATACATAGAAGCAATCATGTTAAGTACCGTTTTGTGTGTAAGCAGGAATGGTTTGCTTTGACCTGCCCATCTGTAATTGACCTTGTTACCCAAGATTTTCATGGAAGCTAAAGATTTAATCACTTGCCTAGCAGTTTGCTTTAGAAGCTCTGACTGTCTTTCCCAGAAAGTTTAATCAGTTTGCCATTGCTGTTATGCCAGGGATGCAGGTACAGTACATCACAATAGCAAGCTGGAGCTTACAGACGAAGCCTCATGAGGGGAAATACGGTCCCCACCAACAGTTCAACCACGTATTTGTGTATAATACAACAACAGTTTCAAACGTTTTTATCATTATGAATACATTCTGACCCAACTTATCACAAAAAATGAATCAGCTGACCTTGGGCGCATTTCCATTATTTTTGCGAATAAACAGACTTGCGTGATTTAGAAAAGTATACTTTTTAATTTATTGCTAATTCACTTATACAAATTAATATTTTAAAAATTTTTTCTAATTTTTAATTGCAAAAAGGAATTTAGGCATTACTTTGTTTCTAAAATTCATTAAAAATCTTTGCAGTGGGTAAGCTGGTGACACACCCATCGGTTAATAGGTTCAGTCGTTAATTGGGTCAAAACACTTCAGTCCCAAAGTGAGTCTATTACGCGGCGCCTACTGTACAACAGAGTTAATAACGAGCAAAAACTAACCTATATTGAGGTTTGCATACAAAAACATTGAACTACTAACCACATGCTTATTATTCGACCTTACTTGTTTTTTATTTGGCTTCTTTTGTATTTTTGCCAGATTAATTTAAAGTGTACTGCAAATGTCTCAACGGGCCATCGTTACTTGGAATTAATACAGGAGACATACGGCAAGCTTAGTTTAACAGGCACATGGGGATTGGTGTACAGTTGAATTCCGGTCTTCAGGATGCCGGAGCCTTAAACAGGATCAGCGTTAAATTTTCGCCTGGTTAATGATAATATGAGTCCTCCTGTATATAAATTTGTAATTGTGATGCAACACCTTTTCAAAATCATGTCACACTTGACATCAGGCTGCCATGACAGTGGTTGCAATGTCATTTTGAGCAGCATCATATACTACTGGTACTGTACTGAGTTCTAAATTGGGGCAAATCAAACATTTCCATAATCCATAATCCAGAGATTAGCATGTCTGCTACTTACCCTTCCACTATCTAAACTAGCTTAAACTGAAATATTAAATATAGTGACAAAGCAACATGCAAAATTGTAATGCTTAAATTGCATTGTTTCATTGCAGATTAATAATAATATCTCGTTATTAAAAAGCAGAAAGCCAGTTAGTCTCAATAAATCTCTTATAATTAATAATCGTGCATATGCGCATTATGTCGCGCCATAACTCGTAATCGACTAGTCGATACCGGATCGCAGTATTCAAGTTGAAGTTGCCCTATATTGGAATCAGTTGTTTACTAGCACCATAGGCTTAGTTCTAGATGTAAGGGCAGTACCTTAACTTTCACCCTGACAGCTTCGCGGCTTTGCATATCAAACAAATATGCCATTCCACTTGAAGTATATTCACACCAGCTACAATAGCTTCAAGTCGTTTACAATAAACTTATCTCTAACTTTTTTCTGATTCTTTTCACAAAATTGACAGTTTCGCAACTTGCTAGATCACGCAAAACCGTTTGGCATAACATCGACGTTGAAATGTAGTTTGCAAAATATTGAAAGTTGAAATAAAACGAAGCTGGTTTCATATTGCTATAATTTATAGTAGCCACTTTCACGCTCCGCTCGATGAATCAGTAGCAGAGCAGTGAGGGCAAACCTGCCGGCCGCCGCTCGGGTGTGATGGATGTTTATTATAACTGCCGTTGAAACCACAACATTTAACAGAAAAAAAACTTTTTATCCGACTAAATAATAACTGAATTTAAATAACAGTCAGTTCTGCTGCCAACTGGTTTAGAAGCGGAACCCACCACCATAATGGCACCCATAATTCAGATTCTGTTGTTATTTTTCCCTCATCACTGAACCCCTATCTTATATCTCATTGCACATGGTACGCAAATATAAAACACAAAAAGACGGCTAGTTTGATGACAACTTGAATATGTTAATCACAAACATTATTATGTCTGAAGGTAGATCCACTACGAAGCCACTGCATATCAGCATTGCATAGCAGCAATAAGCGTAGTTGGTATGGCGTCACCGGTTCAGTGGGCTGAAGGGCAGGTGCGTTTAACATCTCAGCACATGTTCCGTAGAACTGGCATGGAGCACGGAGGACTCTAGCAAGTCTAGCAAGACACAGATAAAAGCAATCTTTCACTTCTCTAACATTGCTTTATAACATGGTCATTACCATCTGCTCAACATTACACTGTTGGCCATGCAGTTGGGGGGGGGTGGAGTTGTTAGTCCGAAGCCACCTCCAGTGGGCTCAAACCTTCGACCTCGTCAGCGACAGCAGCACAATGATAGCGAGTTTCAGAAGATGGACCATCAAGCCGCACTAAGTCTGCGGGAAATACACCGGATTTCTTTCTTTCTCTCTGCCTGATGTCGTTAGCATTGGCCTGGAGCTACCCTGGAGGTACTTGTGCCGTCTGCCCCATGGAAATGTAGTCAACACGTATCAGTCGTTGGCGTTTGTCTTGGAGCTCGTGGTCCCCTCGACTTAGCAGCAACTATGCTACTGTAAGCTGTGACAGCGTCGGCTGCAGTAGACTTTTTCAGTAGTGGAGCAATGTTTTTGAATGGTATTTCTCCTGTCAGGGGTTTCGTACTTCTGTAGGGCTCTGTTTCTTTCGTTTCTCTAACATTGTTTTATGACATGATCAGCACCATCCGCTCAACATTACAATTATAAAGTCCGTAAGTTAGAGTTTAACTATTAAATTAATCAAAGTCAGGCAGAGTAACGAAGGTTGCCACAGCAATCTGGTATTGGTGATCTAGAAGCCTTTTTGTTGCACAAACTGTTGTACAAGCCTATTTTCTGGTTGTAAATTCCATTGTAGCACACTGTACCGAAATTGGTAATTTCACAGTTTGTTTTGCTGTACATGATTAATAAACTTGATCTTTGAGGTTTTGTTAAATTGACATTTTACAGCCAATAATTCTGTATTCACACTTTATCAAATTATTAACATTTAAATTCGATTAAAACTAGATATTTAAAATCTAAAATTTGACATGACAAACACGACCTATTCATGATCTATTATACTTACTTTACATTTTCACAAGACCATTATAGCCTGTAATTTCCCTCTGTCCGTTAAATTTGACAGTGTTAATTCTTACTCTATGTACATCATCTTGAGATTTGTTGTTGTTGTTCTTAGTTTGTTATTGTTGTTGTTTGTTTTCTTTACTTTAGTCTCATTTATGACCATTTATTCTCCTTGTTCTTCTTACTTCAATTAAACCCGTCAAATCTAATCAATACGGGATATATTGTGTCGGCTGGAAGTCATAGATTCATCTTAAAGTTCTCGTTTAATATCTGATTACACTAAATTATCTAATGATAGTTAGTGTTGCTTGGTTCAGCCATAACTGCTTAGCAGATACATTTCCTTTCGATAAGATTCTTTGTGATAAAGATTTTTTTAGCCTCCAGGTATGTAAGTATTGATAATCGACTATGATGCCTTTAAGTTAAGTTTATTTGACAATAACAGTGACCTAACCAATGATAATATTGAATATCTAGGCAAAGTCAACACAGATACACATTTCTTTAACAGCATGAACCTTCCAAATGGCAGTAAATGACAGATTAAAAGGGAACGAACTGTGGTAATTACCTTTTGAGTGTTTTTTAAATTGAAGATTTGACAAGTTACGTGGTGTTATCATACCTAACTTATTGCTGCGTTATATAGGGTACATCTATCCATCCAATTTAATAAGTTTATCTAGTCGTCAAAGAAAGTTTGTAAGAATACTAAACAATTTTATCTAAACATACCACTGGTACGTCTTTATTTAATGAATGTGGCATATTAATTCTTGAAGACTTGATTACATACGACTTGTCTGTCTATATGTTATATAGACATACTGGGAAAGAAGACATACTATGACTTGTTTCCCAGTTTTTTACAAATGCAATTACTGCGAATTCTAAAATATCATTTTACAAGGTTCAACGAATATCGTGTCCCTTAATATCATACAAATAGTACCAGACACTTTATTAAATTCACAGATCCAAGCAAGTGAAATACGATAAGTGCCCAAGCAAAAATACACAAAACTATCAATAGTTTCAAGAAGTACTTGAAAGGAACCATCCTTGGTCCATACTTGTAATATGATCGATATGCTTCCATGTCTCATGCAGTCGCATTGCTGGTTTCCCATTATAATTAGTTTTCTATTATACTATTTTGAAAATAGATCTACGTAATTTAAAACATACACTGTGGTCGTTTCCTCCCCTCCCTTCCTAGCCCTAATCTTACTATTTTTCCATTCCATCATTGTTTTCAAGGGTTCATGCAGCAGTTCATTGATTGGGTTAATTTGTTTTCAACAATGATTTTTTTTACCTAGTGTTGTTTATTTTTCTCATTACATTGTATTGTATACGTATTTCTGGAGTGAAATAAAGTGATTGTTTATTATTGATACTATTATTATTATTATTGATAAATCACAGAGTAATACTACCTTATTGCACATTTGAAAAACATCGTGATGTCTACATCATGCAGTAATATGCATAGAAATTAACCACACGCAGAAAATCAGATTAGACTAAAATGGCAATAAAATTATATAAAATTTTTAATAACAATAATAATGATTATGATGATGATGATGATGATAATAATAATAATAATAAATAGTGGTGTTTCAATATCAAAATAAAAATAATGCTTGCATTTTAGGTTTAATTGTGCAAGAAAATACCGTGATGCTGATTATCACAGTGCTAGCATAGACATTTAAACTTCTTGAAAACTCAGTGGTTATTGCGTTAATGGTTCAAAAATATCTCGGTCATACAACAATGAATATAATTTACTGATACGAATGTTGCAAAATGTTCACGTAACACAGCAACAACAGAAAATTGATCATGAAAACTCTGGAGCTGTAACATTAATGCATTTTATTAAGATTTATCATTAATAACTGTAACAGACAACTGAATCAGTATTAGATAGTCTGAAATATTATGCCCACACTCATAAATTCAGAATAGATAGGAATTACAATCACTGTTATTCCCTAATGTCAACCACTATACACACATACAAGATGTGTGTGTGTCAAAGTGCCTGCAAGTTTTTCCTTTAGATTATTTTATTTATACATGGCATTTTCCTGACACGCACTCAGTTCTTTTCAAAAAGCTGAAATAATTTGAAACAAGGTAGCACTGATAAAATCCCAAAATTCAAAATAGGCCTACAGATAGTCCAAAAATTGAAGTAGGTGAAGGTTATTGCAGTCAAAGCCCTGTTACCAACGAGTTTATAGATTTAAAGTTTTGACAAATCCATTTGCTGCAAACTAGCACGTAATCATTATAGGCGGTAACACTAGGTTCATTCTTTGCACACCATGACCTTTCAATTTGAACTGATTTCAAAATTCAGAATCATTTTAATGATATACTTCAGATTATCAGCCACAATATACCAATAGCAAATATTCTAAGACATCGCATAGTAATAGCAGTTAGTCAACACAATCATTGGACTACATAATTACTTTTCGATTTTGGCCCCTAACTTCCTAAAGATAATTTATGTGACTGAAGGCCTAGTAAGGCTGCAAACAAATATTATGTTGGTATCTCAAAACCGCCATAACATTATATAGAGAATACTGCACTTCCAATATAACATTGCACGATAAGGACAAATTAACATCATTGACCAGAAGTGGTTGTTTGTATAAATACCAAACTTGGTTTGCACAAACCCTGTAGCATTGGTTGTGTGTGGTATCCGAGATAAAGTACAAAATGTATAGAACAATTCTTTTGTAATCAAGATATCCCATTTTGGTATGAACAGGGTAATAATACCACTTTCAGTATTACACACATACCCGATAGGACTTTCAACAGTAGCTACTGTTGGATAAATGCATTCATGTCATTACAAAATTTACTAAAGGGAATAAAAACTGACAACAAACATCTAAAATACATTATTATAAATTGGTATATAAAATTGGATGGCTCCAAAATAGCACTAGTATCAATGCAAACAAGTAATACAAATGATGTCAACGTTCAACATTAATGTTATACATTGTAACAAGTGAATATAGATCACCACTTTCAGTTAACAAGCAAAGACTACAGTTTTTGTAATACTAGCCAAATAATAATTATGCACATACAGGAATGCGAACCCATTTTAGAATCACAGTAAAAATTTTGGGCATTTCAGAACTTTCTGGTTCTATTTGTTGACTACCAATTACTCACGTGACCCGATTACAATCTTTGTCTCTGGTTGCCTTTTTGTACAGCTTAGCACTCTGCAAAACATGAGCCAACCCCAGGCTTAAAATTTGCCGCTTAATGAAACTTTTTCATAATGACGGATATATCTCAACGATAAAAAACCCTATATTGGGAAAGGTGTATTAGCCATCACGTGCATTCAAAATTTCAGATGCATATACATCTATTAACAAGGCAAATAGCTCGGGCAGTACAGCAGATGAAGCCACCCAGAAGCAATTTTCATGGCAAGTCGATCATCCAATTACCGACCAGAATCAGCATTGCACAGCTATTCCCCTCGCCTGCTGACAATTTAGGAGAGAGTGGATGCTTTCCAATTTACACAATGGATGCTTCCATTTTTAGACATTATTCTTTTCAAAGCCTGCCTATTTGGGGGGAGCTCTAGTTTTTGTGACACTTCAAAATTTTACACAACTTTTTCCAATGTAGATGATAGATTAGTAATCACGGATAAACTGGGTTTTCTATACTTGCTTTAATAAGTTTTTTCTCTTCAGTTGAAAATCATAGATGTTTGTCCAACCTAACAATATTCTTGTCTGGAAAAACAGGAACCCGAAATACTCTTTGATTTACGATCAATTAAAAATCATTGACAGATCGTTTAAAAAAAGGAGGTGACTCTTTTGGTGCTGGGTGCCATTAAGACTATGTGATTTATGGCAAGGGAGCGGCTATTTGAAAAAAGGATGGGCCCATCATAATACTTCGTACTCTTCCAAATGATAATAATAAAATGATAATGATGTAACATAATAATGACAATAATTAACAAAAATTACTGTAACACAATTAGACGGTTCGTAAGCTCATTATAGGAGAGAACTTAAGGCAATAATATAAACTAAGCTCAAATTAACCAAAGCAAGATTGTAACTTATCTAGAGGTATCTAACGTAACTTTTTTCTTGTTATCAAAAACTTTTTATTGATAATATAAATAACATTATCACGCAATTTAAATGCCTATAATCTATCTGAAACAGCTTAATTAACTATGACATTTTAACTGAAAGCCTTAGTTAATTCTAGAAAATACTTATAATACAAGAATGACACATCACACATCCTAAGCCTGGAATCTAATATTTTACTATTATCTATTATTAGACCTCAGTAACTACTTGTTGTGTCTAGTGAGCCTAGACTACTATAAAAAAACCTCCTCCAGTTTTTAATTTACTAGTAACCACATGTCAAACGAGTTTAAAATTAAATGCAAGCAAAAATTGCACTTACACAGGTAACATTATACCGGTAACAACGCATATACACACACAACTATAAAAATGGCAATATGAAAAAATCAAAACTAAATTTAAATTTCCCAACAAAAAAATAAAATTTTTCTTTTCCTGTCATAACAGAGTGCACAAGAAGAACAATAGTGCTGGTTCCTATCACAATGTTAAATCACACACAATCAATATTATCTAGGTTTATAACAACATGAAAAATTTATTCTAGTTTGCTATCTCCCTGCCCCTGCAAAGGTCCATTTGGTACAAAAATACCATTACTACTATCTTCCTTCTTTTTGTCCGAAAGCATCTTTGTTCGTGAACTGGCATAACTTTGTCTGTAGAAATTGCTAAACAAAACGAGCATCGATATCATATATAAGAACTCGGTCAGTGCTATAGAGAACGGGTAGTCACATTTGATCACCATGGCATAAGACACGTGCAGAAGTGTTAGAACAAACTGTACCTATAAAAAAGAAAAAGAGTGATAGCAATTTCTTGCATTTAGGTGAACAGAATGCTTAGATATCGAATTTAAAAGCAACAAAAAACTGTTTTAAATTTATTACTATTTACATAAACAAAGTAATCAAAAATACAAAAAATAGAGGTAATGGGCATATGATGATGACTAAATACAAACCTTGCTCACGTGATCCCATGGTTAAAAACAAACATAGCTTAACAATCGGCATTGCTAATTAAAAAGTAAAAAGAGACAATGTTACTGCTTGTGAAACTAACAAAAAAAAAGAAAATTTACCATTTGTGCAGTTGTGAGGTATCGCTTCCACCAAAGATGGCTTCGTAATGATGGAAATAAGGCAAGTCCATAGTACAAGTACATCCACACATGAACACCGGAGTTTAGTAAAGGTCCAAAAAAAGCTGAAAATAACGCAAAAATGTTATTATTTTAATGATATTATTTCCAGCTTTTTTGAGCCCATGTTTTGTAAGAGGTCTCAAAAAGCTGAAAATAATACAAAATAACACAACATCTGAGCTGGTGCCTTAGGTTCTAACTTTTAATTATAGAAATCCTTACCTTGTTAAGACACTTAACAGATTAGAAAATCATGTTGACTTCCTTGCTCATCAAACCTTTTTGCACATGCACATTAAGCTGCTTTTACCACTATTTTAATAGAAAAATGTCCATTAGACCTCTCATCATTGGCTCCGAAATGCTGAAAATTTGCAGGAAGCTATGGCTTCTCACATTTTTACCTAGGGCCTTAGTCACACTAGATACAGAACATCATTACAAGTTCATTTTTCTCTCATGTCTCCTTTCTATAGACTTTATGACTTCACCACCAGCAAATCACCTCTAAACCTACAACCATACTTGCCTCAAGAACGACATTAAAAATTGCAATTGCATTAAAAAGTGACATGCTAGAACCACTTGAACTACATATGGAGCATTTCAATTGAAACAAAGATTTTATATGCACGACATCATCAAAAAACTTACCTAAACCCTGAGGAGCAACCTTGATCACAAAGTACCAGATGACAAACATAGAAGAATGATGATAAACATGCAGGAATGTTATTTGTGAGTTTTTCTTCCGCATGACCATGAAGACGGTGTCTAGGAATTCTACAACCTTTGAGAAATAGTACCACCAGAGGGCGTTAACCAGCTAAAAACATCCAAAGTATTTAACTGTTACTAACGAACAAAACAGTAGGCCATTCATTTTCTTAAGCTTAACACTAAATAAATTTTAGCACAGCTAAATAAAATCATGGGTAATGTTTCTCTAGACATTCCGAAAGGCACTTTTTGTACATTCATTTTGTTTTCTCTACAAGCATTACCTTATCATGGAATATAATACAATACTTCCTTGAGATCATAAATAGGAAACAGAAGATGAACATACATTTTTATGTTTTTTGATAGTCTCTCAACAGAAAAATGCTACTTACTTTTCTGTGTTTTTCATTCCTTTTTGTTTAACTTAATACACAAATTTAATGGACGTAATTTGAATAACAAGTGAAAGACCATTACCCTGGCTTCACTTGGATGAACCGCATATGGTACACAACCAAGGCCATATCCAGCTTCAATTGCTCCAAAGAGAATCTGCAAATAAAAAATTATAAATAATTAAGTACAGAGAATAACAATACTGATGTCAAAACTGCAAAGCTCGTCATACTAAAGTTGGCTCACACTTAAACGTCATCCTGCTCTGCTCCATGAAAATCCTGCAGATACCACGCGGTACCATGAAAAGCAATAACAAGTACATTTAGAGGCTAACAAAAATAACAAGACTTTGCAGAAATTCAACTTTCATTACTTCAATTGGACACTAACACTGATTTGCCCAAAGTAGAAATTACTATTAACGGCAAGGACAGCTCCACTTTCATCCTCACTCTCCACTTGCCATGCACAAGACTATGATTTCAAGTCAGCAGCTGGGCATATAAAAACTTTAGAAATAGTATCTGCTGCTTCAAGCAGGGTGACATTGAGCTACCAAACACTGTCACCAATTTTGTTGGCATAGTATTGTTCATCAGGAAGCTTAGTTGTAGATGCAAGCAACATATGTAGCTTAGTTTTCAAGAGTGCAGCACAAAAATCTTTATCCACTCAAACTTGTTTGCAAATACTTTCCTATCTCAATCACAACAGTAATAACTATAACTAACACAACACTCAAAATATTAAAATACGGCATTAAAATAGGGCTCCACATTAGTTTAAACATACCTCAATGAACATATACAAAGACAGCGCTACTAGTGAGAGGTTATAGACAATCATTAAATTAGTCAAGGAGTAAGGTTGTCTCGACTTCATCCATCGTGGTCCCAGCGCAACAAATCCCAAATACAGGAGAGTCAGAATAATGCACGGTACTATGGAGCCACACAGCAACCAGGTTCTTGTTCTTGGATCTTTAAAAATTAGATATACTTTTACAGTTTGTACAGTTCGGTGTACTGGAAGCCAGAATCTATTCCTTTTTCAATTGCAGGGCCTACTATTAATGTTGCAACAGACTACAAAATGACTATAATTTAGATAAAACAATTTACATAAAATTAAAAATGCAGGATGAATGTCAACACAGTGCACAGTCTAAGAACACATCTACTTGTTGAACACAGTTAATGCCACAAAAATTTATTTAACCTATGTCTATTTACCTGAGGTATCCAACAGGTAATGATACATAGTCAGTACGGATTCTGCCATGGTGTTCACTGATGAGTGGAAGCTGATTATACTCCCCAGAACATAAATAACTGAAGTAAATAGTAGAAATGCCTACAATTATGACTTTCAAAAAAATAAAAACTAGAATCTCCAACCAACAGATGTTGTGTTATATTATCTATCATACGGAGTGCGACTCCGCTTAATATATTATTAAAGCACATAATGTCGCTAGTTTGCTACACAATAACATGGTGAAATATTAATGACAAGCTGCTTCAGTGCCTCTACATTATTTGCTATACAAACCAATAATTAATACGTATATTTTTTGCATTAATCCATCATGGCAACAATTTTACATTTATCCTGCTATTGAATACAGTGGCAATGGTATAATATTGATTAATTAAAAAACACAAATTATAATAATAATTTAAAAAGCAGCTAGGCATCAAAACTTTGAGAACCACACAACTATCAAAGAAATTTGTTTAAGTGTAATAGTTCATTATATAACATATTATTATAATTATATGTTATATGTAATTAAATTATTAAATGTAACATGATAATGATCAAAATGAATTCTGATTTTCCTAATTACGATCAAGTAGTATGTAAAAATTTATTTCGTGGCTCATAGCCATAAAACATCAAACATCAAAGCCATAAAATTGCTGATGCAAAAATGAAGCATGAGCACATTCCTAGCAGTTGCTGACCATTTATCCTTAAAACAAAATAACCTAACTGTTAACCAAAACGATGTACATTATATGCGCATAAAAATTATACCATTGCCATTAATTTAACATTACCGTTACAATACAGCTCAGTGAACACACGCGCACCGCCTCAACCTGTGTAGCATGTGCACTCAACTACAACGTGAATATGCTTACAGGCCAAGCAAAAGGAATCTAGAACAAAGTGACCTTGAACGTTACAACACCTAGACAAAATTTAAAAGGTGAGAATTCCAGCTAAAAAACAAAAATATACACTGCGCGAATACCATCAGTAAGAATACAACAACCTCCATCATTAATTATTATTATAACGGTTTAGCGCGGTCACAATTCTTCTCAACTCCTTTAACACGGGGTGGCGTGATGCACTGAACGATAGTATCATATTCATAGTTTCGTTAATTTATTAACTTTATAATTACCAAATCATTTGTAACAAAAATAGACAAATAAGAAAAAATTATACTCAGTGATTATAACAGCAAGATTATACACAAGTCCGCAAGATAATGATATTACTCATGTAATTAATAGCTAATCGACGTCATTTTCTCCAAAAAACGTTAATCTTCTTCCGCGACAATCTGCAAATTCAGCACTTTACCATGCGACGCCCCGCCTACTTTTTTCTTTTTTGTTATTATCATTAGACTCGCTTTTAAAGCAAACGAGCACATTAGCACTTTCTCACAACGCCAAGACTGAGCGTCAAGTACAGGATATAACACATCGTGTTCCGTGTTAGACGCAGATTAGATTAGATTTATTAGAACACAACGCTAATGTGTTCATGTACACAATGTAGCAATGCAAAAATAAATTATAAATCATCAGTACATGAAGAAAACCAAGTCAACACTATAAGAGAACTTGTGCAGTGTTATTTAAATAAATGGCATAAATGAATGCACAAAATATAATTCGAAGAAAAACTGAACTCAGAAGTGAGTCGTGAGAAATGAAGGAGAATTATAGATGAGAATGAAATGTTTCAAAATATATAATCAAAATGGAACTGGTGCGCGAAAGCCAAGAATTAACAGAAGCTCAAGAAGATGACAGACATGCAGGACAAGTATCAATTATGTTATAGTTACTGCCTGTGTACACTCTCACACTCCAAGCTCATATGCAAACACTTACTTACCCACTCACATGCAACAGTCATACTGCCATGCATGCAAAGGTTGCATATCAATAATCAAACGTATTAGTATGTACTAAACTTAAGTTTCCAGTTTTTAGAAAAATATTAGTCGAATTAATTAACAAATTTTAGGCTGCTGTGCATAAAATTCCGTGTTTTAGGTCCAGTATTAGAAACAAATTGTTTTCCAACATCAGTTTTTAGCTGTATTATATTCTTTAATTCCTTCAGCACTGCACCATTCAGAATAGGTCTTAATTATAAGACCTATGACTTTTCTACTACTGTATGACCTCAAACATAACTAAATGATTACAAATGAGGTACTAATATTCAGGAGAAACTCAGCCATCCAATCATGCTGTTTGTTTAATTATTAACAAGTGATTTAAATGCATGGATAAAATTAAGAAAAACACACCCTCTTCAAGAACTCCAACTTAGCCTGTTGAGTAGCTTAGTCTGGTGTGCACCTGCGTGATCCTACGCACAATTTTATTGATTGCCTGCTTGCTACAGCCTTAGATATTTATATTATTACGTAGATTACGTTAGTAATATTATTATCTATGGCTACAAACCAAGAGAACCGGCAGCTGTACAGAATTCTAGGAAGAGCCAACCGGTCAACCAATGACAAAATAATTAAGGTCGTCCCATTTTTTAACAGGAATTAATATTAATTCTCATTAAAAATAGAGTTGACTTTAGGCCAAAGTTTATCAGAGTGTTGTGTTTGGATAGCTGAAATTTTCTACATTAGCTGATTTCACATGAATGATGTTGTACATTGTTACAAAAGTATTGAAAGTTTTTTTCGTGAAAAATCGATTTTTAATTCGTCTAAGGTAAGCAAATGCATTATCATGATAATTTTGCATGAAAATCCATTGTGTGAGCAGTAGAAATCTACAAAAACGATCAAATATTACGTAATCACTGCTTAGTGAGAGCAGTTTTTTATGAGACCATGCAACATGCAGCAAACACTTATGGTCCTTTTAGGACTTCAATCTAGTATTGTATACTTCGTTATTTATTTTGACAAGTTGGTGAAGAAAGTGAGAAAAGGTTGGAAGTGAGTTTTAAACATAGAAATTGAAACCTTGTGACATGCTTAATCATTGAATTTTAAAATTTTACAGTTTAGAAAGTGGGAGTTATCAATTTCTGTACGCTTATTCGGATGAGTTTACTTTGCAGTCTTTTAAAATTCGGTATGCTAGTGTGGTAAGTTGAATGCCAAAGGCTAACCAAATGGGATGAGCAATGAGCGTTCTACCAGAAAGCGAATTTGAATCAAAGCGAATTTCATTGTTTTCGAATCCGAATCGACTTCTAATTTCAGTCTGAAATTTTTTCAAACAAATATCATTTGCAAACCACTATATAATTAAAAGCAGTTCTCATAAAGATCAGGCATATTACTCGATTTTGTTATGCAGTAAAAACACTAATATCTACTTTAAAAATTGTGCATAGAAATCGTGCCGATTGCTTGCTGTTTCAAGCGTTTTTATGATAAAGAATGTATAATTATGTAGTTGAAGTGCTAAATTTTTCCAATCCTTAACTTTAGGTTAGAATCGCATTCAAACTAAAAAACCATTCGAATCGAGTCAAGTTCGAATGTTTGGTACTCACACCCTAACATAGGTCTGGTTAGTACTCACCCATACGAATAGTATAATAACAACAAAATAAATTATTCAATTCAACTCAGTTCAGCGTGTTAACAGGTTCCATGGCTTTTTTCCTTGACAACCAACATGAAAACTATAAACTTTTAATTGCCGTTTAAATTACAACCTTACAAATGCTTTGAATTCAGGTAAAAGCACATCACTCAAATCTTCATTAAAACTGTTAACAGCTAGGATTTCAGTTTGTTTCTTATTATTTTTTCATTTCTCTGTAGAAACACTCAATGCAAAGATTAATGTTGTTAAACCGAGACTAAAAGATTTCTTAGCCTTTCTAACCATGTGCAACATGATAAATTTTCTTGCCATATCACTAGCAATAATCGTAAAAACACTTGGTGCGCATATTAGACTAGGCACTGGCTTTGGAAATATACATATAAAAAATGTGCCAGCAAGTTGATGTTTGCATGAAGCCTGGCTTCAAAAAACACACAGTAAATTATTTGGCTAATTGTTGTAGAGAGATATAACAAGCTTCGGGCAAAAAGTTAGCTAACGATTGACACTATGTTCTAATTCCATGTTCTATAGTCACTATAGTGAAACAAGTTTTTTGTAATTATAAGTTGCTACTAATATAAGATTTGTATGCAGCAGGAGACCATGTAGGTTGGTGATACAGGATTTCAAGGTGATTTTTTTAACTTTCTCGCTGACAGTGTCGTATTCGGTGCTAAAGCTCGAAATTCCATGAACACTTACGAAAGTTTGAAAGAAGAGTCTTGCTACTGCTGACAGCGAAGACAGAGCAAAATGTGGGAGTGAGCAGCTTTTAGAGTGAGAGAGAGAGTCACTGCCAGATTTTAAGGATAAGAAAAGAAAAAGGATGCCTTAACTTTAGAAGCTCAGGTTTTATACAACTGCATAAATTATTTTTGTTGTCAAGTTTTGATTTGGTTTTTAGCACCATTTGTACAGCGTTGAAGATTGATTTTCTTGGTGTGCTAGTTTTATTTATTGAATGAATTTTATATATAAAATTATGTTTTGCAGTTTCTTCTTTTTATGTTTCACATAGAATATTCATGGCTGAACACTCCAAGTTTATTTTTGATTTGCTTCTTTTCGTTAGATGCAAAATATTTATGCTTTAATGCTAGTAAGTAATAATGAAATATTTAGATAATACTTATCAAGTAAGGAATTGATATTTGTTTTACTTAAGATCTCCCACATTGCTAGAATAATGTGGATTTAATTCCTAGTTTTCATCAGTAAGTATAACCTTTATAGGTATTAGGTAATCAATTAGTTTGTCATAGTGCAGAGACGGTCAACTGTTTAACCGGCTGCTAACTGGTGTAACCCTTTAGAAAATCACAAACTGTTTCCTAGCCAAATTTTCTAAATATGTATGCTGTATGCTGTTAGCAATGTCCCACTTACGTAAAATTGTACTATTTACAACATTGTTTCAATTAATCTGGTTGCCTAAGAAGCACCTAACCTGTAAAATCCTGGCGAAACGCCAATCCTGGCGGAGTTTCACGGAAAAGATGGAAGATCAGGCACCAACTGCTAGGTTGGTAAAGGTCCTCCGCCGAAATAAAGCAGCGCAGTTAAGCTGTGTGTATAAAGAAGACGGTAAATTAACCAGTTCACCGGAGGAAACTTTAAACCGGCTCCTTGACACCCTATCACCAGGGAGTCGAGTAACGGAACCAGACACATCCACGGATTTGCCTGTTTGCGCGACCGTGGATGAGAAATTCATCGCTTCCATTTGCTCGGAAGAACGAGTGAAAGCGGCACTGTTTGAATTCCAACCGTTCAAGGCTCCGGGACTGGATGGTATATATCCAGTCCTGTTGCAGAAAGGATGGAAATACATTAAAAAACACTACCTCATGCTTTTCCAGACATGTCTCAGGTATGGTCATGTACCGAGATCCTGGAAGGAAGGGAAAGGAGTATTTTTGCCGAAACCCGGAAAGAATAGCTATTTAGAAGTCAAGTCTTTCCGGATGATAACATTAACGTCATTTCAACTGAAATGGTTGGAGAGAATAGTCCTCTATCAATTGAACGAGGATACTGAATTACAAGCAAGACTATCCAATGTGCAGTATGGCTTCCGCGCAGGCGTTTCCATGGAAACTGCTCTGCACGAGTATGTACAGCGTATTGAACATAGTCTTGCTAAAAAGAAGCTCTCACTAGGTGTCTTTTTGGATATTGTTGGGGCATTCGATAACGTTTCTTTTAATAGCATATCCGCCGCATTGCTTGAACTTGAGGTATCGCCAGTTCTTATCCGCTGGATTGAGAACATGGTAAGGTGCCGTACAGTCCAAGTAGAGCTGTGTGATGCCACGGTAAAGAGGGAAGTAGTAAAGGGAAACCCCCAAGGCGGAATACTGTCTCCCTTGCTATGGAACTGTGTATTGAACTCTCTGCTTAGGGAATTTGAAGAAAATGGAATTTATGCACAAGCCTATGCCGACGACCTGGCAGTACTAATAGCTAGTGCGAACGTATCGACGGTCAGAAGGAGGGCGCAAAATGTAATTAACATTGCTGCTGAATGGTCCAGGAAAACTGAACTAGAATTCAGCAGTAGTAAGACCGAAGTAATCATGTTCACAAACAAGAGAAATCCAAATATTGGGGATCTCTGGATGAATGGACAGAAGCTCCAACTCTCCAATGAAGCGAAACTGCTAGGGGTAACCCTAGACAGTAAACTGACTTGGAAGAGCCATATAACACGGGTCACCAACAAGGCGACGGCGGCACTTATGCAATGCAGACAAATTGTTGGTAAAACGTGGGGTATCCAACCGCGGATCATGAAATGGATATACACGGCAATGGTGCGTCCTTTCATGACGTATGCGTGTGTGTCCTGGGTCAGCGGGTTGGAAAAAATGTACCTCAGGAAAATGCTCCAGAAGGTACAGAGATTAGCATGCTTAATGATTTCTTCAGCGTTCCCAAGTACTCCTACCGGTGCATTGGAGATGTTGTTGAATATCACACCAATAGACGAGTTCATTCGGTCGGAGGCGGTCCGAGGGTCATACCGTATAGATACGGCGGGGCTCTGGACAGCGAAGACCGTGGGAACTTTTGGTAAGTCTAAAAGTCATATCGATGTATGCAATAGCTATAGGCGCGACCTCCAACTGTTGCATATGCCGGGTGATTTAAGAAAAAGAACACGCGTGTTCGAAAGAAATTTCGAATGCCAGATTCAGGAAAGAGAAATCGCTATCAAATCAGAAGGCGAAATGGATAGGAACTGTGTCAGGTGTTATACCGATGGTTCCAAACTGGGCGGAAGGATCGGTGCAGGTATACGTATCGAGTATACGACTGAGTCCAGAGTATTGGAGGAGTTCTTCTATCTTGGGAAATTGAGTACTGTTTTCCAGGCAGAAGTTTTCGCCATCTCACAAGCGGCGGAGATAATGTCTTCGGAAGGACTCCAGAATCAATCAATAGTCATCCTGTCAGACAGCCAGGCGGCTATTAAAGCTACTGAAAACAATACAGTAAAATCTATCTCGGTTTTACGTTGTGTTGAAAACTTGAACATACTTGGAAAAAGAAACCGAGTCTTGGTTACATGGATTCCTGGACACGAAGGAGTACATGGTAACGAAGAGGCGGACAAGCTTGCTAAAAAGGGATCTGAGCTCTCTCCGGAGGGACCAGAACCCTATCTGCCCGTCCCTTATGCTAGCTGTGTCTACGCGATTAAGGGATGGAGTCTAAAACGATGGGAAACGTCGTGGAATAATCGTGAGGACTGCAAGAGAACAAAGGAACATGTGGGCTGGGCCTCGGCCCGAGTCTGCAATAGGCTCCTGAGTCTCAGTAGAACTCAACTCAACATGGTTATACAGGTCCTAACCGGACACTGTAATCTCCAAAAACATAAAAAAACACTTGTCGAGCACAATCCGCGATTTGCCCGAAATGTGGTCAGGAAGACGAAACACCGGACCATCACGTGGGACGATGCACCGCCTACCAGGGTGCTCGTATCAAATGTCTGGGAAATAAAAATACAACACTTAGAGCAGTTGTAGAGAACTTAAACCTGAAAAAACTAGCGGCGTATCTGAAGCAAGCTGGAAGGCTTGCCGAGTACGACCAATAGACGTATAGCAGTGAATAATTGCAATGGGCCTGTCGAAGGCCTCAGCAATGTGTCGGGGGGTGGGATTTTTCCATCCTATACAATCTCCCCGACACCACTGCCCCCCTAATCTAATATAAGATTTGTATGCAGCAGGAGACCATGTAGGTTGGTGATACAGGATTTCAAGGTGATTTTTTTAACTTTCTCGCTGACAGTGTCGTATTCGGTGCTAAAGCTCGAAATTCCATGAACACTTACGAAAGTTTGAAAGAAGAGTCTTGCTACTGCTGACAGCGAAGACAGAGCAAAATGTGGGAGTGAGCAGCTTTTAGAGTGAGAGAGAGAGTCACTGCCAGATTTTAAGGATAAGAAAAGAAAAAGGATGCCTTAACTTTAGAAGCTCAGGTTTTATACAACTGCATAAATTATTTTTGTTGTCAAGTTTTGATTTGGTTTTTAGCACCATTTGTACAGCGTTGAAGATTGATTTTCTTGGTGTGCTAGTTTTATTTATTGAATGAATTTTATATATAAAATTATGTTTTGCAGTTTCTTCTTTTTATGTTTCACATAGAATATTCATGGCTGAACACTCCAAGTTTATTTTTGATTTGCTTCTTTTCGTTAGATGCAAAATATTTATGCTTTAATGCTAGTAAGTAATAATGAAATATTTAGATAATACTTATCAAGTAAGGAATTGATATTTGTTTTACTTAAGATCTCCCACATTGCTAGAATAATGTGGATTTAATTCCTAGTTTTCATCAGTAAGTATAACCTTTATAGGTATTAGGTAATCAATTAGTTTGTCATAGTGCAGAGACGGTCAACTGTTTAACCGGCTGCTAACTGGTGTAACCCTTTAGAAAATCACAAACTGTTTCCTAGCCAAATTTTCTAAATATGTATGCTGTATGCTGTTAGCAATGTCCCACTTACGTAAAATTGTACTATTTACAACATTGTTTCAATTAATCTGGTTGCCTAAGAAGCACCTAACCTGTAAAATGCAAAAAGGTTTTCACTTGCATATGTCATGAGCATGTTGCCATGTTTGACATTCTTGCTGGCACATGCTAGGTTTGAACCGCACTGCTTATTCATGCAAGTCATGTGTATTTTGATATTTTCTTATATGTATGACATCTTTGGGAACGGTTAACTACCACAATTAATAACAGTTAAATGGTTAGTTAAAAAGCCTAACTGTCTCAACTCTAGTTTGTCAGCTCTGCATGTTACGCTCCTCAAAGTGAAAGATTTGAGACTTTGAGCCTAGAATTGCCATCTGGGCAATTTCTCCTGGACCAAACTTTTATACATTAATGTTGAGGCTGACGTATTCTGTTTCATAAACTGTGTCACCTATTATTTCATTAATTGGAACTGGAGAATTTGTCTCATCATGTAATTTTTACAGTTATTGTTCTGCATGATACTCAGAGATAGATGCTGAGAGCCTGAAAGTAACTCACCTTCATGGTGAGTAAACCTAATTTCCATCTTTTGCATCTATCTCTCATCCGTTGAGCAGCTTGCCAAAGACAGCATTGTTCAATCATTTGTTATTGGTTTACTCACAGGTACTACAGTAGGAGTTTATCATCTAGCTTATGCTTGATAGTATTTATATTCTTTTCAAACTAATCTCACTCACTCACTAGTGATTTGGTAATGAGTTCCACGTTAACACTTCAGCTTGTGAAAAACTGTGCTGATACCTTTTGCATTTACCCTATACTTGAACAATTTAGGACTGTGGCCAAGTCTGATGCTTCTATTGGATGTAAAAAAACTTCGCTTGCATTAAAATCAGTAAACCCTTTAGAATCTTGAACATTTCGATAAGGTTCCCTCTATGTCTTGTGAGAGAAAGTCAATGTAGGTCTAGTTTTTCCAGTTTTTGAGAGTATGCGAATCCTTCAAGACCTGTGATCATGTCCACAGCTCGTATTTGTACTTGTTCGACAGCACGAATGCAGTAAGGGTCCCATACCTGACTGACATGTTCAAGATGAGGACGAACAAGACTTTTTTTATAGTGGAAGAACTATCTCAGATCTTCTGGAAGTTATAGTTTTGTTAATTAATTCAAGGATCCTGTTACTCTTGATAATTTTCTTAGGAATATGACTGTGAAAATTCAATTCGTCTACTAGTGATCCAAGATCCACCGCCTCAGTCACTTCAGGCAAATCAGCATCGCCAAAACTATTGAGCTGGATTGTTATGATTACTATGTGCATCACCTTGTATTTGTCATCCTGCTTGTTGAACACCATCTGCCACTTGTCAGCCCATGCATTGATTTGGTACAAATCTTCTTGTAGTTGTCTCACTTGCATAGGAGAAGTTACTGGATGTGCTAATTTAGTGTCATCGACAAACTTGATCAACCGGCTAATGACATTATCACCTATGTCATCTATGAAGATGAGAAATAACAAGGATCCAAGGACACTTCCTAGTGGCATTCCTGGTAGGACTGGGACAGTTTACGAGGTGCAACCCAATTTTCACCTTGTACTTACAAGTTATTGTAGATTGCAGGTTCAGGATGCAGAGATTCATAGACTCACTTTTCTGCAGGGTTGCTAGGAATGCCCTGAAGCTCTGCTAAAATCAAAGTGAACATGAAATTTTCATTCGATTTGCTGAAATTCTATACGTTAATTTAGCTTGATCTGACTTTGCGTATTTTAGAAACATTTGGTTTAGCTTCGGTTGACTTTGCCTATTTTAGAAACATTTGGTTTAGCTTCGGCTGTACAAGCAGTTGTGTGTAAAAAACAGTCAGTGGTTTTGTATGACAGACACTTGGTTTTCGCTAAAGACTTGTTAATTGTTAATGTCTTCTGTTAGTAGTTTGACAAGTTCCAGAAGTTTTTGTGCAGTTGTGTCTTAGTAATTAGCAAAGTAACATTAACTTTTTATGTCTAGCAATGAGCTCTTTGGATGCCATTCATTATGAGCGAGGGTACTTGCTCATTCTTGACCAGTTACTGCTTCCATCTGAGGTCAAGTACATCCCAATCAAGTCTGTACAGGATGGCTGGGATGCTATTAATAAAATGAATGTGAGTAGTTTCTATGAACTGGAAGACTTGCATTATTTTGAAAAAATAAATTTCGGTGAGTTTGTTTTCATACTATCTGTATTTTTTTCAGGGCATCATATTTGGAATATTTATTTTTACCTTTGTCATGGCAGTCATAAATTATTTAAAACATTTTAAACAGAAAAGAAGTGTTAAAGAGTTGTTTTTTTGATGATTGTGAGACATAGTACTTGTTTTTTTCGTTCAAAACATTTACATCAAATGTGAAAGTTTAGCAATGCACAAAAACCTAATAAAGTCATTAAAGATATTGCTGCAAGGAGTGTACAATTGCAAAAATGTTTCGCAAAAAGGCATCAAAGGCTATAGTGTACCTGCTGATGCTTTTCCAGCATCTAATGATATTCATCTAATTACAAAAACATTTTCAAGATACGTTGCAATGTGCTACACCGTCAGGGTGGATTTCCAACAACATTTTTTACAAAAGAAAAATAGCAAGCGGCAGTACGGCAGACGAAATTACCCAATAAATCTTTTTTTCTGGTACTCATACTCATATAACCTGCCCTGAAGCTTGTTAATGTTGATGCCAAGGAGCGCTATGACCACACAGGTATTTGTTTTGGCCAATGTGAAAGTGAACAAGAGTTTTATTCTCTGGCTTAGTGCAGGTAGTCTGAACATTGATGATTGTTGTGACAACAGAGTGCATAAGCTGTGTCCAACGTAATTTACGTTTTTGTAATGCGGTCTTTTGTTTAAAAATGTTTATTAAAAATTTTGCTAATTGAAGTAACCGAGAAATCATCTGAAATTTTCAAGGAGTACATAGTGAAATAGTGTGCTCATTTGCTACAGTATAAAAAACAATTTAACATGAGATATGAAAAAATACTTCTGGGTAGTAAGAAAAAGATTGTGTTTCATAGCACTAATTTATTTTATTTGAGTTGCTGACCCAAAATTTTAGCTTGCGATAAGTTTTCTTCATTGTTTCTACCTTTTGTATAAAACATAATGTATTACAACGTGGTAAATTTATAAGATTAGTACAGCACTCATTTACTGATAGATCTATGATAGTGATGTCACGTTTGTAAAGAGGTGTCATTCCTGAGATCTACAGTTGGTGCTCATGCCCGTATTGTTTCAAGAGTTATTTCTTAAGGAATGTCATATATATTTTGTTTTGAATGCAGGTAAGAGGTGCACCTGCTATCAGTTTCGTGGGTATACTTAGCTTGGCAGTTGACCTGTTCGAACGTCATTTTGATGATAAGGAAGATGTTTGCAAATATGTCACCAAGCAGCTTAATCATCTAGTCTTGGCCAGACCTACAGCTGTCAACATGAAATTTACTGCTGAATTTTTGATAGATTTGGCTGCGCAGATGAAAGAGGGAGAGCTGTCTGAGGACGAGATGAGAGATCGGTATTTGCTGTTTATTCTTCTTTTTCTTCCTTGAGAAGTTATAGCTGTACACAGCTTTGAGTCTTTGCCAAGTGTCTTAATCTTACCATACAAAACTACTAGTTGCAGTAGTTGTAACAGTCTTTACCTTTTTCTTCAAATGAATAGATTAGTGTTAAGTATTAGTAATACTCAGAGTGAGTGATTTCTAGACATTCTAGATTTTCTCATAAATGCTGCAAAACACGCATAACAAAATTTATTTAAAATAACTTACCAGAAAAAAGGTGTCATATTTTAACACGTTGAGAAAACAAATACATTCTGCAGCATCTATACAATGTACAAAAGGTTATTAATAGTACAGGCCTACATGTTTTTGATTATTTCATGAGACGGTAAGGCAAGGAAATGACTGAAATAGTACGTTGTGGACAGAACATACATTTTGAGAATGTCATTAAAAATCTTGCTTGTACGGTTTCACCCTGCTAATTATCAACAAGACAGATTGTCTATTTGTAATTCCTGTTGAGTAACTGCATTAACATCTGGCACCTGTTTTCCTAGAAAAATGCATGTATTGGTTATTTATATAAATCAGTTGTGCAGTAATCTTATGTTTAAGCCCTTTTAATGCTCGTAAAACTGTCTATTTGTAGAATTATCGATGCTGCTGAAGTACTGTACGAAAAAGACATAGAGGTAAATAAAGCGATTGGTCGGTATGGTGCTGAGGACATATTATTACGAAGCAACAATGCTCCTGTGAGGGTCCTCACTCATTGCAATGCTGGTGCCTTAGCTACTGGAGGATATGGTACAGCTGTAGGTAAGACTTGGAGAAAGAGTAAGAGTTTGGATAATCGTGATCACAGTGTAGAAAACTTTGCCCTTGTCTAGGCTGCTTGTAAAGGTTTTATGTTATTGTGCAGCCCGTTTTAAATTTTTCTGTTCAAAGACTGATCAGTAGAAGGCAAATGCTGTAGAAGAAACAATCATACGATTAGCAAAGTCTTAACAGACGACAAAGTGGATTCTAGCTGGCTTTTCGTAAACTTTTTGTCTTACGTACACTTTTCACCATAAATTCAAATGTCATTCTCCCTCTTCCAATATACGTAAGATTGTCTGATTTTTTTAGTGCAATATTAATTTTCAACCTTTTTTGATAATGTCAGAATGTCATACATATCTGCCCTTTTCAAGATTGTCTGATTTTGCACATTCTAGATTTACCTATGATATTTTTATTGTAAGTTTTTGCAAGTTTAATGAAATGAAAATGTTGATGAATTTTAAAACCAGAATAAAAGTGGTTTTTTAATTAACTTGTGACCTGACCTAGAAACTGGACCTGTCTGTCTGTGGTGAGTTGGTCCCAATTCCCCGTTCAAAAGATTTCCCCTTGAAGGAATTCCCTGTGGTTGAAAACCACTGTTGTAGCTTGTATTCAAATAGAGTGTATTATAAATGGTAGATTTCAAATTAAATGTGATAATGCAATTTGGAGAACCACTGAAATATTAAATGAATATATCTAATAAGTGCAGACATCCTTTTTGAACTGTGGGTAGCTGTTGTGTGGCAGGTATCGCCATCTTTCTCATATAGGGAATAGGCTCATTTAGAGTTTATTTTGAATTAGAAATACTATATGGCATTACTTACTACTTATTAGAAGCAATGTGTTGACGTACAATTTGCATGTGTTGATAGTGGCTTTCCTTATTGTCCTTGTACATCATATCCACATGGCTGAAGAATAAACGTGTGGAACATTCTTATGCCTACATGCTTACAATTATTCTGTAGGTAAAGAAGTTTGTTACAGTATTTCAATTTTGGGAAGTACATAAGAACTCTAAAACTTGTAATCTGCACTTTATCAGTATTGGGTAACACTCGCCACTTGTTCATTTCACTGTATTCTAGGTGTTATTCGTGCTTTAGCTGAACAGCATAGACTTCTACATGCCTACTGCACAGAAACCCGTCCGTACAATCAAGGTTCACGACTCACGGCGCTGGAGTTCGTGCACGAGAAACTACCTGGCACTCTTATCTGTGACAATATGTGTGCCGCGCTCATGCAGCGAACAAAATTAGGGGCGATCGTTGTTGGTGCTGACCGAGTTGTAGCTAATGGTGACACAGCAAACAAGATTGGAACTTATCAAGTATTTACTGAAAATAAATTTGAATTTGTAACAACTGATGGGTGAAGCAGTTGCCATCCTTATTGAAATAGCATAAAATGTTTCAGTAACATAACGTAATTGATTTTTAAAAAATGTTGCTTGTACTGACATACAATGTAATTTGTACAAAAAGCTGTAATAATATCATAAACATTCGAATTGGATGTATTTGAAATCATTTACAAGTACAAGTAAGACAAAAGACTTCTCATCCATCATCAATCTTCGGTTATTCAGCTACTGTTGAATCGACAAGAGTTGTATGTTTGCCAAGTTTATCTAGTTATAGTTTGCAACTTTTGTTGCCAATTAATTATTATAATCTTAATGCCAGTATTATTATTATTATTAAGATTCTTACAACTTACTAAGCACTTACTGACACGCCATCTTCAAAGCCTCCTTTCTCCTTTCCTTTGCCACTGCTTTGACCTCACTCCAACTCCTCCATCCTGCACATTGTCTCTCACGTATCTGTGGGGTGTGAAACATTGCTACGGTAATAAACAGGCCCAAATTTGGGGGCCAATTTGGGCATGAAGCCAAGATAGGAGCAATATAAAAATGTAGTGAACTGAACTGTCCAGTCTAATTTACATTAGCGCATCGAAATATGTTTTTGTATCGTATCTTCTTGATTTTGTTTTTATTTTCAGTTAGCTGTTCTGGCTAAACACCATGGTGTTCTGTTTTATGTTGCTGCTCCCACTTCTTCAATTGACTTGCATTTAGACACTGGTAAACAAATTATCATAGAAGAGCGACCCCATGCTGAGATGACACACATAAAGGGGCATCAAATGGCACCGGAAGGTAAAACAATAAGCATGTTTTGGCTTGCACATGCATAGTTAGTCATTTAAGTAATTCTTGACAATTGAAGTGCATTAACGATAAAAGGGTTGTGTTGCACGTTGACTTGTTTGTTTGTCTGCTTAATAATAATTTTGATCTGTAGTGTAAATTGCAGCTAAACCGCTTTATACTGCCTACTTAGTTACTGCAAAAAAAGTTGCTGTTATATCAAGTTTGACAATTATAACAAGGTGCATTAATTCGTATATGCTATTCAAAGTTAGATGTTTTGTTTTGGTAAAAATTCAAGCATTAAGCGAGGTTGACATAATAGAGGGGCATTATAACAAGGTTTGACTGTAGCTTTTTTAAGTTTAACAAGTCTGTGGAGCCTTTATAGATAACAAATTTTTGAAAAGCATCAAAATAGCAGTTGTGTGTTTAAAACGTTGGGTTTGAAATGATACAATTAATTTTTATATTAAATAAAACTGAAATGCAAATATGTGCATTTTGAACAAAAATATTTCTGAGAGTAGTATAACTGAAACTCTGCTTAAATAATGTTTTGGAGATGCCTGCATTTCGTATCAGTAGTACAGATAGTTCAAAAGTAACTTTTCTGAAAATATTTCTGGATATAGGTGCCTCCTGCAAATGTTTGTTGTATAAACCTAAAATCAAATTGCAACCTGTCCAAGATGGATTAAGAGGAGCTTACAAATTTTGCTACGTTGAGCATTGGAAATTTTTGTAATTTAGACGACCACAATATTATTAAAGAGTTTTAATGTCAACACAAATTATGTTCATTGTATGTAGAGAATCACAAATAGAAAGAATTAGCAGTATGCAAATAGCAGAGACATCAATGTTCTAGAGTTTATTTAGTGTTGCAAATAAAATTAGAAGATTTTAAATTTTGTCCATTTAGCCTCTTAATTATGGAAAGGAAAGGTACATCATACCCTGGACCAGAATTTAAGCTTTCTTATGTTGTAACTGCCATTGTATCGCCTGTTCACACTAAGATAAAAATAGCATTTATTATACATTTATCAGTATTTACAGAAATGCATGTAAAGGACTAACTACTAAATTGAAAGCAACAGGTGCTGCAGTATTGCTGATTTCGATATTTGTTCAATCTGTCAAGGTTAGAGGAATGTACCGATTGATCACTGTGTATAATTGGTGACCAAAGTAAAGCAGTGCTGAGGTTTGTCAGCGAATGAATGGATACCGCCTTATTTGTTATTTGTGCTCCTGTTTTTGATGTTTACTTCATTGAGATATGGCTAGGATGTCTCTGCCTGCGTAGTATCTAATCTTCTAATTGTTTTAGTAAAGAGCTATGGCCTGGTCCTGCCATAACTATTCACATTAAGAAAGTAGAAGATAGCACCTTGCTAAACCTAACTGACAAGCTAGTTATTTCAAATAATTTATGAAACAATTTGTTTTTTACTCCTAATACTATGTACTGTTTTACTTAGGTATTGGTGTGTGGAACCCAGCTTTTGATGTCACTCCTGCAGACCTCATTACCGGCGGCATCATTACCGAATTTGGCGTCTTCCATCCATCAGAGCTCGTTCAGCAGTTGCACAAGTACGTGCACGATCACACAAAGACCCACATCGCAACACACCCAGTTGAAAATTCATTAGAGGATGAGGAAAAGGAGGCACAGAATGATTTTATAAAAGAGGAAGTAGTCGAGTATAAGAGAAACTTGCGGAAGAGGGGACATGATGAAGAGGAGATCGCGCATGGTGATGAGGAAGAGAGATTGTTTAAAAAACACGAGGAAATTGTGCATGCCGAAATTTTATGATTGTGAGAAAATTCTTTGTTGTAAGTGTGAGAGCAAACAGAATGTGTTAGTGTACTTGTGTGTGGTCGATTTTGTACTTAATTAAAAAATAATGCTGTGGTGCAATAATTGTTTGTATGGCAGGGTTTCAGTCAGGTGTCGTAGTGACTGGTTTTATCTTTTCTGTCTGAGCAACTACAGTGCCTCCTGAAATATGAGTTGCAGTTACCTGCTACTTTCTTACATTATAATAAATGTATAATTTGTGTCAAGTTACAGTTAGTATTTTACTGTAACTGCTTTAGTATTTTATGTTTCTGTCAATATTCATTTTGTGCATTCGTTTCATAAATAGCTAATTTGCTTAACATCTGCACAAGCACACTTCCAGTTGATCAGAGCTCTGTTCATGTTTTTCACTAAGTAATTAATTTTTTTATATTCAAAGCAGTAAAATGTTTGTGATAATTAGATTAACTATATGTCATGTACAGTACGCGCCGCTTAATAGACTCACAGTTAATGGACTCAATTGCTTAATTGACTCAAAAACGCCTGGTACGGGCCGCTTCTATTCAAATGTACCTAAAAACTGTCGGTAATTGACTCAATATTTTTGCTTCACATGCTTCAATAAGACACTTTTATGTGCCTAATAAGCTTTTATGACTTTTATATCATATTAGTTCGCTTTTGTCCTATAATATACATAGAAACAATCATGTTAGTTACCGTTTTGTGTGTAAGCAGGAGTGTTTATCATACGCTAATGTACTAGCCTAACGGTTTGCTTTGACCTGCCCATCCACTGCATTTGACCTCGGTACTCAAGAATTCCTTGAAGCTAAACATTTAATCACTTGCTTAGCGGTTTGCTTTTGAAGCTCTGGCTGTCTTTCCCAGAAAGTTTAACCAGTTTGCTGTTGCTGTTATGCCAGGGACGCAGGTACAGTACAATAAGAATGTCACAATAGCAAGTGGGAGTTTGCAGACGAAGCCTCTTGCGGGGAAATATGGTCACCACCAACAGTTCAAACACGTATTTGTGTATTTAGAAAAGTATACTTTTTAATTTATTGCTAATTCACTTATATAAATTAATATTTTAGAATATTTTTTTCTAATTTTTAATTGCACAAAGGAATTTAGGCATTACTTCGTTTCTAAAATTCATTAAAAACCTTTGCAGTGCATAGCAAGCTGGTGACACATATACCAGTATTACTACACACATCAGTTAATAGGTTCAGTCGGTTAATTGGGTTAAAACACTTGGTTCCCAAAGTGAGTCTAGTAAGCGGCATGCACTGTATACATATTTTTACAGTCACATAGTCAACATGATTTAAATGGGTCAAGACTTGAATTCAAATTTGTGTATAGTTTTTAAATAAAGTTTTTTAACGGACTTTTCAATTCTTTTGCTTGCAAAACGTGAACTGTAAAATAATATTGCGCAGTCTGCACTATCAATTGCTTTTGAATGAGCAAATCATGTGCCGTAATTTATAGATGTTAGCGATTCACGAATTGTTGTGAATGTGATTTTTTAACCAATGAAGATATGAAATGATGACAGTACCATTTTTGATAGAGAACATGCGAAAGTAACTGTTTGTGCACAAACGTATGATATTTTGTTTTAGTAACAATTGAGCTGCATTGTGTTGTAGGTTGTTCTTTGTGCTCAGCACATCACAGTTATTTGCACAATAACTTGTTAGTAATGTTCTTGCACCATTTTATCAGCTGTATAATGTCGAATGTACACTTTTCTAGCTATATTTGGGAAGCACAACGTAGTTGAAAATTTAAAAATTTTGAAATTTATTGTTTCCACGCAATGAAGTTTTCAGTGTTCACAGCAGCTGTGCTAATGTTTGTTGTGGGCATGTGAGAAATGAACTTGAACTTAAAATAACAAAATTTATAATTTTATTTTAGTTGTATACTATACTGATTTTGTAGCATTTTTGTAAATCTTTGTTTTTTGATGTGTGATAAAAAGGGGTTTAGTACCAAAAAAGATTGTTGCATTTAGTGGTGCAATTATGTTTATAAATATTTATAAATTATGTTTTGATATTTGTAATGCAATGATGCCTTTAGAAGGATTATGCAAAAGTGTACTCTATACAGTATTACAGTTTTTGTTCTAATTGTCTGAGGTTTAATAAAATGTTATTTTTTTACACACTATTTTTCTTTACTGTTTTTGTGTACTTAAAAATGTTGCAGGAAATGCCAGATTTTACCACATTTTTCCTTTCGTCCCCAATGTTATTTTCCAGCCATGAACTGGGACTTACACATTATTAAATTCCCTAAACAGTATTTCTAACATAAATTGGCCTAATTTGCATATTGTTTCTGGTATGATGCGATCGCAGCAGTATATTGGGGTTCTGATAAAAAGAAGGATACCAGGGATGCGAAAGGTGTTCCATGGGGAAAGTCGCCAAAAATTTCTTGAAAAACAAGGCTGGCCCGGCAATTCTTTGGATTTAAACCCAAATGCAAATTTCTGGTTGATTCTCAAGTTGCACCTGCGATAGACCGACTGTACCACTAGGCAGAAGCTGATAGATGCTGTCATCCAGATGTGGTGCCTTGACGCAACTTATGGAAACTGCCAAATCACGAGGCCATATTATATACCAACAATTTTGAGAGTGATTAAAATGAAAGTGTTTTAAATTATAAGAGAAAGCGTGCATTTTCATTCATATTTATGTATTTGCTTCAATTAATTTGCTTAGTGTACAGGTACAAGTTTTAATGGTGCTTCGGAAATATTTCCCTTTAACTAAAGAAATAACTTAATTCACAAATAGATACAAGACCCTCCTCCTCGGAGCAGTGTTTTTTACCTGTCATTAAGAATTGTCTACGATCGCAGTTCAGGTGTTTTGCACAGACAACGCATCTTAACTTTGGAAAGTTGAACTATTAAAGCAAAACAAAAGGTTGGCATATGCATTGACTTTATCCAGTTTTATCTCAATGGCATCCTGACTGTTAAAGATTTCTTGGTTGCTGACGTCATTCGTCGAGCGTTTCTTTTCGCCTTTATGGAATATTTGGCAACAGACGTAACTGTAAAGTTGGAAATGATCTAATTACCTCAGCTAAATCACATCATTCATTTACGAAAGAAAATTGCTTGAGCGCACGTTATACATTAACGCTCCAGTTACGTCATTATTATTAGATTTAATGAAAAATTAATTAGCTGAATGGTTCACGTGCATAGGAATCATGAATGAGGTTGAGGTTCAAGTGCACGAACAGTATTTACACTATATTTCATTGCATGGCGCAAATGCCCTGTGTGCCAAAAACTAATACATGTAAGGCAAATTTAGCAAAGTACTCAAAGATTCAAACGACTTTTTTATTGTAATTTATAATTTATTGTAATGGCTTAATTCAACCAATAACAAGGAACAAAGGCAAGAATATGAAACAGTATTTAGCACAGCGATAAATTTATTTTCACTGTTCCTGCAGATGAGAGTTATTATACAATAATTGTACTAAAACATAAGATTATCATGGAAAAGGGTTAAAAAATTGCATTGATGACTAACATTTGTGAATACATAAATTAAGAAAAAAACGCGTCAAGTTACGTAAAGATAATAACAACCTTAATAAATCTAGAAAAAGAACAAGAACAAGAATTGATATATTTAGATAAATACGTCTGCATTATATAGTTGATGCACCACTATGAACTTTGAGTAAGTATTTATAAACTAAAACTGTATGCAGGGTTAGCAGTGCTGTTATAGGCAAATTCAAGCCTAATTTATCAATGATTACATTTTCAATCTTAGGTTTACACTGAAGATTTAGCTAATGTAAATAGCAAATGTAAATAACAAAACATATTTTGAAACGTTCCATTATATACACAGCAAAAATCGAGTATTTTACATATGAAGTTTTATGCAAATTTCATTAATTACATAACAGTTACAATAATTTGTAGTTATAAGTAATTATTAGAAAGCTCAAGTAGTAATAGGTCAACAATTCCACTCATAACATTTAACAATATTTAAGCAATGTTTTATTTCGTTAAACTACCTTTTAGACTAGATATTAGAACATAAAAATAAATTAGAAGATTAGAAGAACCCTAAATTACAATAGAACCAACGGAGTCGGGCAAATTGCCTATTTATAGGCTGGTATAGATGACGTAATACATTAAATGTAACTATTACAAATAGTAATTAGTGTTGCTTACAAATAGAAACTACAGTTTTATGCAAGTTCGTAGACTGGTATATTCGCTAACAGACACATTTAAACACTGGGCAGAAAAAAGTTTTTAAATTGTTATTATAAAATATTCGTGTTGCGAGGTATTAGATATATCTAAGTTAATGTTCATTATACAATTATTCGCCCCATAAATGCGAGAAGGTATAATTACCAATTAAACGTCTCAATAAAGTGCTATCTGGATCTTGCTTTACGTGAATTACTTTTTACTCAACAACAAGGAAATGAAAACTGTTAAACTTTGGGTATGCACTCGGGTGGTTTGGCCAGATCATGGTCTTGATCTCAAACCATTAAAACCCGCAATGTAACTTGCGAGTGAAAAAATGAAAAGATTAGCCAGTTAATGACCAAACAAAAATTCTCAGCGATTTCTTGTTTACTATGCTATGGATTTAAGCTGTATATTTATCACAGCAGAAAGTAATCCTGGGGGATTTTCCCAAAGAAAAACTAATCCATATTGTTTGTACAAAACGCCAAAATGTAGCCTAGTATATTGACAAGATTGCGTATTTGCTTATACGTAATGTATAATACTATGCAACATGATTTTTATGAGGCAATGGTTTACTTAATTACAGTGAACGACAATGTGAATTGTAAAGCAATTTTAAGCAATAACTATATTTCAGTGATAAACTCGGAATCTGTCCCATGAGCAGACTATTCAATTGTCCATAAATTCGTAGAGTAACGGTAATCTACTTTACGATATATATAAATGGGACTTTAAATTGAATTATTCCGAAATTTTCCAGAAAACTAATCGAAGCAAGAAAGTAGTAGCACAAGATCAGCGATATATCGGGTGGCGCAGAAACAATGTGCCGAAGTTCAGACTACAATATGATTAGAAACAATAGGCTAATAAATTTGAAATTTCTAAGCAAGACGATATTAAAATGCATTCACTTTTGATGTGAAATTTGCAAGTTTATTGTATTAATGCTTTTTAAGATATGTTCGTACAATGTCAGCCAATCATCAAATGAAAAATTTGCAGTGAAAATTTAGAGCACTTGCTGTAAATATAAGCAATAATGACAATTTGTCAGGCATTTATTTTTGTGATTTGTTGCTTTAATACTTAAGTATTTTTAGAAAAATCTAAGGGAATGGCTTTTGGTGTTTTTAAGTAAGTATGTAACATCACGGTGGCAATTTCAATATATTCCGTTACTTTCTTTTTATAATATCGTGATCAAAACTTTGCCACATTTTTGGGCCATCTAATAATTCGGAACTTTCAGATGGGACTAACAGAGTATTATGGGACTATTTGAACTATGGGTATTAGGTTAGAAATAAAGGATGCTTAAAAAATAGAAACACTAAATTTGACCTGTAAAAGCCTACATGTGTTATTTATTTAGTGACATCATCATTATCATATGTGCGTTACGTCTATTGTAGACATTACGCAAGCAGAATTCTAGAATAAAAGAAATCTGCCCTCAAGACAGGTAAACACAGCAGTAATATTTAATACGTCGCCGCTCAAACAAAGTGTAGCGAGAGGGGTGCAGTACAGAAAAACCTCAGTGTGGCTTTTTACATCATATTTTGCCCAAAGCTACTGAAGCCACCCAAGCAAACTATAATACATCAATAGTAGGTCTACTATCAAGACAAAGAAACTTATGAAACTCGTGATCGTGACACTGGTTACCTTGGAGATGGATAAAATCTTATATTAGGCATCCAATGTTTACCAAAACATCTCTAAAGCCACTGCGATCAAGCTTCATACATGCTTGAATTTTCGAAAATCATGCTTACATGATTTATCTACGTTTTTCAGTTTGCAATTTTACAGGCATAGCGTTTTGAGAACAAAATGGTTTTAAGTACGTATGGGTACATTTACCAAATACAATAATTGCGTTAAAAATGTGACCATCGCTTAATAAATGTTATTATTGTACCAATAATTATCGTACTAATTTGCTAATAACTGTGGTATTTATTTTATTAGGTAGTAATTTATTGTTTGAATGACAAGCTTTCACTGTCACGATGGGTGTTTGAGATGTTCGTCTTCACAGTAAATAGAAAAATGAATAACAAAGGAAAAACTTATGAGTTACCTGCTAATTCAGTTTTGCACCAGTGAGAAACATGGACACACTAAATGTTTTTTTAATAATTGCTAATTTGAACTTTGCTGATGATGGTCTCCAGTTCGTCTGTTTTATAGCCTATCTTCTTAAAACAGGTTTTTTCGGGAAACATGCGGGCAATTAGTCAAATGTGTAGGCCTATCGGAAAATTCTCGACGCGAGAAACTGACACGCCCATGGCATTTGGGGACGTTGCTCCAAAAAAAGAAGCGAAGTTCGTTAGAATAATCCAACATCAAATGGAATTGTTACTCGATGAGTTTAAAGCACGATATAGATTAGGGAATTGTTTTCTACTAGTGTTATCGCTGGTTGATTAAATATTGTTGAAAGAAACCATGTAAAATGCGCCACTGGTTTTCAGCGCAGCCAAGGCTTAGAGTAGAAGCATAGTGACTATAAAAGCCAGCTTTCGGCGAGTTATCGATCCAATCCTTTGCTTTCTTGTTCTTTGCTGGCAGCAACAATCTGCAAAGAGAAGAAGTTTTTTAAACAAAGAAAACAATCAATTCGAAGAAAATTATGCGCATATATGAGATGATTCAACATCGCTTTTGACCTTGAATTATCAAGGAAGTATGAGAATCAGAATTAAATGCTAGAAGCACTCAAATAAATTTTTTTATAAAATCAGTACATTGTTCTTCAGTGCGAAAATATCTTACATGCATCGAGTTAAGTAAACTTGCTCCAAAAATATAAAATAAAGAAGTCTACATCTGTTAACAATTCGGAATTCTTGCAAATAGAGGAAATAAAGGCGCGCATTAAACGAAAACACAAAACAAAAAAAATCTGTTGGTTAGTTTCACAACCTTAGACAAATGGGATAATGGTGTTAAAATTGAACATATGCAACTTGATTAGATAATATAGTTTCCTAACTACGTAAATCTAGAGATCGGGATAAACAAACTATTATACGAAAAATTCATCGTGCTGGTCGGTCAATAGATATTAGTTATTAGTTCGGATGTATCAAAATCGTATTCAGCGTGTAGGCCTATACTGTAATAATACCAGTCATCAAATTTATTAGCAATGTCCTTAATAATTGATTATGCCGCTGTGTACTGAACAAATCTCTGTTCTATGTTGCATGTGTGCCTGTTGTTGTTGACTATACTACCAACTATACTACATATGGGTAGGCTAAACGTGTGCCTACACATATATATATAGAGGTTTCATAGCAACAAGCACGTTGTATTTCTGGCATAATAGTTAAGCTGCAAATATAATGCAAAAGGCCTAGTGTAGACGACCTAAGTTTAGGTCTTCCAACTTCAATTGGAATAAAACCATACGACTGGTGCAACGAGTTTACATAAAAAATCTTATGTGGCTCAAAAAATACAAGAAACGACTGGACGAGTTTGAAGCAGAACGGAAATGGTGTGACCATAATATAGTTTTGGTCGCGTACCAATTGATTTGGTGTAAACTAAACTGGATGATTTTCTGCTCAAACTTCTTACTAATTTTTTCTTGAAAAACCAAAGCTCTGTAATATTTACAGAAAAAATAAATAAATAAAATTTAATAACAAGGTTCTTTTATAAAACTGTGCTTTACTTTTAAGAATTTGACAAAGTTAAAAATGCTTTGTGTTGTCTAGCTATTAATACACATGACCTAGAACAGACTTTTTTGACTAAAAATTATAATACTTCAAATATGGTTAATTTGTCGTTATTTGTCAGTTGTAAAGTATGTTTTGTATGTGGAATATGATACATCAAAATCATTTAGAACTTAATCGATCAAAATTCAAGAGTGTATCAAAACTTTTTAACTAAGTGTTTTAAACTTTCTACAATTGAATGTTTACAGCACATTTCGAATTACTGAGGCAGATAAAGTTCTAGAATTTAGAGTTAAAAGCACTCATATTTCATTGCTTTATTGCCTATTTAAATGCGCAGAGCTTCGAAAACTTTGTTAGATCAACAAGTTAATAATTAATAAAGCAATAGTTTACAAAGATTACTGTATTTTTTTTTATAAAAAATACTTTTTGCAGCCACTGCAAAATTAGTTTATGGCCGGCAAACACAATAAAATACTATTACACACCCAAAGACATTCAAGATGTGAATTCAATTCACTTCAGCGTCTTATGGTTTGCAATACAAAACTCATATTTCATGCAGATAAATTCAAATTTGTAAAGCAGAGTTATTCATGAGAGCTTGCAATGGCGCATTTCGCGAATGCACATTGCTTTTGATGGAATGGTGATAATAATAACTCAACACCGACAGGAAGTTCTTCGCAAAAATTACTGAATTTACAAAACATTTCCAGTCGCGCGTTCAAGATTTATGAATATTGACTTGTTTTCTTCAGAGGCAAATGTCGTTTTGCTCAAGTTTCAAGCGAACAAATGCATTTATGGCAAAGTTATTTACCGTTTTCATTTGCTATTCACACTATTGGACGGACGCGTGACGTCACACGTAATGTATTTCTACTACTACAATGCATACTGGTTGATGAGATTATTGATAGAATGAAGAGGCTGAGATCCGCGAAGTAAATAGATAGAGAATGTTATTGTGGACATGGAGTGGGTTTAACAATGCCATGGAAATTGATGTAAGATTTATAAAAATGATAAAAACGTTTCAGACTACATTGTATTAACATGTAATAAACATTTATGGGATGTGTTTGCACACGCTATATAGCATATAAATATACAAATTTGTAATTACGAGTTTTGCGTTGTATTACATTGGGATAGCACAGCAGTACAGCAGATACTACTATTTTGTGTAGTGCAGCAATACTTTGTGTTTTGTTGTTTATCATTGATTCTCGGTCTACTTTATAGGGTTAGGATGCACTGCACTGTACTGAGCTGCATCACAATGCAGTCCAGTGCAGAGTATACTGCAGTATATTGTTGTGTATGTATAAATAGCTTTTATAATATGCATGTGTACATATGTGTGTGCTTATGTATGCATGATTGAATATATGCATGCTTTATGTATCTGTGTTATTGGGCTGCACATGATTACAATGCAACTTTTTAAACTTTACTGTTTTGCATTTAATTGTAGTACCTTGTGGTGAAAGGGTTGTCATCATGTCATGTAATACTGAAATTATTGGCTATTGTGTAATAATTTTGTCACAGTTTATTGAGATATGTACTGTGACATTACAATTATGATTTCTAATTTGAAATACAGAATGCGGAAAATTAGCAACACAAAATGTCAAACACTACTTAAGCCTTACCTCTAATTTATGTCACACTGCCTTCATTGTCTGCAGTTGATGATTCTATGACCTCTTCTTCGCAGTTTGAGCTTGTAGTACCATTTCCTACAAAGTCTGTTGAGCTAGATGTATTTGCTAATGCCATAGACTTCCCACACACACAGAAAATATCACTCGAAATATCACTAAAGTTTCCTGTTTGCCTATTAAAAGGGCATTCCTTGTCGGTACAGGTCCAATCAGAAGTGGTAACATTAGCTAAATCATCGGTATAATCAGGATATATAGTTGGCGAGAATGTCTTTCTGTGTTTCGGTGACTTGCATGGTGACACATTGAGCACAGTGTGATTTTTTGAGTGACTGGAAGCATTTCGGAACAAAACCGCGGACGGCGAACAATGTCCATTTACTGGTGTCATGCCCACACTCAACGATCGGACTTGATCAGCCATTTTGGCACGTTCAGGAACAAGTTCAAAGCTTTTTGCCTTCGGTTGGCTTTGCACAGAAAGTCGCGCGGCCCGCAGTTCCATGGGGTCGCCTGTAACCTGAGGATTGTAATCACCATTAATATACTGATCACATACTTTGGCACCAATTATTTTTAGCTTATCATGAGCAGATTTGGCCACCTCCTTTGAACGTGGCAGCAGAGGACTAGGAATCGGACTTGTTCCTATACTCTGGAACTCCTTGTGTAATGATCTGAAGTCACTACTGCCAAAAGGACTAGTGCTTGCATTAAGTTTGACAGTTTCCACATTTGCATAGTTTGTTTTGTGAGCTCTGCCAGTTAGTGGACTATCACTGCCACATTGTTGGCTCACAATTCGACAACCGGCATCACTCGCCACAGACTGTGAGCGAATCTTGCAAGCCTCCTTTTCTTGTTGTTTGTTAAGAGATGACCATGGCACTGCGGAAAATCTGACTTGAGCAATTTCTGACGATGGTTCTCCCTGGTAATGTCCTAACAGAAGCGGTTCTCTGCCCTCCTACAGGAAATAAAACAAAGTTATAAAATTGTAGTAAAATTTTGTTTGAAAAGGACGTGTTTTTAGCATTATATATGTGTTGACAAATTAAGTAGTTGTTCAATATGGTGGTCAATATGGTGGGTAACGATTGTTTGGGTGGTAAATATGGTTACACAATCCTCAAATAGATGGAAAAAAAGACAGACGAATTGACTGACAGGCAGACAGGCAGGCAGGCAGACAGACAGACAGACAGACAGACAGACAGACAGACAGACAGACAGACAGACAGACAGACAGATAGGCCGGCAAGTAGACAGACAGGAACAAACAGACAGGAAGCCAGCCGAGAAGGCAAGATGGAAAACAAATCAACTGACTGCTAACAGATCGCCCGTCTTACAATTCCCTTGGATGACAGACTGGCTGACTAAGTGATTTACTTGCCGCTGAGTGTTACTGTTATTTCATTCATTCAGTTTCAGTATTCCATTTGTAGTTTAACATAGCAAGCTAAATTAGCCACAATTCAATTTCATAAAATTCCGTTACGGTGACTTGCCAGTTGATCTCTTTATATACTACTCTATCTGGCTGTTTATTTTTGCATCTTTAAACAGTGGTTAAAAATGCTTGACCGCTTCAATATAGTCAATATAGTATTTTTTGTTATTGTTAATTCGCAGTGCATTCAACATCACATTTCGATTCTCAATGGCGAAATGAGTGGAATAAAACGAATATTCACCAATGTTTGCATATGGTTATTTTAATAATTTTAGGGTAATAGCTGCATTAAAATTCAACAGCTTCGGCGAGATCGATACAGATATAAATGAAGTGTATAATGAAATGGAAATTAGATCGCCTGTGCAACAAGAGAAAATACGATAGTGAATATCAAAGGGTGTGGCAAAGAGACTGCGTGATGGCGTTATCACTTGCATGAAGTACCAATTTCAATATTTATGAGCCATACTGGCAGAATTTCCTATCAGTTCTCACAATTCTTAATACGAAAAAGCATCTGCCAACTAAAAACTCTGTTACAGACAAGTAGGAAGTGTAGTTTTTTCTGTTTTTAAGCAGAATAAGTGAGACACAATCAGAAAAACAGAAAACAATTTCGCCAATTTGTGTCTCATTTTAAATTTACGTACAGTTACCAATATTTATTTCCGTTACAAAAACGTGGCTTCTACTGCCATTAAAGTCTGCTGCAAACATTGGGCAAGCAGATTTTCAAAACATGAACAGACTAGTGCACTTAGTCGCAACATTCTTGTAAAGCTGACCACTGACCAGCTTTGACTTAACATCATCCCAATTGTACATTCAAGTGAGACAGAAATGTACATTCACCAAAATGTGTTCAATATTAGTTGAATTACAGCAGGGGTGCCGTTTTCAGAGAAGTAAACAGTATTGTGACTATAACATTTGGCATTTAATTTTTACTTCCATGCTATGCCTTGGGGAGAAGATTTCGAAATGATCAAGCTGGCCTTGTGAGGTTTAGTAATACTAGGTTAAAGCATTTTCTCATAAAAGCTTATGCGAACGAATTGCCAAATATCTTGTAGAGGGTGGCTCACATAATACAAATGATTCATAAGTTTAATAATTCAAGTAATGCTCCTCTTTGCTACATACAAGTATAAATGCAACTGTATACAGCTTCATTCTTACCTTGACAGAGTTACCAATGAAGTCCACAAGGTTTCCAAGACTAGTGGTAAGTCTTGGCTCACCCACAGCTAAACTACGCCTTTCTCTGAAATGTTCATGATAACCTTCTGGAGGCTGACTTTTGGTAAACGAAGACTTTGTGAACGAAGAATGTGGCTTCGCCTTCTGTTCTGCTTCTTCCTTTACAACAACTTCCACGCCTTCTAGCGAGAGTTTCTCATTTTGTTCACCCTTTACGTCAACCATGTTAACACTCTTGGCAAACACGTCGCGCAAATTCACAGAATGCACACTCACCATGCTGCCAGTGCGCTTTGCTTTCACTAAAGCCTCCCTGCGCTTCAAGGCTTTCTCACGCCTCATCTGATTTTTGTAAAACTCCGCAAAATTATTTACTATGATGGGGATAGGGAGAGCAATTACTAACACACCGCAGATACAGCACACGGTGCCTACGATCTTCCCCAATGTAGTCTTTGGCACAACGTCTCCATAACCGACCGTGGTCATGGTGATGCTGGCCCACCAAAACGAGTCCGGAATGCTTCGGAAGCCCTCCGCATTGACGTCCTTCTCCGCGAAGTACGCCAAGCTCGAGAACAACATGACGCCAATGGCCAGGAACATGAGAAGCAACCCCAGCTCCTTGTAGCTATTGCGTAACGTGAAACCCAGCGACTGAAGCCCGGTCGAATGTCTGGCCAGCTTGAGGATCCTGAAGATCCTCATGATCCTAAAAATTTGCACCACGCGGCGTACGTCTTGAAACTGGTCGGTGGTTTTTGTCTCAATGAGAAAAAGAGAGATGTAAAAGGGCATAATGGCCAGTAGGTCTATGATATTCAGCGTTCCTTTGAAAAACTTCCACTTGTTGGGTGAGGCCCAGAAGCGCAGGACGTACTCGAGAGTGAACCAGGCAATGCAGACGGCTTCTACGATCACGAGATGCGGATTGTCAGAAATCTCACCGTTGATGTCTGATTGTAGAGCGGGCATGGTGTTGAGCGTCAAGGCAATGGTTGAAACGACGATGAAGAGTATGGAGACAACAGCAATCACCTGAAGATAAAGTAGCGGCATTAGCAAAAGAGTAGAAACATTTTTGAAACTTTCAAACCTGCATAACTTTAGCATTTAAAAAATCAGCAGACAAAATGTTAGCAATAAACTAAGGAATTAGACAAATTTGTTAGACTCTATAGCATAAGCTCAGTGTGTAACAGAAAAACAGAGGGCTTTTTCAAATAAAGACACTCCGAGGCTTTTTATACCGAAAACTGTGTTTGAACATTGTTGTTTAAATTAGTTTCAACCTTGGTTCAGATGAAGGAAGGCGAAACGTTTGATGGCCCAATGAATAAGCTTTGAGTAAGCAAGCAAATAAAGCAGGCTAGTGTTTGAGTCATATATATTTTAAAATTTTATAATAAAGGGCTTGCCAAGCTGCCGAGCCAATGTTGAGCGTGGTAATTAATAAAAGGGTGACTATCGAAAAATTACTTCTTTCATTCGCCATATAGCTTTCCGGCTATTTATCCCGTTAAAGGGAAACAAAAGTCTATCCGTACTTGGCTAAAACGTCTCTGCAAGTTTAGCGTCTCGTCTTATGATATCAAGGGTCCTTGATAATCAGCGGCAAATGTATGATATTCTTTGGGAGATCATTACTACGACGGCAACCAAGTTTCTGAGAACTATTTCAGGACTAAATAGTTTATACTGTTTTAATCATCACTGGGAAGAAATTATAAGAGATTATTTGCGTTATTTGTAGAAAAATACCAAACTGAATACGTAGACAAATCTATAGTAACATAAACGTTACAATTATATTATAGCGTGGGATATATATAGGCTACGTTATCGACTTCAATGGTTACACACTATTTAAGGTTTCAATTTATTGCGCGTAAAGTAGTATTAATTCCATTTTCAATTTGTCGCACCATGAATTTTGTTAAGCGGAAAGAATTTCGATTACAGTCTTGCTGCCCTTTAAAAGGGAACTATTATTCCATTTGTGATGAATAAGTTAAATGAATTCTGCTACAACTTACTAATTCATTCTAGTCGTGAAACTTTTTGTGGATGAAAATTTCCGGAGCTTTCACGACTGCTATACAAAGATTCTCAAGCGCTGTGGGTACAGCGGAATTACTTTATTTCATGGATGCAGCTAATTTTCAAGCTAAAAAAATTTGCTAATAGTTTGCACTGCGCAACTGCCTTAAATAAAGCTCCGTCCACAAAGTGAGGCTTCCATCGACGGAATATCTGTCCACCTATAGGTATCACTGACAGCAGACTAAGTATAGCTTTATTTCTTGTAAAAAAATTTGATAACAAGTAAAACCAAATGATGATTTGGTAACGAAAGCAACCAGCTATAATGGTGTTATTATTAATATATTACAACCGCAGAAGATAGGATTCATCAGATCATGTCTGAAATTGAAAGTTCTGCACGCCAATAGAACATTCTACATATTGTTATCATATTTACCACTTTTGGTTAAAGTAATGTCGTTGTGTGTTACACCACCGCATGGATCAAAATTATATGTTGGACGAAAAAACATATTTTTAGGCTAGCCACGTGCGCTTATATTATCAATCACGCGCGATCGTTCTACGTAGTGCACGGTTTATTTTTGCTTGCAATTTTTGTTTGACACGTTATTGCACGCATTGTCTGGCGGCAAAGTGAATTAAACCAGAGTCATCAATCCAGAAAACACCTGCTCGCTCGCCATAATTACATTGGGGAAAAATAGCGCACAGAATCATAAATCGGGCAGGACATATTACTCTCTGTGGTTTCAGAGCTTTTCACACGCCAAAGAGAACGAGGAAAACTGTAAACATATCAGTCAAGTCAGAATGTAATTGCCCTGAAAATTTTTATTTTATGTGCAAAATATAACACAGAAGTTCCATATTGCCGCTGTTTAGAAAGCAGTAAACCAAAATCTAAGCGTTTAAGCTCAGTGGCTGTCTTAAAATTTTTCGTCAATTACGCACCAAAGTTAACATTTCCGTCATCTTGTGACATGTTGAAGTAAACACTAACCAAAGCCTGTATAGCGTACGTAAAACATTTTGTCAAAAGCAATGAGCTTTTTTGGTTAGCAATTTCGGCTCGGTAAGTGCTCATGGCCAATTGCGCAAAATGGACAAATCTAGGGAAAATATGGCAATTTCGATAAAACTGTGAATTCAGACGCACGAATATTAGAAGTATAAGAAGCCGCCGTAATGAGTAATTATTGCAAATCTAAGACGACTGTTGTTTCTTGTACACGCGTCAATGCTGTTCATACAGCTTATGGTAATTGTAGCTTTTGTCATTTACCTTCTGTTCCCGCGGCCACTCGTCTGTTCTGTTATTTGCTTCAGCGCTTCACTCACAGTATAGTACACATTAGCATGTCTTTAGTCTTGCTAACGCATTTGCTATATAAAGCTATATATTCATCTACATTGAAACAATACTCACATACATAGTGAATGACAATAATTACGTAAACCAACTCCAGAAAATGCCACTTTGGGAAGAAGAATTAAATCAAGCTTTACAAAGACAAACTTATTATGTTTTTGCCAACGGTCTTTTCAGATGACATTATGTATTTAATAATTTTTAGTATTTTTGTAAAATTACAGTCTTTACTACTTTCCCCAGTTTTTTATACGTAATTAAATCACCAGATCAGCGAGACTTCAAAAACTGAATTTTACGCAAGTGCCTTGTCAATAGTGTTTAATGCATGGTATCAATGCACGGCTTCAATTGTACTTGTTAGGTGCTGAGCATGATTCTGTTTGTTATGCACTCAAGAAAGCTGCTCAACTCTCCGATTCTGTGGAAGAGCGCAGGTAAACTACAGAGGTATGCACTGCAACACCTCTAACAGTATTTGCAGTGTGCAGCAGTCATTGCCAACGTCAGATTCATTTCACTGCTACCGTTTAACCATTGAGTGTTGAAGTAAACCTACGCAAGTAATGAAACAAGTACAGTACTAAGCCAAACTTGGTTTATGACGTGAGTGAATAAAGACTAAACATTGAATTCCCTTCTCCATTCATCTGCCGCAGACTTTTATGTTGGGTCTTAATTAGTTAGTTTATCGTATTGATCACTGGACAATAGGTCCAGCAATAGCATAACAATACGATAACAATTAACATAAATAGGCATGCATCCTAACTTGGCAAAATACCAAAAACGAAATGCATATAAAACTATAAAGTATAGACATGGGCATGTACAGACAAGTATAAATGGGCGTGTTCTAGGTTTCAATTTGAGTATTCCAAGAAGATAAGACATGACAAATAATCTTTGGGTCTAAATTCCATAAAGCGTCAACATCAATAATTGTCTGACCTGTGTGTTTAACACGTAAATTCTCAGTTACTGTACAATTACACATTACATGTTTTTCAGTTTGAGCACTTAAACCTCACTCATATAGGATTATATAGAAAATGTCATAATTTTAAAAATTACTAATGTTTCCTAAATTAAACTGATAACATTAATGCCCACCAGTGTCTAAAAAATCTTTCTATCTATATTCGGTAAAGAATAGCAGACTAGGTGACTTTATAGTCCTTTCGCTATCCTTTCTCTAATTCTAGATCTATATATTTTAACCATTTTCAAAATTTATTAGAGATTCTTTTATTAATCATGTTTTATTGTAACACTATAAAGAGATAAATAAATTGAAATTGAATTGAATTGAATTGAACTCACAAAGTTGCATTTCACGGTCAACATATTAGCAACGCCCAGTTTCCACTTGCAAGTACTGTGAAATATGTCTTACGCGAGAAGAAGGAATATGTGCATATTCAGAAATACTGAAATCTTCACGCAATTCCGTAATTATCAGACTGTGTGCTGATTCTGCATTGTCACCCCCTATGAGGCTATGTTGCCACTGTTCATTATCCTTCAAGTAATTCTGCTCCGGTGTATTTTTCCCTTGATTTCCTTCCCCTAACTTAATTTCAGTAACTGTTAACATCATTTTAATAAGACTTGAACATACACAGTATACAGTATAATGCATATAGTATTATAATTTTCAACACTTGTCGAGCTAGTCAGAAAGGCGAGCACTCTCATCAAACGCTGTCCGCCGAGACTTTACATAATTATACCTTTTCTTCATTTTTTTAGTTCTTTGTGGTAAGTCCCATCCTACTGTTTACATTTACGTGAGGCTAATTATTTGAGCCTGCGTCGGCTTGGCCGAATTTTTCTTTTCTATCAATAATTGTAATTTTTATAGCCATGAAGAATCGCTGCTTTTATGGTGCTATTCTATATACGCATTACAAACAGTTTTGTAATGTCACACACACAATGTATTTTGGCTTCTTGACAGTGCATTCCTTATCGGCAGAGATGACTTCAGTGTACTGAGTCAAACTGAAGTGAAATTTCAGTCAAAACGGCTCGTAAGAGAGATTATTGTAGCAAGTAAGTTCATGTTGCTGCATTTCCATTTAATTCCATGAAATGTTCGTCTGATTATACAATAAACAAATATAACACAATCACAAAATCTTTCTCTCTCTCTTTCTCTAAGAAAAACCAGGTAGCACTGTAAATACAACTGCCGTATTAATATTAACTAAAATTGCAAATATTAGTACAATTCAAGTTGGAAAACGAGTGAAGTATTTTTAAGTCAAGCATTTGTAGAACCCGTTGATTCTTTGCTTTGTGTCGACGTATGATTAAACGAAAAAAAGAGAAAGAAGAAGAAGGAAAACGACAACGGCAAATGCAACCACCATAACCATAATGACGGCAACAGCGATAATGAGAGCAATTACGACGATGACAACAACAGAAACAAGCAACAACAACAGTAACAGTCATAGTAGAAGCATTCAGCAAGAGGAACAGCAACAAACAACAACAACAACAACAACATCATCATCAACAACAACAACAACAACAACAAAAACAAAATTAACAACAAGAAGAACAATAGCAGCAGCAGCTGCTGCGATAATCCACCCAAAGCACCGCATTTGTAAATTTGAAGCCAATCAACAATGAAAATCTTACTGATTCTTACTGAAACATCTAAAAGAGTCTCCATATGTTTGAAGATATGGAAGCTAATTTTTAATGCACATGTACTCATGATGAATATATATTTCGAATAAGCTACTTTGAATAAGTACACTTGCCCCCGTAATTCATCGCCGTGCTATTCGTCTGCTAAAGCTGTGTCTGTTCTCAGTCTGCTGTTCACTAGTCGAGGTAACTACTGCCATTTCTTACAGCAACTGAACAACCACATTATTCTGTCAGGAAAGATATGCGCATAGAAAGGCAGGGAGAACTGTATACAATACTATTATTATACACTAGAGACAGTAGGATGCAAACTTGTTTATTGGCACGACGTGCAAATTTATGACAATAATACAGTAATCAGCGATAAATGCTTTCGGTCCGCAGAGAGATAGATGCTGCACTGAAAAATAGTAATAAACGTAGTAGCGGAATAAATCGCCTCTTGGACATGCTGATGTAACTAATGCAGTAGTTTACAGTACTGATTTTTGGTCAACAGGACCGGACAAATTACAAGCTTACATAAAAAAAATTTGAAGTACATTTACGTAGTATCATGTATCACCTAGCTTCAATAGGCAGTAAGTAAGTAAGTTTTCTAATCGCTTTTCGATCTTTAACATTCTTTACATTTACCTGATACGATTCAAATTTAAAGGAAGTTTTAAATTTACTATAAATGGATAAGTTTGACATTTCGTCTCATGAATTTTTCCACTTAGTAACATAACAAGCGTGTAACCTTGCTTCAGGAATATACAAGGTATTCATGACACTATATCGTTTTCTAATAGAACACTACATTAATATCAGATAGTATTTTTGTTAACGCTAGATGCAACAGTAAATTATATTGTTTAGACAAAATATAAGATTCCCTGCACAACTTATTATCCGGCAGTGAAACCAAACGTAACCAGTACTTAATGATCCTTATTTTAACTGATAGTTAACAGATATCTGCGCCATCCCCCCTAATACAGCTGGTGTGAGGGTTGAACTCTTCTAAAGTTTTTGCTCCTGACACCGATTTGTAATAATTTAAATTAAACATGCCCTTTCTAAGTCATCAAATTCTTTATGTCCATAAACGTTACATTCATAATCCAAGAGAGGTTTAACGTAAACATCAAACAACGGCATTGCTTGCCCGATGCTAAAATACCCACTTGTTTTTGCTTTACTGTGAACTGCAAATTGGCTTTGTTGTCTTGGAATATCATGTAGTCTACTGCTTTGTTGATATATCCATTTTTAGTGAAATATACTCCGAGATACTTATATTCAGCCCAGTGCTCTAACGTATTACCGTCATAAATGAAATGCACTTGTTCAGACCTAATTTTTTGTTTTTTAAATACTAAAGTCGTTATTCATTAAAATTAAATCATCGGCGAACATTAGCAAACATAAGGTAACAACAGCTAGTAAGACAGGATCTATTTCATCAAATGGCAGAAATTCTTCTAAATCACTAAGATACAATGAAAAAAAAGTTAACATAGGAGAAAGCAGACATCCTTACAACACACCCAAATTAACAAAAAACGCGTCCGTGACACCATGTTCCGTTTTTACACAGCTTTTGGTACAGGTATATACCGATTTTTGATTAATGCGCAAGACTTTAACTAATATACTTGATTCCTAATATACTGAGTTTGTATTTCAAACACCTTTTACCAACCGAAGCAAAGGCTTTTTTAAAGCCAACATATCAAGTTTTGTCAACAGTGGATTTTAAGATAAATTTTTTTGTGTACAGTCCGGCCGAAATCCAACTGTGGATGTAACTAGTTATGTAGGTAATTAAGCTTCCATAAATTCTACATGCTTGTTGTAAATAAATTGCTAATAAATAGAACGCCTGCGCCGGCCAGCTCATGTCCGTCTGCAACACGATATTGAAATAAGTGAATAAAACATGTCTAAACTTAGCAGAAAAGTGTCCAGGTAAGATGCCTTGCCTTTTGAGATCGTTAGTTTTCATCCAATGTGTAATTGCGTATATATTAAGATATTTACATTTACTATGTAAATGTACTTATAGCTACATTTCAAACGTATTTACTCGAACTATTAAGAAACCGTGATACTTTTTCAACGAAAAAGTAGAAGTACAAGTTACAAAAATACAAATTTTATTCCCCCAGCTGTGCTTAACGAATCTTTAATGCATCTTATAAATGAACTACTGTTTGGTTTTGCTTCTTAAATACTTTCATGATCTTTGTTGTACGTTTATCAAGAGCCATCACTTTTTTCATAACGAGGCACGTACTAAATGCTGCTCATTTGCAGCAAATAGGAGCTCAACTTTGAGCCTTAAGAGACCAAAATTTTACATAGTTAAAATGACACAATGAAAGAAAAGGTGACACTTACCTAAGTCATTCCAGTTACTAAAGTTGGCTGCGTATTGAACTACAGAATCTATCAAATTAATACATTCATTGTCAAAAAAACATTGCAATACATCAAGCAGGTTATCTCATTCTCGATAGCACGACAATTACACAACTGACATAATCGTTCATTAATACTATTATAATAATACTATTGGAGTTTCTGTTTTCGTTGAAACTGCCATTGCAGTTGTTCCTTTTTATCTTTTTGTTTAACAGACCCATGTTGAGAACATAGTAAATTTTCGCACCAGATTCTGTAAAATGACAGCCAACAGCTGTCTCTCAACAATTGTGCAACTTTGTACCTAGGTCTATTCTAAATAATTATTACAGTGGTACTGGCTTCTGCTTCCCGACGCTATTAAGCCATTACCATTGCTGTGAGCATCGTTAATATTAAATTATATATCACCCCGACAATTACTGAGTTTTGTCAGCCTGGTCGATATATTCAATCAGTGCACGCCTGTATAAATACATTCACCATATAGAGCACAGCCATGGCTTCATTTCTGCCAGCTGGCGAGTAGAAGTAAATAGGCTTCATTATCATGTTTAGTACAACATGTTTGATACACAAGGTGACGGGGCTAGGAAAGCAAATAATTAGTTGATTAGGCTAGGTGTAACAGAGAAAGAGAGAGAGAGAGAGAGAGAGAGAGAGAGAGAGAGAGAGAGAGAGAGAGAGAAAGAGAGAGAGAGAGAGAGAGAGAGAGAGAGAGAGAGAGAGAGAGAGAGAGAGAGAGAGAGAGAGAGAGAGAGAGAGAGAGAGAGAGAGAGAGAGAGAGAGAGAGAGAAAGAGAAAGGGACAGAGACCAGCGCACTGCTTGGCTACTGGGTCAAATGCAAACGACTTAACATTGTCCTATTATTCCGTGTATTAAGTGTACGTTCTAAAATTCATGGCACCCACACAAAGGGGTGGCAAAACTTTGACAAAATGAGAAGACTTTTCAGCATTTCCTACGTACATAGCCACCAATGCACATCAAATTAAAAGCATTTGTACATGTACGTGTTTGAACGTGAAAGCATAGCAGTTGTTGTGCTTTCACCGTAATATAACCTTATTGATATAGGCGTAATAAAGCCTAACCTAACGTAGACCCATGAATTTAAAATAACGAGACGGTTGTTTAAATGCACCAATGCCTAAGGCCTTCTCAACCCAGTTCACCTTAACCAAAAGTACAAAGTAACAGGAGATCTAAAGAGTCAACTTTACAAGTGCGTGGCACGAGTTCAATTACCGCACGTAACAAAATACTTGTAAAAAAGAAAGCTACCACGTTGCATCGAGCCTTTCGAGAGACGAGTGAGACGTTACACGACATTTGTAAATAAACAAAACGCTAATATCACTGAAAAAATACGCTTCGCTAGCTGTTCGCCTTCACAACTATTTAAAAGAAAAATTGGTATTTTCATTTGCCATTTACTCAAAAGTTTCACACTTCTTCTACGTACTCTAAAAAGCCTGTTAAGACATAGAGTTTCATACAAAAGGCCAATAACGCAAAAGCATATCTCACTGTCCTTTACAAAATTGTGTAAGTTTTAAAAAAGATTTTTTTATACATTTCGGCATACGAGATGATAACAGAGTGGCATTTTTGCTTTCCATAATTTTTTAACATTGAAAAAAGCAATTATGTATTTCCATGCGCTTAGGCTATTTACGTATGATGATGACCTACAGAAGTCTGAGAATTTCTCAACCAGATCGCTATTTCTGGGAACGTTTCTCTACGGGGAACCGTCAGACCCCTAGAAACATGCCATATTATATATTTCTTAATGAGGCCGACTGTTGTGGAAAACAACCATGTACCGCGTGCCACACCTGCAGTCGGTTAACCAGACTCACTAACTGGCTGGGCAATTTACCTTCACGCCCATAAGAAACCACTTATTATTATAGCAAGCAGGCGGGATTCCCAGAAAGCAGAACAATTCGCAGCAAGTGGATCTTCATTCAAGTGGAAACGTTCTGTTTTCCTCTGGCAAATTTTCTTTCGTGTCATCGTTGTTTCCCAAATTCTTTTTGGACGGCACTTTTCTTGCAATTTTATAACACGACATAAAAAATGTTGAAAGACAGACATTAACTGAATTTATTGTTGCATATTTTGCGAAATTGCAGAAGAAGTAATAATTTTATTTTACCAACTGCCGTGCGTACCTTCAAGATGCAGTTTACTTTTGGTCCGTTTCGACGAAATATTATTGAAAGCGACAGAAGATCGAGAAAGCTAGCAGTTTAATCGAATTCAATAGCACTTAACGAAGTTGTACGACCTGCGGTATATTCAACTACATACAGTTGCAGTATACATAATCTTAGACGCAGACTTATTTTGTCATATTTCAGTAGCTTTACGTATACTACAAAGTAAGCATGTGCAGTCATACATTAAAAAATATTGAAATTAACTAATTTTGTTAGGCGCGCAGAGTTTGGCAAAAAAGAAAAGAATTAATAAAATATGGAGCAATAATAAGTGCACTTATTATTGCCGTTATAATATTCCAATATCTTTGTTTCAGTATTAATTTTTGGTATGAATCAGTACTATTTAATTTTTGACAAAACTTTGATTTCCGATGTTTTGCAGCTCTTTGTTTGACTCAGTTTTGCAAGCCTAGGAATTCGTTATTCTGGCTTCTCGCTGTAATATCTAACATATGACACAGTATATAACATGTAATATGTGTGTAAACTTGCTACGGACATTGTAGCAGGTGTTCAGACTTCCAATGATCTACTTATTGAAGCAGTTGAACGATTATAGTCTGCACTTGCTTCCTCACTGCCAAATTCAGGGCATTAGTAACAATTTATGTCTTCCATTTAGTCACCGGAACCTTGTTTTATAAGGCGTCGTATCTAGAACTAGATCATTTGTATACTCTAGACACTAAAGTCTGATTTACATGATCCGACTTTCATCCGACTTTGCCGGCAAACAAAATCGGATGTTGGTGGATACAGTTGGGCCAGTGTCGGAGGACGTCGCCTGCTAAGTTTACACGATCCGATTTCCACCTGATTTTGTCCGCCGACAAAGCCGGGTAAAGCCCATCTTGCATTTCCGCGTGTATTTGTACATTGAACGATTGATATCTGACAAATTCGTATTGTTTGAATATTGCAATTTTGCAGTTGGTTTGCAAAGACATCCAAATGCCACAGTTTATAATATAATTGTTATGGCCATTGTTAAATGCCATAACCCCGCTCCCTCTCTCTTTCTCTTTTTCTCTTTTTCTTCATTCCTCTCTCTTATACAATGCATATAGTTTCGAAATAATACTAATAATTTTGTGACGGCAACTATGTTGTTATATAATATGCAATATATAATGTCGTATTATAAATGCACGTAGGAACACCTCGCTACAAATCATTACATATATATATATATATATTTATTTATCACAAAAAAGAGTTATAATAATCTGTCCCTCTCTCCCTCTCTATTTCTGCCTCAAATTTTTCCATCGGGAATTAACCGATGTCGAGTTCTGGATGGAATTCATTTGTACAGGCAGCCATAGTAACCATTCTAAACTAACATTTTACTGCGTAATAATTGTAATATTTCTTTAGGTTGTTTTTATATCTTACTCTCATTTATTTAAAATCACGTCACTATATTTTTGTATTACACTTTGTAAAAATTTGTGTTGTTGACTATTATTATCAATAAAATAAATCAATAAATATGTCGTACGACAAAAGAGCTGGTAGAAAATTTCCAACCATTTTTGTGACCAATTAATTCAGCAGCTTTTTAGCTTATAATAAATGTGTTCAAAACTTCCAACCATTCATTTGTATTTTGGAAACTAATTTTTTTCTGTATAAAGCAAAAACACAATAAAAAGTAGCTACTATCTTCGAAGGTCAGATGACTAGTATCCAATAATACATAGTGCAAAAAACTAGTCAGTTCCTCTAACAATGCTCTTCTGTTAAAGTTAAGTAGAATAACCTTTGCTACAAATGTAATGAGTGACACCCAAGCTATTTCACTTATTTGTCAGAAAAAGCTATTAGAAATACATGGCATACAATGTATCAAGAAGGGTACGAGAAAACCTTTCAAATATGGTTATTTTCGCAACGTGGTCTAAGCACAATGCCAACGTACTTTGAGTTCAGTAGCAAGAAACTCTAATGATGTCAGCATCATTTGATGCATTCAAAGTATTTTACGGGCAAAATATCAGACATACTGCGGAGGACATTCACGCCTTTTCCTGCTAGTTATTGCCTTCGGTTCAATAAATAAATAAATAATAACCACGTGTTATCAGGCAGGATGTAATAATTAACAAAATCGGTTTCCATCAGTGATCCACGGCTCAACAGTAAATATTTCTTCAGGTGATCACCGTTTTTTTCTCGGTATTTTATATCAACAGAACAATTCGCACATCTAGACATGTCTTTTCAATAAGTGCCGACTTCTGGGGCTTAACAAGATTAATAGATTCTGCACGCCGTCCAGCGAAACATGATAGCTAAGTTTATAGCAAATATTTAAAATTATTTTTTGCAGTTCACTTTTCACTTCATTCAACTGTTTGTTAATTATTTCATTTTAGGAATTCGTAAAAAGCCAATGTGGGAAACGAAACTTTGACCGCTTCTTCTTTTTGATGAAATTAGAACCAAAGAAACGAAGCGCACGTCTTGACTCAATGACAAATTTAGGCAAGTCACCAGCAGCAATGATTGCTATTTTTATTTGCTTTAATTTAGGGCCTTCGGTGAGAATGGAATTTTAGGGAGATTTGGGTAGAAGATGACGTCAAATCCAAAATTCGACAAAGTCTCCAACGAGTGCACAAAGATCTTTAGTTCTAAAGCGAGGCAGATTTTGAGTCCTTTTCTTAGTGAAAACGATGCCACTATATGAACACAATATGATGAAGACGATGGTGACGAACAGAAAAAACAGGAAGTGAAAAATGCAAGATTCAACACAAGTCAAGACAAAAAGCAAAACAGGCAACTTACCCGTGCAGCTTTGCTTGATGTGGGCTTCTCTAGAAGATCCCATATTTGCTTTTGGTAAGGTGAGCAAACACCATCGCCAAAATTTTCTTCCTCCCTCTCTCGCAAACTCTCTGCCTCTTTTCTCATCTCTTCATGTACGTGCTCCTTTCGCTGATGGAATTTGTGCTGACAGCATGGTTCTAGGTACAATTCATCAATGCCCCAGTATTCAAGATCATCTGAGAAAGACAAGACGCACATTTCTTCCACTAGGTGGAGCTTCCCGGTGCGGTAAAAATTCAAAACTGAAGCAAAGCTCCTGGGATGCCGGTCGAAGAAGTATTCATTGTCGATGAGTGAATAATCGTCACAGATCTCCATGATCTGTTCGTGAGTCTCGCATTCCTTGAGGCGTCCAAGGCGCGTTCTCGGAAGACGCTCAAGTGTTTTCCACAGCGCCTCGTGTTTGACGCCTCCGACGTTGATGATAACACGGCGGTTGACCGATCGGCTTTGTAGAATGGCAAACTCATCCGGACGGAGTTGTGTGACTGATTGCGACCACTTCCTGTCCAGGTATGCATCACCTCCAGCGCCAGTTTCACCCATACTCTCGTACTGACAATCAGGGGCAAGATTAGGGTCACCAGTGGTCGCCCAACATGAAATCATTTAGTTGATGTTCCCAAAATTGGGTAGATAAACTATAAAGTCAGTGGCGGCCATGATCCCCCAAACATGGCCATTATCTGAAAGAGCTACATCATCAAAATGGAAGTGCAAAATGTTCGTGATTCTTACACCTGAAAAATAGAGAAAACGGTTTTTTATGTAATTACAGTTTAAATTCAGCGTTAATCATAAAATAATATGGCAAAAAAGGTAAATTTATTGATAGTATAGCAATAAATGAGTTTTTGTAAGGAATGTTCGTGAGCATGCGCGCGCAGCGACCAATCAACGAATGACATCCGTCGTCTTGTCGAAAATCACCCATTTGCCTGCTGTCCCTGGATGTGAAAACCCACCCTCTCGTCACCAATTACTAAAGTAGGAATGTAATGTTTGTGTGAACTTTAGGTTTAGTTACTTTTAACATTGCAGTTTTTTTCCTGTGTAATGTGGAATTTTTATGTATTATAAAGTACCATTGTATATTGTTAAAAACTGCTTTACAAAGCGTTTGGTATAATTTTGTAATGTACTGTAGTATTGCTAACCATGCTTTATTATGTTTGTCATCATAAACGCAAGCAATACTGTGCTTAGTACAGTCACGTATTGGCTGGGTGGTTATTTGGGTGTGCCCCACCCTTTTACCTTGCAATATTGAATATACTGTCATCTTAATAAATGACCTCATTTATCAACTCATTTCATTCTTTGTGCTTTTGCAAAACACTAGCAGGTTCAGCCAAATTTACCTTTAGGTCGGTTTTATGAACATTAGCTTACAAAAAAGACATTATCGCGACATATGCGCAACAGATATTTCTTAGAATGTAGCCAATTTGGCATTGCTGGTGCGCATGCGCATGTGCATGTGAATAGATGTTGACAATATGTGCTCTCTTAATTATGCCAAATTTTACCACAATAGGACAGTGTTGATGTACGAATTTTATATCTTTTTGATTGTGAACAACCAGAAAATTCAAAAAAATTGGTTCAAGAACTGGATATTAAAGAGCTCTGGTGATGTCGAGGAAAATTTGTCGATATTTATTTATATATCATGTAACAATGACTAAAACTGAGCTGGAGAACCAATTTGAACCCTACAGCTAAACGGCCATTAAGGCCTAATTACTCTATTGTTGGATATCCAGTCTAAGTATTGAACAAGTCCTGCAGGCCATATTGTGGGAAGACAGACAGTTGAATAGCCAACAAATAAACAGAAAAAGCTGTGAGCTGTGTAGAAAAATAGACACGTCTATTAAATTAAGGAAAATAGTTGCAGTCACGTGCGATAAATGTATACTAAGCACTTGGCGCAACACGCGTCAAATTTAGACCTTCAGAATATTTCGACTACAGAAGATGGCGCGACATACGCAAATGAGCATACAAATGAGGAAGACCAGAACTTCCAACATTTTTCATTAGACATAGAACTAGACATCAATTCTTTGACGGAGCTAAAAGCTGAAGCAATACAGCTAATACAGAAGGAAAATACGGTTGAACGACCTTTAAGTGCAGTAAGGCAGTAAGTGCAGTTACGTGGAGAAACAAATTGTAATACTGCTACGAAGACCATAACGAATATGACAGACATGCTGCAAAAATCGTCCAAAAAGTAACAGACCTAGCTAAGAACACGAATAGATCTAATTTATCATATAGCGAAATTGTAAAATCTACTTCCTCGCAAAGTATAAGTCTTTCCAAATCTATGCAACCTAAATGTAAAGTCTCTATGCAAGTTCAGTATGACCCACAACGAACAGTTGTCATTGACAACGTCAAAGACAAGTCTTTTGTAAACACTAGTGCATACATTAAGAAAAATCCAAGTAACTATTATCCCAGAACCAAATTCGACGTGGCTATCAGAACAGCTAAAGGGAAAATTCAATTACAATTAAGGAACAAAGCATCTGCTGACGAGTTAATAGCAAACTGGAAGCCAAATTATTTAGGAACCAAATTATTAACCGGAAGCCTAATATTCAGCATGTTGGTCTTCTAAGAGATTGCGATGTGACACTGACTGATGAAGATGTTGCTAGCGATATAGCAAGATATTATGATGGTGTGAAATTTGAACGCTTCAAGCGTAAAGATGCCTACATATATCCATTAGGAAAACTGATCTTTCGTTCTAGAGATGAATTGGAAGAGGCTATAGACCAGGGTATTCCTATAGGTCAAATGATGTGTAATGTGGAGGAGTTGATAATGAAGAATAAACCAACTCGCTGCTACAAGTGCCAAGCTTTTAATCATGTTGCAAAGTGGTGCAACAAAAATACCAAATATGGGAAATGTGCGGGTGATCACGAAACAAAGTCGTGTGGCGTAACTGCATGTAAATGTGCAAATTGCGAGGAAGATCATGCCGCTTGGGACAAAAACTGCCGCGAATACATAGCAGCAGAAAGTCGCCTAAACTCCTAATATGGCTTCCACATCTCAACGTGCACAGGCTGATGACGCTAACCAAATATCTTTCAACAGTGTTTCCTTACCTGATTTTCTCGACACGAACCTGCTGAACATTCAAACTCTAGACAATGAGGATCATAACTCATTAAATCATCAATGTATTACGAAAAGGAAGCTCTTAAAGAGAGATTAAATAACAATGCCCAAAACTTCGCAATTTTGCACTTCAATACTGTGTCGCCTGAACGCTAACAAACATGAATTATTGTGTGAACTGCTGAAGGACATTAAAAATCGGTAAAACTTGTAGGAATTTCAGAGACGAAGTTTTCTGGCGAAACAATAACTAATACAGACATTAAAGGTTATCCTATAAGTAGTGAATTACGTGATGTTTCTCCTACAGCAAGTGGGGGTTGTTGTTTTAAAAATATGTGATCTAGGCCTGACCTAAAATTATGTATACCGTTTTGTGAAAATGTTTGGATAGAAATATCACAGCAAGCGCTGAAAAAAACTTAATAATGGGCTTGATATATTGTCGTCCTCGGACCCTAAAACAAGAAATTGAGAATTTGACAAATTTGTTAAGCTCTAATCTCAAAAAAATTAATAGCGAAAACAAAGAATGCTATATTATGGGTGATATGAACTTAAATATTCTTGACTATGAAACTAATGAGGTGATTTTTAACTATGTAAATATGATATGGTCAAACTCCTATAAGTCATTAATTACGAAGCCAACCAGAATTGTGGCAAACCAAAACCCGTCATATCTAGACCACATATACACAAACAACCTTCAGTTAAAAATTGATGCTGGAATAATCCTTTATGATATAAGCGACCATTGGGGGTTTTCTGTGTTTTTAACAAGAAAAATTGTAATGATTCAGTTAATATGCCTATGTATATTCGTGATTTCAAAAGGCTGTTCACAACAAATTTTGAAAAACGACATATGTATCTCAATGGCAGAATTCTCTGCTGAACTTCAATTGATAGCTGATCCTGAAGAAATGTATAACAATTTTCAGGATAGGATAATGAAAGCACTTGTTACGGTTACCGAAATCCCTCATATACTGCTATCCTACAATGGGCTCAATTCCTCCTTGGGCAAAAGAACTTTAATTACAACGTTTTAAAAAGCTTATATTTGATTTATTACTAATACGTTACCTAACCTACTGATTGGCATTTTTAAATACGTCTAATCTCATTTGTCTGTATTATTATCATTAATTACTTTTATAGCTGAATATTGTTTTAACTTTGAGCTATTTTGTATGTACTACATGTGTTTGCGCAGTCTCGGGGTGAGTCTCGAAAGCTCACTCTCCTACTCTCCTCGAGGCTGATTTGTACAATTTCCAAACTGTTAATGTTTTTATTATTGCATTGTTATTTTCATTATGTAAATAGTTTAATGTTTTGTGTTCAAATCAGCCAAATAAAGAATTATTGAATTGAATCTACATTTTTCGACAATTACAAATAATTATTACTTATTATTTATTACAGCAATAAAAACCTTAATATTCCAAGATATCAAACAAGTGAGAAAAATCCAGTGCAACAAATGATGTGCACACGAAGCTATGTATACCAAAAACTGGAAGCAGTATGGCAAACGAAACCTTATTAAAATGATTTCCGACAGTTACTTATTCATTTAATACCAGACCCAGTGTTGCTTTTCTTCGGTCACTAAACACATAAACACACGATAAAACCCTAAAGCGAGTAACAAGAGACATTTATCATATCGCGCAATTTCTATAACTTTCGACAAAATGTAACAAATAATCTGTTATAATGTTTTGCAAAGTATTTTCGTTTTTGCGTTTTTCATAAACTGCTTGACAGATTATTGTTCAGAATAACAAGTTGTAACCAGGACCTAGTTCGAATTGCTTCTCCACTTTAATTGAAAAAAGCATTTGTGTTTCATTTAGGTTACCATTAACAGAAAATATTTCAAGCTTAGAAACTTATTTAGCCCGTATAAAACTAATCCGTACAGAGTGGTTACTGTTAATTGCAGTGACTCAGGAGGCTCCCACAGAGCAGCTGAAGTGACATAAGTTTGAATTTAATTAAACACGAACAATTATGGTGAAAATGATATCATAAATTTGACGCCAGACTATATTTCCCGGGAATAATTTGTACTTGTTGCTACCATATTTTTGTTGCCAACAAACGATACAAGAATTATGTAGCTGCCATGAAGAGGATGCACAGCAACAGAATATTTTGGCCCTGCTCACGCCGATGACTACAAGGAGGATAAGCAGGACAATTTTGAATTGTGGCAATATTGATGATGAAGTAGACATAGACACAACACAGACATAGAAAGAAAAGACAGGCATAGATATGGAAAACTTGCACATATGAATGGGCATAGACATAGACATGGGCGTAGATATAGACAGGCATATATATAGATGTAGACGTAGACATAGACATAGACAGTACACACAGACAATAGTGACGTAGATTGTGATAGATATAGAAATAGACAAGAATACAGGCGTAGACATATACAGATAGGCTTAGTTAAAAACACACATACACTGTCCTCTCAAAGTATGTAACAATAACAAATTCAAATACAGGAAAAATGTCACGTTAGCGGTAAAGAATTAAAGGCGGTGAAAGACCATGTGGTCATTATTCTGCCACTCTAATTCATAGATTAATAGAGTTTAGTACATGTTAAGTGGCATAGATTATGCGAAATTATGTTGGTTGCCTGTTGAGAAATTCTATTGCTGAATTGCAATTTTCTTCTGCGGGTATGATGATGACGATGGTGATGGAAGTGACGGTGAAAATGATGATGGTAGTCGTGATTATGATGAGGACAACAACAATGACAGTAATGATCACAACAACAAATATTTAGCAGATTATCGGCAAGTCTAGCTCACAAAAGCAGTTTTTCAAGATGGCATATTAAATCAGCTACGTTCAAATGCATATATATCTTTTTTCAACTAGGTGTTAACATTCAGGACAAATACGCCATCGGAACAGATAAGTAGTGGTTTGTTGGGCGTCATCGACAAGCTCCTCAACGTTCTTGATGACAATCAAGTCAATTGATGATATAGAAATGGCAATGTAGCTGAAAACGGCAGCTATGACCAAGGCGATGCATGTAGTAATGCATCCATAGCACACGTTGTCTAATATTAAATTTTCTCGAACTTTATTTACTCTAAACTCATCAGTCATTTGCTAACGCCTATAATTAGTTGCCTCTCCAGATGCTGCTGTGGTTTTAAGGCGATGTTGCCGCTGGCTTTAAAATTGTTAACATCTCCCATCTTAATATCACTTTGAATGTGTCAAGAGCTTTGAGCTCTTTTTACTTCTTGCAATTTTAATGGCACAGCCAGGCAATATCGCACGATAAGTTTCGAGAGTTGAAACGCGCTTTCAGCCGCCAGATGTCCCCGTGCAACTGTACGCATGAATAAATAATGGGCGGGAAAACTGTATAATTACTTTTATGCTCAATTCGTGATCTAAGGAGTCAACACATATAGTGCATCATAGCAAACTATACGTGCATAAGTTTCTTCTTGCCCTTATTGCAACTTCATAGGTGCCATATATTGTAGCATGAAGGCAATATGGCCCCACCAGCAACTTATTCTTGCTTTATATACTAATATGCAAGTCCATGGTTTTAGCCTTTAACGTATCAGTAAAATATGAATTTAATTTAGTTTTAGAAAAAAAATCAGCTTTCTCAGAGTCCACAGAAAAGAAGAAACTCCTGAACATTTGATATTTTGTTGTAGATTGATAAACGAAGATAACTGCGTAACGGAATTTCATGTTTGAACTAGAGAGAGAAATTAAGTGAAACGAACACTCATGAATGTAAAATTATCGTAAATATTGTAAAGGAAATAAACGTGAAAAAACTATTAGAATGATGATAAATAATACTGCAAATATTAGTCTGCATAAATGTTTTGTTTTCTTTTTTGGGTAAAACATCATTGTAAGGTAAATGTTAAGTATGGTAAAACTTCTGAAAATTGTTCGAATTTTCATGCATTGTTCATCATAACCTTAGGCCTTCAGCCATTTAACAGTTTAACGAAATAAACAATGTTGTATGGTAAAACTTATGAAAATTGTTCGAATTTTCGTACATTGTTCTTCATAACCTTAGGCATTCACCCATTTAAAAGTTTAACGAAATAAACAACGTTATAACGTGTTTTCGTAAAAATCTTCCCTACAAATAGACAGTTGTGAACGACTTTTTTCAAATAAAGATTAATTGTTATCACAGAGCCAATCAGGCCCTTATGAGAGGAAATTAAAAGGTGATAAATAAATCATTTGCTTACTTGTTTACTAATGTCCAAAAAAGGCAATCAATACTTATTTCAAGCAATAAAAAGCTTAGAAATCACACGATAACATTCTTGTCTGAGAGAGATTATTTAAAAAAGGTATTGCGCATTTTAGCAACAATCTCAATCAAGAATTGTACTTTTTGAAAGAACAAACATCTTGTTAATTTAAAAATTCTTTTTATAAATTACTTTTCTTTTTAGAAATGACATTTTTATGGACATTACTACGTTAAGCTGATTTGCTTTTCTAACCTACTGTGTTAAAGTTATAAACAAACGAAGAAACAAACAAAACAACGAACATACAAATAATCAGGCAAACAAACAACAAACCTTTGGGTGTCAAAGCTAATTCTGTTTAGGTGTCCTTTGACGTATCATTGCCGTTCCAGACTCAAGCTAATCAAGAGGCTGCTTAATGAGATGGACTCTATGGGAGGGTTGCCTTTCCTTCCCTTTTACTTAATTACGAACCTGTTTGGTAATTATTTTAGCAGATTGTAATTTTTTCTAGAATTTGTTTTTATATTTTATAATGTGTACATTATATAAAAGTGAAATGAATAAATAAATATATAATCGATTCAAAAGAAGATAGGGAACCGGCCAGGGAGCGAATTCCATATAAATGATATCAGGCGTGCTTACGCATCAGTACCAGATTATAAGGCAGGTGGGGCATTGGAAATATACTTGTATGAAATCGTTGAAAAAGCATATCTGACACGAAATATGTGAGGCCCTATCAAATTCATCGTAAAAAAAATGAAAGATAAATAATGACAACGTACCGGCGTATTCACGTCAATCAGAAAGCAGTGACAGAACTATCAAGGCACACTGCAACTACTTAAGAGAGGCATTAAATGAAAACGTATGATTGCCAAATTCAGCAATGGCAGCAGTAGCTTCGGAAGCTGACAACCTTTGCTTTATACTAAAGCTGAGATCGATGCAATAGAAAAGCCATTAGACACAAAGGCGAGAGATTAGCACAGATAAATACGTTAAGAATTCTGGCGTTGAGACAGATAAATACGTGCGCCAAACCAATGAAACACTGGAGGTCACTGCAGCAAAAACCACGACAAAACGGCGAAGAACATTCGTCAAGAGAATTCTGAATATGGCGCTTTCATTTAACTTCAAAAACTTGAATTTATTGACCACTAAGCTTAGCCACGCATGTTAAGCGAACAGCAAACACATTTTCCGGTCTTATGTCAAGTACAAATGTTTTCATTTGAACTCTCTCTTGGGTTTCAAATTATTTTCGTCAAAAGTTCCATTTAGCATTTCCAAAATCCATTTCTCTTAATTGAGCAAGTTGAGCGTTTCAGAATCGCGTATATGTGCCTCTAATTTTTAGCCTTTTCATGCTTATCACTGATTGTGGATTATTTAACGTCCGAGTATTAGAAAAGATATCCTTAATAAAGTAATTAGGTTACTACGTTTAGTTATTATGCTATAAGGCAAGTGAGTTACATATACCAGCTCAATAAAAGCTTCAGAAAACCTTACTTGTGCAACTTTAGGAGTCAGGAAAAAAGCTTGTTAGCTACTCGATAGGTAACTACTACGCAAGCTTTCTTGGATCTGATTCAACGGCATGTATCAAAGAAAATTCTACAAAGAATATTTATCGGAGTGACAGTGATATTACTGATGAAAGGCTAAACTGCACAATGGTATGTCGATGAAACGCTGCAAAATAGGAATAATAGTAAGCTTTTAAGAAATTTTTAAAAAAGAAAAAGAAGACTATAAAAAAAGAAATGTGAAGAAGGAAATCTAGTTATTCGTAGTAGCGACATAAACATAATCTGATAAAGATATCAGTGCTTTGGAAAGTAAATAAAAATATACAATATTGTGGTTTTAATAGTAGCTGCAAGTTTTTACTTGGCACATTGAAAGTGAAAACCAAGCAGACTCCTACCGTAATCCAGAAGATCTTTGGCCAATTTTTCAAGCCACTTTCTGCAAAGCTGTTTAGAAGGTTTCAAAAATGTCACAAAAGTTAACGTAAAATCAGTGATCACCAGCATATGCTAGTTAGAAGGAAACATGTAAAGCAACTGGTACAGCTAATTATACGCGAGAGTTTAGGCCTGAAGGCCCTTTAAGATGAGCATTGTCAATTTGGTGCGATGGCTGGTTAAAATGGCATCATGGCAGCACTCAGATTAATGAAGAAGAAACGGCGCTGCAGCTGAGGGAATATGGGCACTGAATAAAATCGTTAATAACTTCTGGACATCAACTCATATTGAAGCGAAGTTTAGAGAGACCCAGTATCCCCAGGGAATACTGGTGCTGTGTTGTCGGCAGAAATGTGCTGATCCAGAAAAGGAAACTTTTTGCTAGGTCGTTCAAAACAGCAAAAACGACAAAGAATTTTTTCTAAAAGTAGTTTCTGGAGCATCGCTATGTGTTTACTGGCAAAACCGTGATAGCTATTATCACAAGGTTTTTCTTCGCACCCATTAGATAGAGGAACCTCCATCAGTCTGAAAAATTCGGCAGAAAAGCTTGATTGATTTGACGGATAAGCAGATTTTGTTCAAAGATACAAAATTCAAGCGGATTTGCTGAGACAAGCAAGAAGACATATTTGAAGGGTACGACAGTGAAGAATTGCATGGCTTTCGCGGCTGCATCTAGTACTAAGTGAGAGAAATGATATGATGGTACCAAAGACGCCATGTAAGCATTCTTGAGTTTGGTAAATGGAATTTAATTATTGGACGTAAAGCTTTTGTCACACGACCTACTTCCTGCACAAAGTAGAACAAATTTGCAGCTGTCAGGCCAATCATTAGACGTTCGGGACAATGGTTCGTTGAACCAATAGTCTCCTCTGTACAACAATATGCATTCAAAGGTTACTTAGTGACATTAGGAATGCCTCGAATGATGATGCAATTACAAGTCAGCTCTACCAAATTATCATTAGAATACTTATTAAGCCTTTAGTGCTCCGTGTAATAAGATATTATTGTCGTGGCTCATGTAGCATTTTTCTTCCCATGGAAAATTCACGTTGATTTTTGACGCTGAATAGCATTTTAAAGCCTTTGGGAGGTGTAGATTGTAAATTTACAATTACAAAGGTAATTACAAAGTATCAGCTTTTTGTAAACAAGCATACGTTCAAAATTAAATTCAATAATTCGTTCAAGATGGCTGCCGACGGTTCAACCGCCTATAGTCTTGCTTCTGATGTTAAATCAATTGTTCAAATATCTACTTATTAGTTATATAATCTGCTGTTAGTTTCCGTAAACGAGTCAAGCTCATAGTGAAATATCTCCTTGGTTAAGCCCATACCCGACCCCATCTCACTATCCCTCGCTATTTTACTGTATATATAAAACGACATATTGCAAGGCAGTGAAGGCACAACTCTTTATCAAAAATCAAATTTTGGTTCACATCAAATGCCAAAGTGCATTTGAACATGACTGTTCAATTTGCTTTCTTGAGAGTTTCCGCGAGATATAATTCTTTACACATGCCAGCCTAAGGTCACATTTTAAGCCGCAACCAAACTCACATTCCAAAAACTCCACGACTGCTTAGAATATCGAGGCACTTTCATCGAGTATATACCACAATGCCTACTGGACCCCTAGGCCCCTTCAAAAGTCTTTTGAAGGGGTCTTGCTGGATATTAGGCTAGGTGATTATCTACAAGCTTGACAACTTTGATTAAGCATAACGTTGAGTCTTCGGACGCTGGCAAAAATGATGTCAGGAGATTTTCTTTAAAACAAATCTCATAAACAGAATTCCCGGGGGATGAGTTGTTCTCTAGTACCAAGCATTTACCCTTTCGTACTAAAAATGCGCCTGAAGCGTGTCGAAATTGCAAAAAACATGAACCTGCAAAAAAGACAAACATAGATTCGTATACTCTGCGTCGGCTCCACTGCAGTTATGATTTACAAGACTAAAATTAGGCGCGCGTTGAGGTATAACAAGATCTTCAAGCGAGCAGCTTCCGGCATCGTGCGCAAAATGCCCATAGTTTAAAAAATACATTAGGGGGTCGCCAAAAATCCGTTTTGTACTACGAAAATACGCAGGAAAGCAAAAATTATGATAAAAAATGAAACAGTGCATGGTGGGCAAACAGGGAAAGTGTTCCATTGTTGTTGTCAAATTTGGCTTTATTATATATCTTCTTTTCCCCGAGATTAATAATTTATTGAACGTTAGATAATAACGTGTAGCCTTCGTGTAGTTAATGATATTCTAATACTCCAAATTTTTATTCTCTCGTTGCCGTCCTCCGTAAGACAAAGTCTTAAAAATTTCAGTGTAATCAAACCACAGATAATGTTGGAAATTTTTATTGAAGATGTTTATTTTCTTCGAAGCAAGTCCTGACCATGCTACGCTATGTAAAATTTAATGTGTAACCTAAAATTAAGTTTAACGCATCACGACTCCCAGCTTATCATAATTATGATCGCAACAAGTACGAGTATAAAAATTCTATAAACAGAGGAACCTACAAATGATCTGGCAAGCTCATATCTTCATATAAGTCTACTTTAACCAGCTACAATTTCGCCATTCCTCACACACGAATTCATTGTATTCACGAGTAATCATCCCGAGCTTATAGGCACTATGTTGTCAAGATCAATACGGATAAATCACGGTTCAATTTGTTAGCGGTAGTATAACCTTACAAGAACACGACGGTCGAAGTACAGGCATCGGCTATAACAGTGGTATCGCCAGCATAAACACTAGCATTTTGTGGTTTCGCAATTTTGCATTGACAGAGAAATTTAGCGAACAGTTTAGCGGATAAAATAGCGCAATCACTCACCACAGTTTCCATAGAGCTAAGACGCTGCAAGAGTAATAAATACATGACAGAGATGAATGAGCAGACCCAGTGCTGCATGTGACTAAACCAACACCGTTGCTTTAAACTGGCCAGAAAGCTTAAATTGCAAAGATTGACGTCTTCTTCGCGTTGCGTGTTTTCAATGTAAAACCCTCCAAATCGATACAGATGGAGAAAAGAGAAGCGACACACGGCTCCACAATCCACACTCTCTACAGCTGCATCACACAGTGCACGATGAAGCCATCGGCTGGCTTCTGTCGACTATTTTAACCGTTGTCATGGAAATGGGGACGTTTTTCCCAACGCCTGGCAAAATATAAACAAAATTTCGGCTTTCCATCTAAGTAATCAAGAAAGCATCTCGAAGTGGCAATTTTAAATAAGTCCTGACTTGCAGAAAGTTCTTAATGCTGAGTGTAGAAGAAAACGCGTTTCATCCATAACGGCATTTCGTTAGAATATGATTTTGGTAGAATATCTGTAGAATAAAATAGGCGATTTAATGAATAATTAGACGAATGAATAAATGAGTGAAAAATGATAGAATGAATGAATAAATGAAGGAAGGCATGGATGAATAATAAATGAATGAATTAAGAAACAAATTTATGAAAAAAAACGATTTAATAAAAATCGAGCAAGGAAAGCTTTCAAAGAAGTGAAGAAAAAGAAGAAATGAATAGTAAGCTACCCCGTAAGAGTCATGCGCAATCTAACTCAAATCCACCACCTGCCTTTCATAGCTACATAACTCACGCGTCAAAAATAATTATAAGTTGATTCGATCGTTAAAAATCAGTTATTGAAATCTGAATCATATTAACACAGGTGTCATCCTAGTTAAGCAGCAGCAAATTTAGTAAAGGATTTGGCAACTTTCGGGGAAAACTACTTTTTTCTGGATGCTTTCATCTATCAGTACTGTGTCCTTCTATGTACGTTGATGAGGAAGGATGTATATACGTCCGTACCTGGCTCAGATATCTTTCTCGGTTCAGTATATCATCTTAAAGAATTACCCTTAATATTTAGCTTAATTGTTGGCTGTCAGATTTCGCTTTGTAGTCTACTAAGCTTAGATTAGGCGCATAAGTAGTCTTTTATGAAGACATTAATTTTTTTGTAGGTAAAGTTTTGTCTCTGAGTTCGTAAGGGATGGAATTTACGGATATATCTGTACTCCTATTAAGCTATTCTACTTTACAAGATCTCGATTTTGAAACCGTGCAATCACAGCTGCGCCATCTACACAAGCCCTTAGAGAATAAGTTGGTACTATTATATTTTCATATTCATATTCAGGCGTATAGCAGAGACACGATAATTACTATAATAACTGTAATAAATGCACAATTTTATTGTCATACTGGCATTTTAGTGAGTTTTCTAAATGAGTTTACGCATATCACGAAATGTATGTCAGACAGCCAAACGAGGCATTGTTTTTCTACCATATACGTTAAAACCGTTGTTTCTATTGTGAAAATGTAATGTTAAAGCTGCAATGGCAAACGCTTAAAAAGAAGTGGTTAAAATTAGGTCTAAGATAGCAACAAAACTTAACATTAGAAAAGATGGGCGTACAAATATAAGTGCATTTTCTACAAGCGATGGAACATGTAACTAGGCCTATCTGATGACGTACTTGAATGATGATGGCTCACTCCTTACGTTGATGGAACCTCGAGGAAATACGTTTCCTATTTCCCGTCGTATACCGATGATATTTTTCCAGTCACCGTCGAAGTTCAGGATGTGCATTTGAATAACAGAACTTCTACAACTTGAATAGCTATAATTTAATAATTTAGATTTTACGATAGTGTAAAATTATCAGCAAACGATTTAGTTTCATGCAGGATTGTGTACTTTTGTACATGGAATTGATGTAAATGTATGAAAATGTATAACACGAAAAGACAAGAATGCAGAAATGCAGAAAATATAGGCGAATAAATTTACAGTGTAGTGTTTTTAGATGAATTTTTAGCAGAATCTTTAAGTTGTGCGTCTGTTTTTCACCAAAAGATTTGTTGATCGATTAAACGAGTTGCCTAAGGAATTTGATCATAAAAAATCGACTTGTTCGTGGAAAAGTGATCCTTGAAATGACGCCACAGCGATGTTCTCTTTTTTGTATGACCGCAACCGCTTTTTGGTCGACTGTGATGGTCATCATGCAGGTCACTGCGGCAACTACAATGACCACACAAAATGATACTCCTGCGAACGACACTTCAGGTACATATAACCTAGGTGTATTAAGGTCAACCGTGATGAACTTTGGACTGTCTTAATGACTGGTGATACGGTGGTCTAAAGCATCTGCCTTGTAAGCAGAAGCTCCTTGATTTCATATCCAGGCGGTATCCCAATTTTTTCACATTTCCTGTCTTTCAAGTTTTGTAACAAAATTTAATTACTTGCGAGTTTGTACTATAATCAAGGTCTGCTGTTTTATTCTGAAAGCAGTTCAGGGCTAATTAGGCCCTTAGTCACAACGAAGTACGTTATTTGATGAAGTCATGTCGTCCAATCATTGGTAAAGTAAAATGGATGGAGTTCTACCGAAAGCCTCAAAATAAAACAATTGTAATGTAGTGGTTGAAGGTTTTGTATAAAGGCCCAAAAAGTAGCAGCGTACTACTTCGCTTTTGTAATATAATTGCAAAGAACAAGTATGAAAGCAATCGTGTCGCCCACTTTAATTTAATGCTACAAAGATCACAGTAATTCTCCCGACCACAAAAATTATGACTAGAGACAGTAAAATAACACAGACAGAACAGGAAATTAATTTAAAAATGATTTGTTTCAATCATCAGTGTAGTTCAAATTAAGGTCTTCTATATATAAAAATATTTAAATTAAAAACAATGCCCATTTGTCTCTTCTTGATACTACCTCTTGATACCATGATACTTGATACAGTAATAACTCTGTGCAGTTGAAGTTTATCTGTCATTAATTATCAGCATATAATTACTTTTTAGGTTATTGACGTGACGCTAGCGACTTGTGAACCCAGGTGACATTGCATGTCAGTAGTATGGTGCTGTAGCTGCAAGGCTACCCGATATTGTGTAGCATATTTTTGTGTCTCCCGACACATAATATGACCTTCCATTTCAGTAGTATAGCTTTGTAGACTGCACCTCACACGCCATTTGAAATTCAACTCTATCTCGCAATAAACTTCTGTAAATTGTTTGTATGCAAATGCATGATTGACCCATCAAATTAAGGAGTCAGAAGAGTTACAATAAGCTACTACACTCCAGCAAATTATTAGTTACAAAATAATAGTCTTCAAATACACACAGACATTTTAAAATTGAAATCTATATGGCCTGTATTATATCATATTCACCTAACTCTTAACGTTAACGACTCTAAGCTTTTGACGAGATTTTCGTTTTGCGTGAGATATTCAACAAACAGTCTGATTTAGCACTATCGATTTTTCTGGGGAAAGCTTTCTGATTATTTTTTGTGAATCGCTTTATATAATTTTTTAGTAGAAACTTCGAGAATTTGCATATCCTTTTATGTTTACTATTACTATTCTGCTAATATTTATCTGATGTTAAAGCAGAACCTTACTTCGTCAAAGTTTGCAATTCAAAAATCTGTGACTTTTATAGGAAACTGGACAGAAAGCAGAGGACGTGCTGGAGGAACTGATCCTTTTGGATTCAGTCGTAATGGTAAGTTGTAATGGGGAAATCTCCATTCTTTGCTCTTTAGTCGTTAATTTCAGAAGCCCAAAAAAGCCAAATTGGAATGGTGACGTCAACGTGTGCGTGGCCATTCCATATCTCAAAATGAACAAGGTGTTGAGTGCTGTTATTCGTCTGCATACAAAATCTTGTACAAATGACAATCCTTCCATGTGTGCAGGAATAGTGCCATCTAGTGCAAGAACTTTACAATGTGCGCTGCTGTGATACTATGAAACCTAAATCAAAGCTGACTATCTCATATAAAACCTTAAAACGATTCGTTTACAGTATTTAACCTTTGAAACATGAATTGACTTGAATCTAGAAAGAATTTTGTAAACGTAGAAAACAATGGACGTTTCTAAAGACAATATTACGTAAGCAACTAAGAAAGCGTTACTATCTAATGTATAGGTTATCTTGCAAGATTTCCCATAGCTCGAAATAAAATATGTCATCATTTTCTTACGCGCATTTTTATCATATTAATTAACAATAAATAACATTTATGTAATAATTAACAATAATAAATACTATGCTATGCCATTAGTATAGCCTAATTCAAATAAATTCTCAGGAAACAAAAGTATGAAGTGTCGCCGGAATGTCTAAGGAAATAACGTTTACTGCTTTGGGTGGAAGTCTGTTCCAAATCCCGATTGTTCAAGGGTATATTAGGAATACGCATACGATTTGGCCCGATTTGAGCGAGTGACAAAACATGTTACATAGACAATAATTCGCCTATTTATTTTAACACGTCAAAATACCACTGTGTTTGCAATTTCAAAAATATTTAAATATACACTGTATTAATTTATTATTGTGATTGTAAAGTCTTTAAAAGAGGAGGTATTCAAAATCGTCTGTGTATTACAGGATGCAGAATTAGTTTAGACAGGCATACCAATCTCAGACTCATCCCAGAGACCAGTTTTCTACCCTGTAATGAAAGCCTACGAGTGGAGTGTATGCTAGGATTCACGTTGCGAGGAAATGCTATTGTGGACTGCCAGTGCCTGCAGGGCCGGGATACAGCACTGTCACCATTTCCAAGATGTTGTGAGTAGCAATAATGCAGTCGTAGACTCTAGTTCCCTTTTGGCACAGTTTTCTGTTCTGTCCGAATGCTGATTTCTTTTTTTTGGAGGACAAGTGAAAAGTTGTGGTGCTTAAACATGTCTTTCTCTATAAATTATTTGACATGCTGACAATATCCTGCGCTTGCAATTGAACACCGCAAGGGGTTGAACTTGACAAAAAATTTTGATGGCCACCTTGCCCATTATGTAACCAATTCATGCCAAGCTCACACGTGATTGCTAATTCGGTTCAGTCAAATTTTAAGTACTTATATCACTAGCGTGAAAGTAAGTCGCAGGCTCTAATCAAATACCTTTGCCGAAACTCTTGTGATACATGTAATAATAATAAGTGGCCATTTATTAAATTCAAAATGAGCGTAATGAAAAAAGACTGCTTACAAGTTTATGGAATTGTGCCTATCTCACAGTAATTGTAATACATCCCAGTGATGTCACACAAAATATCAGAATGTCAACTGCTTTGTGTTTCTCTAGTATCTTGCAAGCGAGCAGAAGCTGAGACAGTCTACGTGCATGGTGGGGATGGTCACAAGCTTCAAGTGGTGGACTTTCCAAAAGATGTTTGCAGCGACACGTCATGTCCATGTCAAACGAATGTGTCCTACACATGCGGTAAGGGGATGACAATTGCCGGGTCCAACACGGCACGGTGCAGTTGTGACAGCACGCCACCAATATGGGTGATGAAACCTGCATGTCGTGAGTACATAAATAACCACGTACACTCAGTTATACGTAGTGACCAAATAAAAATTGGGCTTAGAAACAACTTACCACTGGCATGCCTTAGGGCTCCAAGGTGTGGAAAACAAAATATTTCTAAATAAAATCAGTTGTTAGTTTTTCAATATTGTAGACTATACACTACTATCAAAGTGGTGATTCTCACTCTCACTATCAGTACTGTAACAGTTACAATGGTTATTAGTAGATGAGCAATGAATGACACGTTTTCTTCCCCGCTAATAAGGAATTTATCAATAACTTGCAAAGATAAATTGTTTTTCTCTTCCAAAGGTGGGTGTCAGAAAATCAAGCAGCACAGCACGCAGGACACAAGGCTGTTTCCATACCCGGCTGACCGCTGCGACCAACACCACTGTGAATGCGGTGTGAACGTCACTATCAGTTGCGATGGCGATTCCACAAGGTTGAGCGGAAGTCCCAACATGACTTGCGAGTGCAGTGACAACACAAAGGATGCCACGTGGCAGTATGCTTTTGGATCAGAACCCAGATGCAGTGCGTATTGATTACAGTTTTTTCATTGACAATAAAAGGTACTACAAGTGCCCATATTTTACAATGTCATAACAAACCCAACAATTTGTTACAAAACTGGTGGCACCATCTACAAGTGTTAGTATACACCAACAAAATGTAGTGATTTTAGCATAAAAATTCTTCAGGTAATAAAGGAACCTGCTACGATTTATTTCGATACATGAGTGTGTGATTTACTCTACTAAATGACTTATGACTCTATGTTTTACAATAATGTAATTTAATTTTGCATGGAAGACCTAAAATCAGTCCAAAATGAATACTTTGGACTACGATCCTATTATTCTATTTTTTGACAACAGATGGAACTGTAGTGCATGTAAAAATTAAATAAAATGCACTTAAAATATATCACTGAAATAGATTTCTTAATGTGTGTACAAAACAAGAAAAATGGCATTACCAAAAACTAGCAATGAGCACTATGAATTACAAAAAAAACACTAATGCTCTCATTGGCAATAAATGTTGGTGAATGCACATAAATCTAAAATAAAGAATAAAAGTGAGATTACCTTGTAATTATTATCTAAATGTACAATTTCTAAATTTAAATTTTGATACCCAGTACCCACTGAGTTGAATATAGATTACTTTAACAGACATACCATGCCATCTAAGTGTAAATACGGCTTATTTGAACAGGAGTAAAGCATGAATAGGACCACTGGGGCAGTAACTGTCATATGCTAAATGTGCTTTTATCATTACAGTTGCTGAACCAAAAGATCCTGAAACTCCTGATGATCACGGAAGCGGTGCGAGCAATTCCGACGTTGCCATGGGGATTGGAATTGCCATAGGTGTGCTTGCTCTTATTGCTATGATCATTGCAGGTCTGGTCTTCTACATGTGGAAAAAGTGAGTCACCTTTACGTATTAGGGTCAGACCTACTTAATGAACATGTAGATGATAGTGACTGGATTGGAAGCTAGCCCACTATCAAGGTAAAATTTCTAGACTGAGACACTGATCTAACATGGCAGTTCTAAATTTGCATTGCAAAATTTGCCAAGTTGCAATTTTCACCCATTCGTACTCACATCTATGTTGCACATATATGCACATTAACAGAGTCACCACCCTGGCTTCTGAATAAATATCTGAGACTACAGGTAATGCTAGTACTCAGGTTTCTGCAAGTCTGGGAGTTCATATTGTCTATATTATGCTAATTCTCAAAATCTTTTTGCAAGTGCAATCATACGTTCATGATATTGACATGCTGCAAAAAGAAGCAATTTTGACTAGCTGCTAAACAACTCTCCGTCAACTTAAAGCCACTGTCAGTCAGTGATGCTAGTGCACAAATCAGTGCGAATTAAAAACACTGGTTTTTTTTTTACTGGACTACAAAATGGCACATACGGGCAGCCACAACTTTCTGAGCTGCAAATGAAAAGGATAACTTTTATAAATAACAAAATTTTGGGAAAACAAAGTGTTTAAAGCAAATTTTAATTTCAGTATATAGCTCCAACAGAGGTCATTACTATTGTATTACACATGCATGTATGTGGATGATTTTTTTCTCACATACACAATGTAATTATGTTTTCTTTTATGTAAATGTTCTTCCTTGTTTAGCAATAAACCACCGATAAGCACTGTAGGCAGCACTTCAGCACCAATGCCCTGGCCGAATAGTCCAGGTATCTCAGTACAAGATGAGATGTTTAAATATCCGTACTACAATGAACTAACACCGATAGACGATAGTGGCTACACAATGCCGTCGGACAAAGTGGGAACCATTACCAGTTTAGAAAATCGGGGCAAAATGCCACTACCGCAGGAGGAGGGCAGTCACCACTATTTTACCCTCAACCCAACGACAGTCGATGATTACGAACAAGCGATAAACACCAATGTTCCAGTGATGACGCAAGGTGGTGCAGTGAGCAATGTACTGTAGTGTGATAGCATCACGTGTATAGCAAACACCCATAAGACTGAAAAGTAAAACTAAGCATGCTAAATGATATTGCATCTATTTATATTGTAGATATAAGTTTTCTATCAATGAATGGTAATTGTACAGGTTGAGTTTCTGGTGTATCAGTTATATATATACAAAGAATGAAAATCGTATTTTGCTCCTGTTTAAAATGTAAACAACGAAGGTAAAAGAATTAACAGGTAGCCGCAGCACAAACGAAAAAGTAAATCTGCAATTTATGTGGTATTGTATAAAATAATTACATTTACCTATGGTTTAAAACTATTAATGGTATTTGACATGTATTTATTAAAATGAAAAGGACTTCGACATTGAGGATGAAGATTTAAGAATTTTTAACTTTTATAAGTTTGAACATTGGAACACAGGCATTGAAATTTGTTTTTCCTTTTGAATTACTATTTGCTTATTTATAAATTAGTTTCATGTTGAATTTCACAAGAATGATTTCATGTTTTGCATTTTAAATTGTAAAAAAACAACAACGCTAGCAAATTTTTTTTCTGTTATGCCGACATTACGATTGATCAGATGCTTTCTAAAAACAAAAAAACTGCATAAAGACATTCTGAGATAAATTATTATTTAAAACTTGATGGATTTGATGTACAGACAATATACATTACAGTCTATGATTCCTTCATCTCTCTCAATCTCCGAACAGCACTTCTGACAGTAGCGGCTGATGTGGTGCTAAAAATGTAAAGAAAACTCCAATTACCTTTAATTTTTTGCATTATGCGAATATATACCTATACACGAATACCAACTAGTCATGCCAACCTGTTCACGATTGTGTCTCATTAATAAAGAGACACACAGATCATCATAGTTCTGGTTTCATAGAGTAAAACATGTACACACGTATGAACAAAATACTAAAATGTAACTGTAAACTTTGTTAGACATGCAGTCTGATTCGACAGTGTTACTTGAAATATAATCTTGACGAACAGCAAAGAATGTCTCTTAAAACTATTATATTATAACAGAGCTGAAAAGATTACTCAGAACAAGCACCAAAACATAATACTTGTTACTTTACCACACTAGCACATAGTGCACAGTTATTTAAGTTTAACAGTTAAACATTGATTACTGACTGCAACAATTTATAGTACCGATACCACAGCTTCATACGCTTCAAAGATCCGTATTGGAAAAGTTTAGAAATATGAAGAAACAATGAGTTATAAAATAACTACATTTGTGTTTTTTCTTTAAAAAATAAACGCTATTAAGCAACAATCGGTTTTAGCCATTATAGAAAATACCTACCTAAACACATAAGCACCACCTGCTACAGTTTTACGGCAGCCCTTGCATTTCCAGATACCTATACATGTCCTTTTCATTGCATCCTGTAACAACAATGAAATATCCCGTAAACCATCATGTATAGAAATATTTATGGTACGCAAGCACTCATCATGAATTAAATGGCAAGTAAACAATCAACAACACTTGTTTGTTTATAAACGGATGAACAAATTTCATGCACAATTGCACATTGGAGAATGAACATGCACATTGCAAAATTCATCATAACAATGAATGCACATTATGCATGGGCCAGACATGGCTCAAAAAATGTCAGCAGCAAGGGAAGAAAAATATTTTTTCGAGCTTTGTGAATATTTAAATCTGAATCATAGAATGTTTTAATTTATTTGAAATCAAAGCTTGTTCATTTCTTAATGGTTAGCAGTAATGTGTTTAAAATTAATTAAATTTTATAATTTATTTTTAATCAAAAAAGCTATATTGGTCTAAAATTGAATTGGACTGAGAAAAATTGATGATTGATTATTGTTAACATTCTTTTTGTACAATCACACATTAAACGTCAGTTATGGAAGTACCCAATGCAGTTATTTCAATGACAGAAATGACACGATAATGATGTTCCTTTGTACATACAGGTATTACATTGGTATTGACACGTAGAAAAGAAACTTTAATCCGTGTTCAACAAAAAATTATGCACTCCTAGATACACAATAATAATTAAAGCACATCACTTTTACTCACCTTTCCACAAAATGTACATGTGTATTTTGAGTGCTGAGTGATTTCCATCTTTTTTATCATTTTACGCAGAGATGCACCATACCGGGTACCATACTTGCCCACAATGCCAACTTTTCTCGTCCTCTTAGCCTGAAACAAATATGAGCTATAATAAAATTGGTTAAAAAGAAAAATGCAATTTGAAAATAACAAATGCCAGGCTCTCTCCGTCTGTTCCCCTCACCGAGTCGGCAAATACACCCAGAGTTAGTGGTGTATACACACAGACTCTTTACCAGCTCAAAATCTCAGTTTTACATTTTGAGGTTAAAAATTTTAGTAGCGTTTCTGCATTTCCGTTGTCATAATTCATAATACAACTTCATAGAACATAAGTAAATTCAAAAGTGCAACGAGAATGGGGCACTCAAACATGACTATAGGTTATAGCATCACTAAACAATTCAATGGTATAGTGTAAAGAATCGAAAGATTATTATTATTATTATTATTATGCGACTCAGTTAGCTAAAATTAGAAGGTGTTCTAGTTAAATACAAAAATCTTTTGCCAACATCCCATTCTCGGCCAATTAACATTGAAACCTTTGGTACCCTTTGTACTGAAAGGAAGAAATTCATCAGCACATTAGGCAAATGTATTTAATGGGCCACAGGGAAGACTAGGTCAACTAGTTTTTTATTCTAATGTTTATTCATTGCTTTATAAAGAGGTAATGCAATAAGCATTATGAGAACAATCCCTCCAACTGAAAAACTTGAAGAAGCTATGATTATTATGAACCTCCTTCAACAATAATACTTATTCGTTTTTTGAAAAGGATCTGAAAATTTGAAAGGAGTAATCTGTAAGCTGAAAGGTTTAAACTGTTAATTGTACTCTTTAAATGAATGTATTAATATTAACTAGAAAAGTAAACATTTTGCCTGAAAAATTCTTTAATTTAGTTGATCATTCTAGAACCAGAAGACATTATTTGAAACTGTTTAAAGAGCGGTCAAGTCTTGACATTCGTAAATATTCATTTTCTATGAGACTTGTGAATCAATAGAAGAATCTGCCTGCCATGGTGATTGCCACACCAACCACAGTAAAGTTTAAATTGTTAATTATTTTACGGAAAAATTTGGGGTTTCTATGAATGTACTCGCTTAACCCTTAATTATGACAGTATAACAGCATGACTATAATTGTTTTTGAATGTATACTATATATTTTATCCAATGTGGAATGAATACGACTATTAGCATTTTAAGTCATCCATTATTTGTACGTAGGGTTAGTGTAATATAATCCATTTGCAATATTTTTTGCATTGATTAATAGAAGTCGTACACCAATAAATGAATTAATGTTGAAAGATTGTATAATTAAGAACTAAACTCGCTGTAGCACTAAAATTGCCTCTTAAGACAAACAAAAGACATTATGTTACAAACAGGGAGCGAATCTGTCTAGTTTTATAGTCAAATAAGTAAGATTGAAGAGGATTTTAGACAAACTCTCAACTAAACAAACCATTTTTCGTATCAAAAACTTGAAAAGGAAGACACACCACCGACAGATGGCACTATACGTATTCGCGTTGCACCACCTACTGGCTGTTTTTGTAAAATGGCGATAACAGTAGAATTTGTTATTTTTTCCGTGTGTTCTTTTTCGTGTTTCTCATTATCTTCAGTTTACTGTAGTTCTTTTTCGCGAAATAACGGTGCATATAATCCGGTTCCTTTGAATCAAAGACAAAACACACTTCTTTCTCAACACTCTTACTTCCAAACTATTAGATTTCAAAAATTTGAAAAGAGATCTGAGTCAGCGTCACGTGAAAAAAGGGAAGCCGAATCTAGTGAGAGTTGTGTTATTAATCACGCAGATCCTTACACTATTAAGACGAAATTAGATGCTACCGCTCAGTCTGTACGGGAATTTCTTTTCTCTTTGTTTTTTGTTATGGCCATCCGAGTAAAATTAATTCATAATTATTGTAATTATAAGTTTAGTGTCTATAACTAAAGATCTTAAGTTGAGATAAACGTAGTCATGCTTCTGTACCAGTTTTTGATTAGGTATAATCTTAATCATCGTTTACATCTTACATGTGAACTAAGATTTACATCCTTAACTTGTTATGTTGAATAAGCAGATTGCCTTAAAACTGAAGAAAAGGTACATTACAATAAGTATGGTTATCACTATTGTGATGTAAATGCCTAATTATACCTTTTAAGAAAAAAATACAGTAATGGGAGTAATATATAGACCACCTGGTGAAAATCCTAATTATTTTACAGACATAATACAGTACACTATGGCAATTGTTAATAGATAAAATATATTTTTTTTTACCAGGCGACTATAATATAAACTTAATAAACCATGCTTCATACAATGAAGCCAGGCACGTTCTAGACACAATGGTAACCAATTTTCTGTTCCCTACTGTTACAAGACCAACAAGAATCACGCCTTACTCAGCAACACTAATCGATAATATTTTTATTAGACTATAAATATAAATTGGGTATTTTTCTAACAGATATAACAGACCACCTTCCAATTTTTTTTAATCATTGATCTCAAAATTGAAACATTCAGTAAGCAATACATGCACAAACGTATTTATAATGATCATATAAAAAACAAAATTATCCGAGATTTGAATCAATGTGATTGGTGAGATTTATATTCTACAATTAATACCGAAGATGTATACAACTTATCTCATACTAAACTTTCGCATATCTATGACAAACATATTAAAATACAGAAAGGCAATAATAATCATAAAGCCACAAAAAACCCAGGATCACTGCAGCCATTTTAGAAAGTGTTAAATGGAAAAATGAAATATATCATTTGCTGGTGAACAAGACAGATAATAACATATCTGGAGTAGAATACAAACGATATAGAAATTACCTTAATACAGTTATCTGCATTATATATGTCTTATCTTATCACACTTCAAAATGTGGTAGGATATGAATCTTGTTTTGCTTTAGGTTGTTTAAATTCACTAGTGGTGCATTTTTATCAGTATTTGTCCATAGCATGGTAGATATTTTGGCTAGCTTAAAATTAATTATAGTTTTTATTTCGTAAAAAAATGTGTGTGTAAATGTGTTGTTTAACATGACAGCTGTACCTGTGTCATATACGTAATATTTAAGTAAAATCTATTAAAAAGAAATATTTGTGACAATTTCTAAAGGCTTCTTAATTATTCTCCTTAAGACTTCTGTTATTGCATGTTGTCAGTTATAATTAATGTCCTCTGTTTTCAGTTTCAGCTTGATAAGAACAGCTTCAGCATTGCATTAACATGGGCACCCAACAATGTCATGCTTCTCTTGTCTACCCAGCTGTCAGCATCTAGTGGAAAAGATTATGTCCAGTTATACAGAAGGTCCTATTTACATTTTCATTTAAATGAGTTTAAATTATTTTTATTTTTTATTTTTTGCATAAGCACAGAATATTTTAAGTAAGTTTTTCTGATTGCATTCACTCGATTCCCTGTTTAAGTGACATTTCGTTTTAACATTTGAAATTTAATTTCAACTGAGCATTTGACACCTTTTTTCACGTAAGGACTAAGGACGAACTGTTTCATTTTAACAACATTTTTTTACTTTGCTCTAAGTGAATTTTATTTTATCAACAACTTTTTTACTTAATTCGATGCATTGAAACAGCACACATTGCGTTATTCTGTTCTAAATACGTACTAATAATCTAAACAGTGCAATTATTATACAAGTACAGTATACATTTTTGCTTCCTGACTGACCACTAAATGCTAGCTGCAAGGAATTCTACCTGCAGCCTGTAGTAACCAGACAAGATAAAATTCCCAAGGTTGCCCAGCGCTTGGTTTTGACTCTGCTGCCGTAACGACAGTGTTTATTGTTTAATCACTGCCTAGACGTAAATGTTAACAAAAGAGAAACTCCTAGCTAGGTTAGCAAGATATATAGATGGATTCGAGCAAACAGAAAGAAATTAATCAGTAGTGACATAAGTAAACAGTCATAAAACCTTTTAATTTATATGATTTAAGCAGCATTGATTTTTGCCTCTGGAACGTATCTTAGCTTTTTTACATTACTTTCTATGGAAGTCTTGGCTTCGTTTTACAATGTTTCGCTTGATGTCGCATTTTGCTGGAACGCATTAGCATCGTTAAGCAAGGACTTACTTAGGTGTTTTGTAGTGTGATCTTTTGATCATACCAATAGTTAGGAACAAGACAGCATCAACTACACATTTGTCTCTCGCCTTCTTTCTGTTCCTCCCTCTCTCCTTCTCTCTCTCTCACTCTCTCTGTCTCTCTCCGTCTCTCTCTCTCTCTCTCTCTCTCTCTCTCCCTCTCCCCCTCTCTTTCTTCAACTTTTGCTCGCTTAAAATCACGTAGAATCTGACACTTTGCTCGCTTAGAATCTATACTTTCCTTTCTAATGTTTATAGTTTTCTAACTATAAAATTCTTACAGCTCATGTAATTCAAACATTTTTGTTTACACTTATCCTTTATTTGTTTACTAAAAGGTGAAAAGCAACTATTTAGTTGAAATTTATTGCTACACCACTTGCATAAGGTAAATATGGTGACTGTGTAGACTGAATTATTTTAGCAAAGTGAAATTTAGCACATTAGTAGTGCAAGTTAAGTACTGAAAGATATTTGAAATTTGGTTGTTATTTTGGAAAAAAATTATGTCATTCTTCTTCTATAAGGTCATGTATAAGTGGATGAACAGTAATAACACTTTGTGTAAAGAGGAGAGGAAAAATCAGCACCTGTTCAAGTAAAAGGTTTTTAAAGCAAAACCTGTGAACACGACTGTCCAAGCCATTTTCTAAATGAAAGCTAGGAACATCAAAACTTTGGGCAATGCTGACCGTAGAGACTAAATCTGAGGGTCTTTTCTCTGATAAGAATTGAAAAACTCACCTTGCATTTTTAATAGGCTGACTTTAGACTGCTTTTCATTAGTACGTTTTTGTCTTTTCTGTAGACTTTTTTAGAGTTTAGTTGTATTAGAATTTAGAAGAATGCGTTTTTTAGAATTATTAAACAACAAAGCATTTACAGTCCGCTTAATTGCTTTCAGCACGGATGGAGGCCGACATTATGAGCCTGTGACAGAGCTTGATCCTGATGTACAGCTGCAAAGTAACTTTCAAAAATGTACTAGCGACGAAAATCGGGTAACTGTGTCTGTTTGGTTTTTTAAAGATGATATGAAAATATGATGCCTTGATTATGAAATTTTCTCAGTATTTATTGTCCGTTTTTTATTCTAAACGTTGCATTCCATCAGGACAGTAAAAAATTATCCCGAAAAATAACAATAGCCAAAAGGTATTTTACGTAATTTAGCAGTTATGCACTACAGCATTTTAGTAATTTATAAGTAATTTGCAATTTAACTAAATAATTAATTTTGAAGGTAATTAAAGAATATACATAGGTTATTAGCCCCAGATCTTATCAAATCATTATAACACTTCTACAATAACAATAATAGGTCATATCATAAAGCAATATTACAGGTAAAGGTGAAAGTTTTAGTACTAAATTTTTGTGTTTCTTAGAGAGATATCAATATCATTTGCTTTCTTTGTATTTGCATCAGAATGTACATGTTACTAGTTTCGTTTTTCAAATTGTCAAAATTAATATTAAGTAATTTCAAAAAGTAAAACTAATTACAATAATTTAAGACAAGGCAGTTATACACTTCTGCAATGTGTATATACAAGGCGGCCACTTGGACATTTTAAAGTTTTTAAACATCAGAAATTTGCCATTCATAATTTAGTGCAATGATCGTCATTATTGTACAGCTTTGTGCAATTTCTTTTCTAGTAATGGACAATTTACTCTGTTTACTCAGCATTCTCATTACATTTTTTGCTGTTTTTAAGTTGTAAAATTGTTGCTATATTTTAGTGGAAGTAACACGTATACTAATTTGCTTGGCTTAATGGTTTTACAGTATTATTCAGCATTAAAGTGGATAATCACTGGATAAGAATTAAGTTAATAATTTTGTCTTGAAGCTATTAACCCCAAATCTCTATAATCGTATCCTAATTTTTTGCATGTTTGTGCGGATTGTACCAAGCAGTAAATCCATAACGAACAACTCAAGATTTCTTTTCTTTTTTAGTTTATCTTTGTTGGGCGTAGTTTTTCTTTGTCTTCAACTGAAACTGACATCTTCATTACCAAAGATGCTGGCTTCAGCTTCATAAAGGCAAAACTTCCTTTTGAGCTTTTGGGTTCATTCGTCTTTCACCACACAGTACCAGACTATGTTTTGGCGAGGTCTCTTGATGCAAAGGTAGGCGGCAGAATTTGTTGTTTTTTTCTTTGGGAAAAGTGTTGGCTAATTCTCTAGTTATTGTCGTGGCAGCACTATTATTTTGACATTTTTTGTTCCACGTGCTGTTGTAGTCTGGCTGTTAACTGCAGCTGATTAGAAATCATCTGGATATCTGAATGAGGAAGTGAAAACTGATATATATTATTATAGTCTGCTCATTTATTTTAAAAACTTATCCAATGAAGAATGCATTTGCAGTAACTAACCTTTTTGGTTGATAACCAGTAAACAGAAAACCTAACTACTAAAAAAGGTGGTGGTCTGTTCACATTTTGTCAAGATAGGAATTCGTAAGAGTAATGATGGAAAATGTTTTTGAAATGTAATTATATAGAAAGAATGATCTCTAGAAGCTTGAGGGATAAGGGAATATGTGTAATTTTTTAATAATAGAGTTTACTGTTCATTTGAACCCTAGTAATGAAATGATGTGGCATTTGCCCTTTTTTTTTGCAACTTATGGTTTCGTACATAACTCGTGTTCCCTGTTAGTCCAGTTTTAAAAACCTCAGCATAAAATCAGATTTTAAAAATCTAGCAAGTAAAATTGATAGCATTTTTACACAGTGATACAATTGATACAATTGTTTTTTACTCTAGAGGAATTTGTACATATCCACAGATTTTGGAATAAATTGGAAAAAGATAGCATCATATGTTAAAGACTTTAAGTGGTGAGTCTCTATACACTATGTTACTTAAAAGCGTTTAACTTTTTGAAAGTATATGCAGATTTTATGTAATCTCAATCCTATGAAATGCTTCTTTTTTAATAAAAGTCATTTTGTATTACAAATTTAAACATTATTGGTGACCATAAAATAACGAATGATATTGTCATTTTTTATCACAGCTGTTATACTTCAACTCCGTATACATTTCTTATTATTTTAAGAAATGTAAGTAAATCTCACCTTTACATTTGAACTCCAATTTTTGTCAGTATCATCGAACTCTTATAATTTAAAATTATTACAATGCAAATTTACACTTGTAAAAATGGTGATTTCTAATTTATATGCTGTATGTTATTTTGCAGTAGAAAAGTCGTAACAAAAAAGGTCATTCCAATAAATGTCTTGTTGTTTCTCAAGTGCAACAATGTTTTTTATAATTTAGGGGGAGAAAAAATGAGGATTCGAATGAATGTATATTCATTACATATACTAAAGATGTAAACAGGGAGAATGAAGAAGGTTATTATGCAAATACAACTGTATCCCGGTCCACTGATCTCGGGAAAACATTTCATAGTAAGTTTAGTCTGCAATATTGTTACTTTGTTGCTGGTATATTATTGGTCTGTACATTTTAGACGTGTAGACTTTTGTAAACTTTTCAATGGCCAGAGATATCTCTATCTTTTTTTGCAATCTTTCATGTTTATATTGTCTTGCAGGGGAATTCTTTTTAAATAATCTTTCATCATGTTTTATGCAGACTAAATCGGAAACTGTTTGCAAAACGACAGTGCTGAAGTGCATCTCCAGTGATTTACCTTTATTTCTGACATGTTACAATTTAACCAGTGCAATCTTTAACTGTTAGACTCATAGAAGACTGGTTTTAAAAAACCTGTTAACTTTCTTTTCGAAGAATACTTTGCAACAAATGATGCGTGGAATGGTATAGGTTAGGCATAGCTTACTATTCAGCTTTGAATTGAAATATTAAGCATGCATTAACTGCTAAATTACTTATAATGTTGTTATTTGTTTATTTTCCTGACCATGAATCCTATGTTTCTCATTACAGCAATACTAAGAGGTGTGCATGGTCTCGGCATTGAAGGCAAATTCATGTTTGCATCTGTACTTGATACGCACGGAACGCGTAATCGCACACTTTACGTTTCTACTGATGGTGGAAAAACCTGGGATCAACCTCAGCTGCCCTCGATTCGTCATGAACAGTTTTTTACAGGTGTGTTTTATGTTCATTACCTTTGTTTGCCTCTTGTGTAATTTTAGAAAAGTTTTTATAATAAGGTAATGGAAGTGGAATGTTAATTGATTTAGATGTTGTTACTGTAGAAGAGGGAGTGTTTGAAATAGATTTTGTAACTGTGGACAGTAGTTTCTGAAATCAGTAATGGGTGTTTTTAGGAAGATGTTTGTTTTTGAAAGTAAGTATTAGCTGTGTACCAGTTTATCAGTGATCATCATATGAAAAACAGTACTTTAATACAATATCATATTAACGTCTTTTTAATTTTTGCCACATTTTCTCTGTTACCATATTATAAGAAAACCAGATGATTGATTAGACTTGCTCTCAGCTTGATTTACTGTCCACGATATACACTTTCTTGCCTATAAAAGTTGGTGATTGTTTCTAATATTTAAATAATTGCCTTGGAAAGTGAATTAATGGCAAGTGAACACAGCTATCGCTTGTTCACAAACTAACCGCAATTCGTGCAATGGTAGGCATCTTCCCTGCGCTTCAAGCACATTTGCGTAACCAAAGATTGCTATATAAGACACTGATGTGATGTCACAAAAATGAGCTCTACGTCATACAGACATCACAGACGAACACTGCAGTTCTTGGTCATGCTTATCACTGTACTGCACTTATTTGTCAGCCACGCGAATGTGTCCAAAAGGCACCATTGCCAGTCTTGGTGGATTCGCTGAGCGATGCATAGCTTAGAAAGTTTAACAAAATTAACTGTCCGAGGTAATTACAGTCATACCTCCGTTGTCAAACGTCTCCATACTAGTACAAATTGGTTTTCGACCAGAAAATTTCAGCCGTTATTGTCTCCGCTCTCGACCGGAATTTAGGTACTCGACCAACCGCCAAACACGTGATGAACGCATGCGCGGCGAGCCGAGCATAACCGACCGCGCCCAAAAAAGGATCACGCACAACACAACATTTGAATCGGCTAACATCGCTAACTGCTTTCTCTGCTTATTTTTCCTAGATTACCGCTTATTTTTGTGTTATACTTAGCCCCAATTATGTCTCCTAAGAAGAGTTCAAGTGACGGTGACAAAGGAAAACGAAATGGAAGGGGACTCCCCCCTTCTAAGCTGTAACTTTCTCCCTTCCCCACCCCACCCACTTAGCGTATTTATGCCATCACACTGCTAACAACACGTAAGGTTTCTTTCATGCAGGAATAATTATGTTTTTCCTTAAGTAATTCTATTATGTTTTTCGTATCAATTATATCATATTTACTGTTTGGATAAACATTTTGCATTATAATATTTCGTTTTAGTAATACTTTACAGTTCATTTGGTGCTTGAGAACGGATTATTTGCTCTTACATTATTTCTTATGGGAATAAATGATTCGGTACTCAACCAAATCAGTTTTCAAACACTTTTTAGGAATGAATTATGGTTGAAAACAACTGTATTATTTAATCTAAGCTTTGATTTAAAAAAAGCTGTTGTAGTTTTCAATATTTTAGAGTATACGTTATTTTGAACTAATGTCTATACAGTCATCTGGTTTTCCTTTAAGATGCTATGTGAGGCAGTTTAATCGACATATTTGTTCTACTTGAGTTTGGTCATTGTCTGTATTCTGCAAACAAAAAGTGCCTGTAAAACAAACATAGCCTTCGTAACCTTGTCGCGTACTCATAGTGTTTTATAATTGCAAATAGCTCATTGAATTGATCTCAGTAGCTTTTATATAGTAAATCGTTTCTGCGTATTCATCTGTATAAAGTCAATGTTTACAAATAACAAGTTCAGCAGCACAAAAAACATGTACGTCGGATATTCCAAATCCTACTTTCACTCATTCCATTATTGTTTGTTTGCAGTTTTGGATGGAACCGAAGGCATGGTGTTTTTGCATGTGGATGATCCTGGTGATACTGGCAAGGGGCAACTGTACACTTCTGATGGAGATGGGATAATATATAGCTTATCTCTGAAAGATCACCTATACACAAATCAAGATGCTTTGACTGATTTCTATAAAGTCCAGTCTCTGCGTGGAGTATATTTTACAAGCCAGTTAATGGAACCAGGTTTGTCTTTTTTGTTACTATTGCCACAAGGTAGTACTTTCATCATTTAATTTATCCGAGTTCATTGTTCGGGAATCAGGTTCAAAAATGTAAGAGATGCATTAAGGTTGCAGCTTAAAACTAGTTCAGTGTTGCTGAACTGGACTTCAGGTCATGATTTTTTTAAAATGGGAAAATTTACAGTACTGAATTCAGAACAAGTGCCCTGCATTAGGTGTGTTTTAACACAAAGTTCATAAAGGAGTTTATTTGATTGCACAATGAACATTTTCTAATCTGTATATATTTTGTTAAGATACTGCCCAGATTAAATGAATGTATTGGCATGTAAAATTACTTTAAATATCTGTACATCTATACGTGCCATTGCAGTATATGTCGCCAGGTGGCAGGCTGTAGTAGGGTTCATTGACTACATAACTTTAATTTTTTCATGTGTTTCGGTTGTCTCAGACAACACACTGAAAACGATGATCACGTACAACAGAGGTGGACATTGGCAGACCATCGCAATGCCGTTCAAATCTGACTGTTCGAAAGACAAAGCGGTAAGAAGTAAATAGTAAAATGTAGTGTACAATAAAGTTTTGTGGGCTGAATTTTATTAATATTGTTCACTATTTGAGCTCAGATCTGCTATGTGGTCTGCTTCAGATGTTTGGCCTTTAAGATTTTTTTTGCATTGTTTTTTCCCAGGTTCTTAACATTTTAATACTAGCAACCAGAATTCAAAGTGTAAAGGATTTCTTTGTGAGTTTAGTTGATTTTCTGTCTCAGAATTTTTACTTTGGATATAGACTGGATTTGTGATCATTTTTTTAAAAGATATAGCTTATGGCTTCAGTTACCATGATTTTTTTTGTAGATAATGCAGAGCTACTTTGTCATATATTATTAATAAATTATCAGTGGTTTTTTACTTATTGTTAACTACTTTTATTCATGTAGGTTTGCAATCTCAACATACACTACCAGTTTAGCAAATCACAGTTTGTTCCTGCAGTAGAGCCATTATCATCTGAAAATGCTTTAGGAATTATCTTGGTACATGGTGTGTATGTTAATATTTTTTATTACATTATAGTCATATTAGCACAGTGTCTGTTATGCGGTGCTTTATTTATCTCAGATTCCAAAGTTTTTTTATTTAATGCTTTTTTACAACAAGAGGGCTGGCTTACAGATTGCAAAACCCTCGTCATCTTTGATGCTTTTTACTACTTTTCTAATAGGTTTTACTAGTGATGTGAATTTTTGTGGTATACATAATATTGTAGATAAACTTCCTACTATTTTCTATGTAGCTATGTAAGTTAATCATTACTTGCGTTATTGCTTCACTCACAGGCAAAATATGAGCAACCTGTGAATTCAACAATTACTTAACTTTTTTTGAAGACACTCTATTTGTACATAGTAGTTGATAGCCATCCCTTTACCATTTTGTTTGTAATAAGTAAAGAACAATTTTTACTATTTATGTGGTCTGGTATATTTGCTTTATTTTGTTTTTCTGCTATATTGTTATTACTACCAAGCACATTGCACTGACGACTGACACTGTGTCTGTAACTGCTATAAGTATATGAAAGTACTGTATGTTGGACAGATATGAGGTTAGTTAAACAATTTGCAAAATTTGGTATAGTTCTCTGAATCTCTATATGGCTATATTTTATGATCTTCCAAAAACCCAATGAATCAGGATGAACTCATCTTGTAGCAAGGACACTCCTTAGACTCCTTGAGGGTATCATTTAGTTTTCTATTTAAGCAAGGTAAATAAATGACATTTTAACACATTATGAATACCCAATACAAAATTACTAATGCGGCAATGCGGCAATTGTCACACGAATTCAAGTGAGACACACACACCTAGAACCATCAGTAAGCACTCAACAAGTCATTGATAAAGATACTTCATATGTGTGATTCTTCTTGAACTGAAAGTGTAGTTTCAGCTTTATGTAATAGTTTATGTATATTCAAACAACTATTTTTTGTGATTTTAGGATCTGTTGGTGAAACAACTGAAAGTGATTCAGATGTTTACATAACTGTGGATGGTGGTTACACGTGGTCTAAAGCATTAGATGGACAGCACCATTACGCTATACTAGACTATGGTGGGCTCATCGTAGCTGTGCCACATTCCGCTGACCATAAAGCTAACACCCTGAAGTAAGTATTAAGTATTTTAGAACTAGCTTTCTTACATTAGAAAGAGAGCACGACAGAGAAAAATCAACATGGGAGAGAGAGAAAACACAAGAAATAATGTTTTGAGTCTTAATTGCCGTTATTTCTTCTTTGTAAGTTAATAAATGAATAGCCGTACTAGGTTGTACCTTACAAGACTAGTTAAAAGCTTATAGTTCATCTGAATCCTCTCGGTCTTTTGCTACTTGTCTCAATTGTCATAGTAGTATTAGTCATAGTAGTATTATTATTATTAGTAGTAGTAGTATAGTAGTAGTAGTAGTAGTAGTAGTAGTAGTAGTAGTAGTAGTAGCAGTAGCAGTAGCAGTAGCAGTAGCAGCAGCAGCAGTAGTGTGCTCAGATAATGCTAAAGTCTTAAAGTATATAAGAATCGCAGTAACGTTAAAAACACTGGTACTTAATCAATGAGTCAGTGATAATCCTGGATATAATCATGCACTCTTAAGGAACAAAAACAAATTTACATTTTATTAACATTATGGGTTTTAAGGATGACAGCTATTACAATGTTTGCTAAGTTACATTCAATGTAGTTGGCATGCAAAGCAATCAGGTAAATTACATGAGTCACTCTAAGAAGAGAGATAAAATGACCGACGATGTATATAGTCTAGATGTATATAGCTACATCTTCCTACGAGGTAATCTATATATTACTATATATCTCTATATATAACATATATATTGTTATATTGTGTAAAAGAGACGAATAAATTGAACCGAATTGAATTAAATTTGAACTCAGTACCCTTGCAAGATCATTCTGAAGTAAAGGAAGTGATTTGCTTTAATAAACCCCTTCCATTCTGTGACTGTGTTTGATCCAGAACACTCCATTTATTGTTCTTTCTGTAGTAACATTCACTACAACTTGGTTAATTTCATGGCATGAAGTGTTTGGTTAATCTGTACTTGACTAGTTTACTGACTAATTGACTTTCTCAGTTGGCTGGTTTATCTACGATTGATTATAAAAAACAATGATTGTTCTTTATAGCTTAGCGGTGACTTACTGACAAATCCGGAGACTTTCCATCTTTAACATATAAAAAAACGTTGAATGCTCTTTACAGTCTAACAGTATTTCAGGAGTTTTCACCATAACTGGCCTCAGCTGATTAGACTTTGCTGGTAACCTGAGTGTTAGTGACTTTAATCTTGATTCTCAGGTTAGCAGCTCAGTCTGTTCAATTGATGAAGCCCATTAGGGCAAAAGCTTATGAAATAATTAAAATCACTGTGAAACTGTAAAAGGCATTCAACGTTTTTTTATATGTTAAAGATGGCAAGTCTCCGGATGTGTCAGTTTCTGTCATATTTTATATCTTTTAATTTGTTACACATGATTAGATACCTGGATCAGGTTTCCCTTATTATTACTGGTATGTAGTGCAATATTATTTTCTTGTAGATTTTCAGTGGATGAAGGCACAACGTGGAGCTGCTACAAGTTTACAAACAAGACATTTTATTTTACTGGTTTGCTTAATGAACCTGGATCAAAAACGCTGGTCGTCAATCTTTGGGGCTATGAAGGTTCTGGTCACTGGTCTGTGATCACTATTGATTTTAGACATGTGTTAGAACGAAAATGTAAGTTGTTAGAACATTTGCGATGTTTCTTATGAAAAATAGCTGCGATAGTTTTAACTGTAAGTGCATTTGGTGGAAAATTGCTTTTCAAATAAACATTGCTTTATAGCTTTGCACAACCTTTAGATAATTCATGTTGTTGATACTCTCAAAACTTTATGCTCTTACTCTCAAAACCTCAAAGTTTATTTTTTGAGAATGATAGTCAAAAATGATTGAGGTTTTGTTAGAATAACTACTTTGTAGACATGTTACTTGTGTGACCCTAAACTTTGCCTGTCGCTGGCATTTGTGAGAGAAAAATGAGAGGTTGCCTGTTTATCTAATGAGACCGCCTTAGTAGCATTTTAGGTGATGTAAAATTCACGTTTGTTAAACTGCAATCGGTAGATGCAATAAAAATTACAAAAAATATGGATTGTAGAAAATGTAAATATGTAGATAGTAAAAACCAATAATGGCCTGGCCATTAATGTAATTGTTTGGCGCAGCATCGGTTTTCACATCGACATAACGTTTCTGTTTCTCTGTGCCTTCTCCTTCTTTCTCTTCATCCATCCCCTCTTTCTCCTTTTTCATTTCTTCTTGAGATGGCCTCTAGTTTATGCAGCCGTATTGTCATTTTTAGGTCTCCTCAGCCAACTCAGTTTTTATATACGTAATTTAATTTTTTTAAATTATTACATAAATACTCAATCTGTATGTGTTCCCATTTTTTTACGTTTAGGCGAAATAAATCTTGAAATCTTATAATTAATTTTTGTTGATTTTGCTATTAAGCTTAAATACTTGGATAATGGTTAATGATGGTTGTTGTCAGGTAGCAACGAGGATTTTTCCAGCTGGATGCCTCACATTTTCCAGACTAACGGTTGTGTGTTGGGCTTGATGGAAACATACAAACGCAAAAAAGACACGTGGTGTTACATTGGTGATATGACCCACCTGGCAACGTCAGGCTCTAAATGTCCGTGTGCTATAGCAGACTATGAATGGTAATTTACAAAATAAATTTACTGACCATTTGTTGAACTTTGAAACTCCCACGTTGTATTCCTTTTTACAGTACATTACTCTTTTGTATAGACAAATAGTGTAATACATTTTTGGGACCTGAGACCTTTTCCCTGTTAATCGCCGTTATATGCTTTTTGTAGTGAATATGGTTTTTACCAGCCGGAAACCAATAATTCAAATGGAATCTTGAGGTGTGTGCAGGACCCTCACTTTACAGAAAAAATTTGTGAAAGAGGTCGTGAGAAACTGGTGCAAAGCAGCGGGTAGGTGTCGCCTTATGTCATTCCTTATCATTTTGTCAAATCTAGTGGATTAATACATTTCGTCAGTCTTGCAGCTGAATTCACTGTTTATATGCTTAGCAAAGATAGCGTCTTGAAATTGGTGTTGGTTTCAAGACTGTTCTCAAGTTGAAACTTTCCATTCTTGGTTTTGTTTTAATCTTGCATTCTTACAGTTTTAGTCATGATGAAAAAGAGTTCACATATTTTTGTGCCTTATTTTTTATATGTGTGTAGGCAAAATGAATGTTGCTATGTTGTCTTGTCTTGATTTTATATTTATTTGAGTGTTTCATCATAGTGGTTATTTTTTATCTTTGATTGAAAGTTGTAATCTTGGTCTTAAGCTCACTTTCCTACTTGCAGTTATAGGAAAGTTCCAGGGGATCAGTGCGAACATGGTTATAGTCCTGGAGATCTGACCAAAATCAAAGATCTTGCTGCCAATTGTTCTTTTAAAGATAGATTTAATATTGTTCCCAAGCCTAGTGTAGATAAATCAGTGGAAGACTCGGTGAGCATTAAATTTTATATTGATTTTCTTCTCTGTGGCTAGTTTCTTTTCTACAAAAAAATTGCTTTAGAAACCACTTTGTGTAAAGTAACACAAGTTGCTTCATAAGTTCAATTAGATAATTAATTAATGATAATTTGTGGCAATGTTGCTAAGTGGATAAGGTGCCCAAATTTTGTGTGAATGACTTGGATTTGATACACTTTTTGTGGTATCATTTATATGTGTAGCTGTTTAATCTTGTAGAGGGAGGAAGTAAGGGTGGACATAAAAAAGTAAGAGCCATTTTAAAGAATTTATTAAATATTTATTTCTCTTTACATTGGAATAAAACTCTTTACCATGAAAATAGCATAACATTATGATTAATGCCATGTTTTACATAAAAAGTGTAAAATTTATAGTTTTTAATTCCGTCTACATAAAAAAGTTAAAATTTTCTAAACTGACAAAAACCCACAGCATCCTTTAAGTTTTGCTTTTATTTACATTGTAAGAACTGCTCAATATGCTTTCCCAACATTTCAGTTACTCTTCTCTGTTGAGGGCTAAACTTACAAACAGCCTTTTTGATTGTAAACATCAGCGATGTTGTGTCATAATTACAGGTTCAGTTGTCATTGGCCAGTGTAAGAACAGACACTGAATGCTGAATGTATTGTGACCGGGTGGGTGGTCATACTGTGTCGTGACCTATAAGCAACACTGTGTTAAACTATTTATCATTTTTTTAGCTCAGTACATCACCTGTTAGTGGTTTTCTTAGACTGCTGAGGTTATCACACTTATCAGCTCTTGCAGTTATTTAATTTATTACTAACTGGTCATTAACAGCTTGCTAGATTATCTGCTAATTCTTTGGTAGAAAGTCGTAATTGATGGAAAACTGTAGTGACTGATATTTTAAAGTGATTTTCTGGAACCGTTGTAGGTAAATTGAGTAACAGCTATTTTAGTTAACTTAATACATAACAAAATTGTTTTTTTTCTTCAGTCTATGAATAATGCTATCATTGCTCTGATAGTAATAGCTGTCATCTGTTTGGCTATCATCATGATCATATTGTTTGCAAGGAAGCTGTATCAGATCAGAGCTGGGTGAGTGTCTAATTGATTGGTCTTTGCCTCAATCAGTGCAGGTGCTGTGGAAATACGTAATGAACTTTAAGGTGTTATGCTAAAAACGTCTGTTTTTCTTAGATATTCGTCAAGGTATAAATGGGTATTAATTATTATGATAATTGTATTTTTGAATTTGGAAAAATGGAGCACTATGTAATAAGCACGGTATCGGGCATTCTTATGCCATTCAGCATGGCAAAGGGACATGGGTATTATGCAACTTGGACATTGATCTGATGCTGAGTATATGAGTTTATCAGTATTTGTGCTACTTTTTTTTAATATGTTCATTTGTAATAGTAAAAATATATCATTCTAGGTACTTATTTTTGAATGTATGTTACAGCTCAGGAAGATACAGGTATGCAAGGTTGAGTGCAGGTGAGCAGGTAGCGGTCAATCTGGGCTCTGAAGACGACGAACAGACATGTCTCATGAGCTCTGCGTCGAGTCCGTACTCCGACCACGAGGAACACGGAGATAACTATCAATATAAGGTTCTTGTTTTTGTTGGTTGAAATTTTTTGTAATTTACATTTTGATACTATGCATTTGATAGATGATTCTGTAATTCTGCAGTGACAGCTAATTTCTGCTGTAATTTTGCATTTTTAGTTTTGAATGTTTTGGTTATATTGTACCGGAATTGCTAAACCGTCATTACTGGCTTATTTTTAGCTACTGCATTAATTCTTACTATTCCATATGATCTGAATTAATATATTTTCCATTTCCAGGAGCAAGATGCAGGTGGCATTACATCAAACGGTCCTCAACCTTCCAGAATTCCAAACACGTATCAAAAAGCTGATGATGACTCAGACGATGTAAGTTTAACTTATACGAATGTTGTTTTTAACATATACAAAGAAGAGTTTCTTTTGCAAATTTATATAAGGTAAATTACCAGAAATTACCTTAAGATACACTATGATCTGGGACTAACAACCAGAGATATGCCGATCCAATAAATAATTGGCGATCGGTAAGCAAACTTGCATTTCGGAAGAGATCGCAGATTGGGCTGATACATTTTAATATGGGACTTAGTCTAACGGTGTGCAGTTAAGTGAAAATAAATAGTAATTGAACTTAATTTATGTGACAGTTAACGAAACTGTACAGAAAAGTAACAAATCAGTTAACCGCCAGAAGACAGTTTGTATCCTTTCTAATGCATTATGAGGTGTTTGTCTGCATGAAAGTAAAATTAAGCATTTGCAGATACGTGAATTGTTCTGCTATCACAGAAATAAACTAATTACATCTGATAATGCACAGCAGCAGCCAAGCAAAGTGACATTGAGTAAGCATTAAACTTTAAATTACTGCCTGTTGCAAGCAGTTGTAATGCTATCATATCAGATTACGTCTGAGATCAAATTGGATCTAACATCGGATCGGCTAATATGTAAAAATAATCGGATCGGATTGGAACACAAGTTTTCGTGTCGGCATTTCCCTGCTAATAACTAGGTTTTACGTGTGAAGCACATTTTTCTTATTTGCAGTTTTTCCGTTCATAAATTTATTGTCATAAACTATTATCATTTCTTCCTAAGTCTACAAATGAAGGAAAAGTCGGGAAACAAGAAGCAGCTTTAGATAGTGCACATTGTATCTCTGAGATCTCTAGGCACACCACATTTCGTATAGATAATACTGGGCTGGGAAAAGATTTCTGATATTGGTCACTGATCACTCATTAGAGACGTTTGCTGCGCTGGGAAAAGGTTTCTGATATTGGTCGCTGATCACTCGTCAGAGACGTTTGGTGTTTTTGTTTTCGTTATCTTTTTTTTGGCCAATAAATAACTTAGCCATTGTTTATTTTCCAGGAGTTACTGCTGCAAGTCAAATAGAGCAGCAAGCTGGCATCGCTGCCGTCATCATCACCATCCTATCACCAAGTGTATTCGTCCAATATTCTCATAATAATTTTCATCCTTTGTACAATTATTACAGGATCACTTGCTTCCTAGTTTGTAATATTATAACAAATTGAAATATCAGGCAGAAATAAACAAACCAAAGCAAAATGCTTTACGTTTATGTTACCAGCCACACTGTGCGATTCTAATACAGTCTTTTTTATTATTAATGCAACTTTCATATACACCGAGCTTTTCTATACACAAATGCTTCAATCATATAAGTTTTTTTCAATTATCAATTATAAAATGATTTATTAAAATACTGCTTTCGTTACTTATAATTTTCCAAGTTTCTTGAAATTTTGTCGTGCGATATCTGCTTTTATTAACGGCAGCTATAGGATCTTGACAATTAGTCTGCAATTTATTCGCTCCTGTTGTCATAAACTGGCTTGAACGGTTTACCTAGATGATCTGTCAGTTATATCTTACAATTTTTGTGTTAAGGCTCAACACTTACTTTTTTATACTTTACCCATCACAAAGCAGCACCTTAATTGTACCTTTCTCTTTTTTGTGAGCTGATGTTTTCGTTACTTGCACAAACGGCCATTTCAGAATATTTATAGCTGTGTCATATTTACTGACAGTGTAAATACAGAGTCAGCTGAAATTGTCTTTCAGAATAATTTTTTGTTATTCACAATATGAATAGTTTATGTTGAAGTTGGCCTATAGTAAGTAATACGAGTTTTTTCACGTGCAAATATTTTCACCGTATAAAGATGTGAATAATTTTTTACTTTGTTGAGCATTTAAATTATGTTCTAATGAGTGTTTCCTTTTTGGTAACAATTAAAGGTGTAACGGTAAAGCAGCATTAAGTCATTGGCTTCTTCAAAATTTTTACATTATTTTGTGTGCATCATCATCAAATTTGTCTGCTAATTTTTCACTTCCACTGAATTTTCTTTGAGATTGTTTTGCATAAACTAATGTTTGCTGTTTTTTGATGAGTCTGACAAATGTGGTAGTTCAACTTCTATACCACCAACTACTTGTACATAGTCATAAGACACGTTTATAACTGCAGTTAAGTATTTAACTGTATAAGGGCTTCAGCCGCATTCCACATTTCCGCTGTTTTGTAACTTTACCTTCATTTGCTGTTACGTTTACAAGGCAGGACTGTGTGTTGATGTGATTTTTGTTTTCTTTTCTATTTATCTTACTGTGATTAAATACCAAAAATTAATTTCGCTATTTGTTTACGTGGTCGTGTAAGTATTAACAACAGTTATTTATAGGATTATGTACAGTATAGCTGGTTTCGTACATATAATATTTATAAATAAACTCTGCGCTATGTTATAATGTGTGTCATTAGTTTACTGTGGTGGTGTCAAACATTTTGCTTCATTTTGGAGACTTATTATCATCAAAGAGTATTTTAAAATTGCCAAAAAAGTTATTATGATATACATATAAAATACACCAAATATAAAGTGTGGATTCTGCATTATAAGACTTACAATATAAAAATCTAAAAATGCATTATGAAAAAGTACATTTTACACGAAAGTACTGTGCAGAATGATAATTGCAAAATGACTTTTCGTAGAAAAGCAGATAACAAACAGGCAATAAAATCTATGTGTAAAACTAATGAATAGTGAAAACACTATCATAAAATTAATTTGCTGGTTTAAATTCATAATGATAAAATTAATGTACGACAACTAATATTATGTTTTGAACAAGATGGATTACAAACAATGACTTATATTTAGTACAATATTGTAGGAAAGAACAGAAATAGAGCTTGAATACCAAATTAAATTTCGGATTTGCTGTAATTAAAACGAATAATGCATTTGGAATCTGAAATTCTCTTTTTGATTTTATAGAATCATAAACTTAATTAAAATAACTATGGCTAAAAATAACCAATGTAAATATATTTGTCAACTTCTAATATATTAATACTAATTACTAGTACCATCATTTAATTTAGATATCTGCTACCACCATTATGACTATAGCACTTTTGATTAGTTAGGCACTTAGTGAAAAACATTTTGATAAAATAAAAAATGCACAATATTTATTAAAACAAAGTAATAAATAGTGAAAAATAAGGCATACTTCTTGTTGCATTAAAAATAAAGAACAACAATTATAGGCACTTGAAACAGTAATAAAGGGACTAAACAAATTTTTGTAAATTTTTTTCATCAAAATAAGTGATATTAAATTGATTTAACACCTACCTATTAAATAGACCCTTCTTTAATGCAGGCCAAGACAACATAGTCATAGACAAGCTGCTGAATACAACAATCTGCCCTTTGTTTCAGAGCCACAATGTCAAAACATTTTAGTGGATTTTAATGATATTTGCTTCACCGAAGACCGTCAGCACCTTCATGTCATATAATTTCATTCAAATACAATAACTATTGAAATCCTTGCTTTAACTTTCAGGTAGTGCAAGTAATTGAGTCAAATTTTACCAATAGGATGACTATGCAAGTAACTAAGGTTACTGTAAAGTGAGTACAGCAATTGAGTGTATAATTAGCAGTTACAGTATAGGATATTCACTTGGCAAAAACCTTGTTATATTTTACATTATTCAGATAAGCCTAATATGTAACCCATATTTCACCAGTAATGATATATAAAAAATGGGTTGACTTCTCTTGTGTATTAAATATTCAGTAGCTTAATAGCCTATTTTCTTTTTATTAGAAACAAAACGAAAATAATAAGCTCACTTTAGTAATCACAAATTTGGAGCTTTATTTTAGCTAGAAGTATATCTGGAAGATTATAGAGACCATATCGCAAATGCTGAATATTAACTATCCTATTGGTAGGAATGCATAACTAGTTTTTATGTGCAAGTGACAGTAATAAAACAACAAGAAGCCCAGGACGTACTCAGTTATGACAAGGGCTACATTGTGTTTTTTGTTATGAATAATTATCGTTTCACAAATTTGAAGGAACTTCGAGAAAGGGAAAACCAAGGAAAGTAAGAGTGCTCAAGTCATTACACTATGTAATAGCTATCACTCATTAATTACACCGTTTTCCAATTCACGTCGACAGCTATCAATCTGCCACAGGCAAAATTTACTATTGCTAGTTATTTCAATATTTTTTGCTTGGAGATGTTTGTGCATTTAAATTTGAAGGATCTTGCGATGAAGCAGATGGCAACTTCCGGTGGGGAGGATTCTTTGGCATGCTGCCTGGCTTGGATGCAGGTGTCATGCAAACTTTTGTGTGGACAGTATCTTGTGATCTATTATCCAATTTGGATGTAGTTGCTGTAGATAGCACTTTTCCAGGTTGAAGATCACGTGACCCATCGTCTTTGTCTAATTTCGACGGTGATGCTGCAGGTACATTCTGGTTTGGAGCATTGTGTGACCTGCAGTCCATTTTGGACTTTGATGGCTTGGGTGATTTCCCAGATGGACTATCTTGTGTTTTATTGGACGACCTGGCCATTGATGGTAATGCTGGTTTTCGGCATGGACTACTCTGTGACACATCATCTGACCTTTGCAGTGCCCTCCCTTGCCCTGACCTGTCAGATAGTAAATTCTCGGACTCAACAGCTCTAGAAATGTCCGGATCTGGGAACCGCCTCTTTCCATCTTGTTCGTTCACACTGATACGGAAATTTGAGTATTTACTTGAAGCACTGAATGGACTGTTGTGGTAACTTCCCTTACTGTACCTACCTTTTGTTCTTGATGAGTATGGATTGGGGAACCTTCTCATTTGATACTTTCCTCTGCTCTGAGATCCACGAGCCCGTGGGCTAGCCTGACCCCTACTACCTTTACCCTCGCCAATTCGATTTTCTGAACTAAAAGAATCTGGAACATTTCTTTGCTTATCCGTATTATTATGTGTATCAGAAACGAAATTGTAATTAGTTGCTTCTTTGTTGGCTGGAGAGAAATTGTATCCAAAGTTGCTATAAGTGGGTTGGTAATGACCTTTGTTCCGCCGTTTCTTTGATTTAGAAGTAGGTCTCTCAACAGGATGAGACATGACCGTGTTTAATGTTTCTGGAAATGACTTAGAAGGAATATTGTTAGTGGTCAGCAACGGCGGAGGCCTCAAGTTTTTTAAGCTCATTAAAGGAGGTGGGCTTTGCTGCTGGGAGCTTGTTAACACCTGTTCTTTCTGCTTGGAAGTCCATGGATGCGAGCTGCGAGTCTTTGAGTTCACCCTTGAAGGTTCTTGATGCTTAAGGCTTGGAGGAGATTGCTGTTTTGATGATTCACCAGTGGTGTTGCCATCATATAACACAATAATGTCATGCTCATCAGTTTGGGCATTCGAACAGTCATCGTTTAATATTTTACCTTGTTTGTTGGCTGCATTTGCTGACTTTTGAGGTGCCGAGTCTGCTACTGGATTGCTATCAAAAGAAAGCGACTTACGAGCACAGCTGTAATTGTTATTTTGTTCTGTCTGACTGTTTGAGAATTGTCCGCTAGATCTGCCTCGGGTACCCCTCGACCGCTGACCAGGACTCCCCTGAAAAATAAGAGCCGGTCAGTTTAAACATGAAAAAAATGCACATTTACAATGTGTTAATAGAATGAAAACTGTTAAAAAGAATGGAGCAGCCCCGAAGCAGATTATTAGCAGACAAATTGCCACTAGCAACAAGTTACAGTTGGAAGTACGTTAATAGACTTCTGCTATGTAGAAACACAAAAATTTGTGACTAATGGAGTTAAAATTGCAAAACGAATATGCCAGATATTTTATTCAGATAAAATTCAAAAAGCTTGCTAAAAATGAAAGATATACAACAGCTGATGGTAATGACAAGAAAAATGATAATGAACCCACAAATGACAAACTAAAATACAATAACGGAGCAAAAGCTTTTCTTAATAGTTTTATTTTATAATAAATTAGGTAAAAAAAGAAGCATGAGCAAATTATTGCAACAAATTTTGAGAAGCATAAGACACATTAATAAACTGCAATTGCAATACACAATTAAAATAAATACAATCTACATCCTAGATTCTAGTAAAAAAAATTCTAGGAATAAGTTAAACATTTCTGTAAACACTTATTACAACAAACAAAAACATTGTCAGAGTAAAGATAAAAATGCTTTCTTTTATAGTGCTGAATAATACACAACATCAAGTGCATTTCCCTGAATATATTACGATTATTAAAAACTAACAAAAATATAGATTTTATCAACAGATTTAGGCAGGACTACTGTAACTTACAGTAGAGTTGTGTGCTTAATATCACTACAGTATTCATAACAAACAATAAAAATTTTCAACAACAGGAAGGTTTAATTGCACTCTGGCCAAATGACACAAGCCAAGAACAATTTACAGTAATGTGCTAGATCACGTTAAAAAGGTGAATTAACCTTAAGGTGTGATTAGGAGTGTACTGTGTTTTAAAACTGTGCTTGCAGACAGGAGGCTCAAACATTCTAGTTTCGTTATATCCTAGCATTTATTATTAAAATGAGATCGTCAAGTCACAATTAGCCTAAAACACTGGTTTCTGACATGATTATAAGACTAGCTTACAGCTATGCTGTTTCTCTACTTGACAGATGTTTGTCAGTTAGTACCACCACCTGACAGCTAAGCCATAGGTTAGTGATCACGACGGTTACTCACAGATGCATTCTGACTATTATCACGTCGAGACATAACAAAAGTGTAGGGATTGTAACCTACCCGAGGGGGGTTATTCCTCCTTGCTCCGCCACCCTGTCGCCGCAACTGGTGGCGCTCCCTGTCATACTCGTAGTCTTCCAGTCTTTGTGTTAGTGCCAGTTTCTGCTGGATTGCCATTCGCAATAGTGAATTCAAAGTCTTCTTTTCCTCTTCGGCGGAATTTAGCTGTCGCTGCAGTTCATCTAACTGCTGAACGTATTCCTCACATCGGCTAGCAAACATGGCACGCAATGAAGCAAATGTGGCAGCATCCTCTTTTAATGCCTTCAGTTCGTTTCTCAGCTTCATCATTGTATCCGTGACAATAACTCGCTCATTTTCATACTTTGCTTTGAGATTGGCCAGGGCAACTTCGGCGGTGGACTTGTTCGCGCGCAAAACTGTGCGCAGTGTCGCAATCTGCTCCCGTTTCGTAGACAGCAGCGCCTTGAGTTTCAGTATCTGTTCTTGCAGCTCCTGAACATCCACGGATTGATCATCAGTGGCCAAACCTAATCGAGCATGTTCTATTGTCGTTCCGACAGCCTTACCAAGAAAAGACATTTGATCTTTTATGGTATCAAGTAGTTTTCGGCAAGTTGTTGGGTCACCTTTAGCTTCTTCTGACCCAGATAATCTCTTTCTCATTTCAATGATGGCTTTCTTTTCCGGAACAATTTTTTCTTCAGTCGCTTCATCGAGTCTCTCTTCTTTTACTTCAGCTTTGACATTAGCATCAGCACCGTCCTTCTTACTTGGTTCGAACAGTTTCCCCTTTTCGCGGTTGTGGTCCAACACAACACGGTTTGGCATTTCATTATTGGCCACACACACATGGTGATATAACTGTGCTATGTTCTCGCTGATGTTTAACAGTTCATCTTGTGTGTGAGTCAGACATTTCTGTGATTCCCCGGCAACTTCGCTCATCGTCTGCAGATCTTCCTCCAGATACTTCACCTTCTCCTCATATTCAATAACTCTGTTCTTCAACTTGGCAAAATCATCCTGAAGGTCTTTGACAAATGACTCGTGATGATGCGACACACTGTTTTCCTCATCCTGTGCCTTAGCAACTTCAGACTCCAGTTCGACAATTTGCTTTAAAGCTAGAGCATAATTTTTCTCACTGGCACGAACCAATTTAGACAGCTTGAGTATTTCAGGGGACTCGCTTTCTCCGTCTTTGTTCTCGTCAGCCAAAGATGCAGTGTTGTTTTCTTTCATCTCCTCGACTAGCTGCAAGAGTCGCGAGGACAATTCTCCATGAGCAAGCTCGCTGTGCATGGTGTCCAGCTTCCGTTCCCATTCCTGTATTATTTTTGCAAGCTGTAGTTTTTCCTCTTGTAGTTTGTTTAGCTCTTGCTCGAGCTTGTGAATTTCTGTCATGTGGAGCTCACTCATCAGCTCGTTGGCCAAGCTCGATCGAGGTATGTCATCTTCAGTTCTGGCAGCAAAATCAGCATCAAATCTGCAATGAAGTGAAAAGAATTAATAAAAGTAATATGGTTAAGGAAAATTTGTAAACACCGATTTGGATGATAATCGAAAAATGAAAAGAAATTAGTGCAGTATGTATGGGAAGGTTGATAATACATCAATTTTAGTCACAAAAATATGGTATACCTTAAAGCACTAATGTGAAACATTGTTATGTCAAGTATCTAATAATTTTTGATCGCTAGTGACTGGTAATGGAAATAATAGTTTGGCACACAACAAGCCAGAATACACATCCAAAAATGCTTATGATTGTGACATAATCCGATGAGGAACTTCAGGGTTTAGACAACTCAAAGATAGGAGTGTTTTACACTAATTAATGCAAAAACGATAAAGCAGTGAGAGTGCAAACTTACTAACTTGCAAACTAACTCCTATGCAAAAGTATATAAAATTGACTCTATAATTTTTATATATAGAGATATACACGTGGTTGCACTGATGTAATGATGTACACAAAATGACGGTCCGCCAACTAGCGGTCAGTTCGTGAAACAATGGACTGTGTCCGTAGTGTGCCAGACTTTTTAAAGGTCCAGATTTTGTCCGATTCTTCCGATATCCGTAAAAGCGAGGTCCGACAAACCGAGATATGAGCGTATACAGTTGTGGCAGGACTGTAATCGGTTTCATTATCAAAGATTTCTCTAAAAATACTATATACAGTAGGCGCCGCTTAATAGACTCACTTTGGGACCAACGTGTTCTGACCTAATTAACCGAGTGAACCTATTAACCGATGGGTGTAGTTATAGGTACAGAATGTAAGAGTCATCAGCTTACTATGTACTGCAAAGGTTTTTAATGAATTTTAGAAACGAAGTAATTCCATAAATTTCTCTGTGCAGTTAAAAATCAGAAAAAAAATTTTAAAATATTAATTTATATAAGTGAATTAGCGATAAACTAAAAAGTATAATTTATTTGCAAAATTACAAAAATTCCTTCAAAGTTGGCTGCTTCATTTTCTCGCGAAGAAGTTCACCCACAAAGTTCTCGTGATTATAAAAACGTTGAAAATCTGTTGTTGTGTGTGACTAAAACAGTTCTGAATCATCAGTTCACTTACATTGCTCTTATTTGCTGTACTATGTTTACTCTTGTAAGTCACAAGGAATACCAGCTGATTACTGTACCTGCATCTTTGAAGTTAACTCATTAAGTATGAAAGTATGACTTTCATCATGTATGACAACAGCAGCATCAAAAGGAAGCCGCTAGGCTAGCGTTTAAATGTTTAGCTTCCAGAAATTCTTTGGGTAACCATGGGCGAGCGGGTAACAGATTCAAAGCAAAACCGCTATGCTAGCGTATTAGCGCATGACAAATGTACCTGCTTAAAAACAAAACGGTACTTAACATGATTGTTTCTGTATACCTAGTGCACAAAAGGGAAGTAAAGATGACATAAAACTAAGAAAGGGTCTTTGGGCACATACAAATGTCTTATTTTAAGTAGGTGAAGGAAAATATTTAGTCAATTATGTGGAGTTATTCGAGTTAATTACCGATAGTTTTTATGTACATTTGAATAGAAGCGGTCCATTCCAGGCGTTTTTGAGTCAGTTAAGCGATTGAGCCTATTAACCGTGAGTCTACTAAGTGGAGCCTACTGTATTAAACCGGCAAAAGTGTTTTAGCTTGGTTAATTCAGATCTGCATCTATACATCTTCGCACAGCAAGATAAAAAATTAGAGGCAGTATAGCAGGTGTGTACTTAACTACAGAAGTGAAGCAGCAATGGATTCAGCTAAACAAATTCATCCCGAAAAAGTGTAGCCAGAAAGCTTTGAATCAAACTTTAGCCGGCTATTACTGTCATTGAGGGAGGACTTATATACACATGAAAGTGGCAAAACACTTCGGCTGGTCCAGTGTCTCATTTTAGAAGATTATTCTTGTTAAGAAGCTCGATTCCAGCTCCGAGTACAACATTCAATCAGCAAAAATCTGCTGCTGGGTACTGGATTTAGGTTTGCAAAAAGCTTTGTTACACATGTACGGAAAAAATGAGAAAATCCTGTACTTAATCGAATGCTTGTTAAGAATTTATGGAACGGTCATTTAAAACAGCTACAAGCATTTTATATTTATGGACTTTAAGACATCAGATGAAATGTAGTTACTTACTGTTTTAGAGCAATATCATCATCCTCATGATCAAAGCCCATGTCTCCAGCAGCATTGGCATTTCCTTCAACATTTGTGGTACTTCCTCCCTTGAACGTATTAAATGCCAAGTTGCTGAAGTTAAATAAAGCTTCAGAATTCTTGCATTGGTCGAGTTCACGCTTGAATGCATGTTTCTGTTCTCTCTCTTCCTGCAATTTAAAAACACAGTGTTGCTGTCTGTGAAATCTAGGCTTCTACATTTTAGAAGTAATCTTGCAGTCAATCCCAGAAGAACAAACTTAAAGCATAACATAACAACAACAACAGAATAACAAGCAAAACAATGTAATAAAAGCTGGCTAACATGCTTTACAAAAGGGCTTTGCAAAGAGATGTATTAACAAGAGATGTACACAGGAATCATTTTTTACAGTGGAGTAAATGCAGACTGCTTTACAACAAAACACAACAATGCATGCATAGCTGCAATTGCAACTAAAACACATAATTAACAAAAAAAGATTAACACTGCTGCATTTAGCTACTCACAAGCAGTTTAAACAATTACTAAATTAAGAGCACTAAATTAATGTTACAACAGAAACAGAACATGTGAATATAATACAACCATTAAACAACCCACACTTCCATAAGCTCCCATGCGAGAAACTCCAACATTTCTAATAGCAATGTTAAAATGGCTAAGCCAAATGCAAACAAACTGTTTACACTTCTTACTCTACCTGCAGGGCTTCCAGCGCCTCTTCCAGGTTTTTCTCAGCAATTCGTTTGAGATTTTTCAACTCATCCACCTGACCATTGAGTACCTCAACTTCTTCATGAAGTCGTATGTTCTCATGACGCCAGACTTCCATCTCAACCTAACCAAATTTAAAAAAGTAGTTGCTTGTTAATCAATTATTTTTCAGTGTAGTGTTTGTTCTAGAACTTTAAAATCAGGGGACTTTCCAAATTACAATAAGCCATTTTACATCAACCCATAATAAAATTTTTATTTAGAAAGTGATATGTATGTAATAAAAAATCAATTCAATGCATATTTCTAGGCATATACAGTCATGTCTTGCTTACACATAACTTATTCCTGGTATATAGAGGGTAGCTAACTAAAAAGATGTTTATCAGATGAGGTCAGAGAAAATTCCCAAGACTTAGCAAAAGGTCAAAACTCATCCAATGGCAATAAGACAGAAAAGAGAATCTGATATACATGTCTTCCAATCAGCTCTTTCTATAGTAAATGCTACAAGCAGTTTTTACTGAACGTTCACTGGTGTGAATAATTTTCCTCTAGCAGATTTTAGACTTTAAATAACTCTATCAGCTTTGAGTTGTTACTTATGCGCATCTCAATTGTTACGATATTTATCTTTTTGTACACATATTTGTTCATTTTTGTCTTCCCGTACTTATATAAACAGGAGTCTTACATGGAGTGTGCATGAACGCATGATTCAATCAATTGTACGCAGCATGTTTGATGAGCATTTTACATCATCCACCTTTCTAAAGATACAAAATTTCTAAAAACAATTTTACAAATTACTGTAGAATAAAACAGAGGCAAGAGACCTTACATAGGCCTAATTAACGATGGTTACCTACTTACTGTCTTGTTAACTATGTGGAAGTTGTAATTGTACATTTTTTAGGTGCTGCCATCTATGAACTAATAATTTTACATTTTACTAGCTAAACTCACCCCCAGTATAATTGTACGGTCCAGTGAATCCATATTCATTGGATCTCCCCCTATTTTACAGTAATGGTTTTTGTGAAGCCAAGTTTGCATAATCACCTATACCTATATACAGGGGCATCGTGCACCAAAAAAAATTGGGGGGGCCCGGGCCCCTATGGCACGACGCCACTGCTTATATATACTGACTGGATTTACTTTCGAGTCACTGTCTAACTATCAGTGTTCAGTGCAGGACACTCTTGTTCTCAGTGTTCAGTGCAGCAGTCATTCTACATATGTGTATGTAGTCTAATAAACACGTTTGTGCTTTTGTGCAAATATGTAGTATAGTTGTTTATTCTTGTTCTACAAAGTGAGTTATCTACAACTTCAAACATGACTTTCACAAACCAATATCAATTATTTTAGTGAGCATACAAATATTGTAACTACCTGATTAGACTTCAGAGCAGAAACTTGCTTCTGCAACATGATATTCTCTTCTTCTAGCTCGGAGTAATCTTGCAACATTCGAGTTTCGATGGATTTGTACTCTTTCAGTTCATCACGCAGTAGCTTTCTCTGAGCATCCAGCTGCTCGACCTGGAATCAAGACTGATACATACAATCTAATACAAGTGTGATACTTGGCAACAATGTCCAAGCACAGAAACACCAGTAAGGACACAGGATCACAAACAGCTTTGAATAAATGTATTAGTTATAAAGTGCTATTACAATGACGACAAATCAAGATTAGTCTATTTTTGGGCTTTAACAACAGTTGCAAAAGGTAAGAAATGTGTCTTAATATATAGCTAATGTTAATGATTTTCAAGTAAGGGAACAACAAAGTGGTGATAAACTGGAAGCTTTGTTTGACGTCAATTATCTGCTAAAACAAGAAGTATCAATTTCACCTGTCGTGTTATCTCATTGTTCAGTGCATTGAGTTTCTCCACTTCAGCTTCATATCTTTCAACATTCTGACGGTGTGATCGCAGTTCAAGTTCTAACTCATTTATGGTACTGAGTAACTGTTGCTCCCGACTGGCAGTTTCATGTAGCAAATTTTCCTCTCGTGAAACACCATCGATGGTAACCCTCTTTTGAGTCAAATTTACTTTTTGAAGAGCCTAATGAAGTTACAAAAAGCAAGAAGTTTTTACAGCTTAAGTTAAAAAATGCATGTACAAAATTCAGTCGCATATTTCAAATGTTGTGGGTTTAAACACAAACACTTAAAAAAGTTATACATGATACAACACCAAGGATGCACCTAGAAAGTGATTCCTGGATATAATCAAGATAATTTAAAAGGAAGCTTAGTTTTGTACATGAGACCCCTATTATTAAGTCATTTTAAAAAACTCAGTCAGGATTATGGAGACACCATAATTATACAATTAAGCCCTACATACTGATGTATCGCGCATCCTACTTCCTCTTAATAAAACCACAAAATTTAATTAATTCTAGCATAAAAATATGAAGGCTTCAATTTAGGCTTTGAACTATAAACTAAACAAGTATGCATCGATTTACATTAATAATCGATTTACATTAATAAAGCAGCAAACCGAATAAAAGCACGAGCACGACAAAAGCCGCAAGCTGAAAAAATCGGACTTACCTCTTTTGCGCATTCAAGTTCAGCTTTAGCGTTTTCGTATTGGGTTTCTATCTCTTCGAATCGCTGTTGCAAAGATTCTTTTTCTTCCAGTAACACCAACCCATACTGAGCAGCCTGCGCTTTTTGGTCGCTGGTAGCAGCGAGTTCATGGTTTAGCCGTTCAACTTCTTGCGTTAATTCTGATATTAAATCTTGGCTGTCAACGCCTAAACTCATTTTACGCCAAACTAAAGAGGCTTAATACGTAACACAGGCAGCACATTATTATGTCGTTTTTAGTTCAAAACTAAATTTTGTCATTTTTCCTGCTAAAGAAACATTTAACGCCATGACACCAGCACTTTTAATGCCCGGATGCGATGATTCACAATAATTTTTCACGACCATTCCGTCTGAGCAAAGTAGTGTTCGGGGCAAGTCGGCCAACCCGAAATTTGCCGAGTGCTGTTTTTGATAATGACGTGTAATTTCATTATTCTATCAAGAAACACACCGAAAGCCAGTCTTTAGTTATTATCACTGATTTATTATCAGGGAGCTACCAACGGTTTGTCATTGAAATTAATAAAGATGGCAATTATTATGTTGACCTACAAAATTTTTCAAAGCGACACAAAGATTATAAAATTTTAATAACAAAGCTGGTACTGGTATAGTTGACGGCAACTACTCTTCGCCTTTTACTTTTCCTTCATTTTTAACTGTGATATTTTAAAACTACACCGAAGCAAAAATGGCGATTAATTAATGACGTACTTAACAGATACAGAAACGATCAATTACAAATAAATAGTTTACGAGAAAATGACAGTATGATATCTGATCCAGTTGACATTGCTAACAAATTAAATTCCACATTTATCAATCTCGGAAAATTTGACAACTTGCCACGCCAACATAATGCAAATATACACAATATATACAAAAACCAAACAGTAACACAATCCACTTTCTCATTTACTAGCGCCACCGAATACGACATCTTTAGAATATTAAACAGTTTAAATATAAATAAAGGAAGTGGACCCTCAGACATGCCAATAAAAATCTTAAAAGACTGTGCCCTGACTCCATAAAACGATTAAAAATGTAAAATTAAAAAAAATTATGTAATGTAATACGTGTTATGTCAGTTTTGTAATGTCAAATGTATAAATAGTGTAAATGTAATGAGTGAAATTTATGTAATGTAGAGCATGTTTCTGTTAATTGTGTTATGTCAAATGTATATATAGTGTAAAATATGTATATGTCATGTAAAATTTAATGTAATTTTGTAATATTGTTTTGTAAAAATATTTTAATATTGTGTTTGTAAATATGTTCATTTATTGTATATAATTAGGCCTTAGTTTTTTTTAGTCTGTGCTGGACGCATTTGTCTTGAACAGTGTTGCTATTTTAACATTACGCTGAGGATTACTCAATTTTATTATAATGAGTGAGCCATTTTCATGACAAAATAAAGAATTAATATATATATATATATATTATTATGGGGCAACATAAAATAATGAAAAACAAAAACATGGGGTAAATTAAGAAAATTCTGCAGTGCAGCAGAACATTGCACCAGTTGTCAAAATCGTAAAATTTAATTATCATAATGCTGATAATTTAATTGACTTTCGTACAATTAGTAGCGACTTATAAATTTTTGGGCCTGTATATTCGGGTTAACTTAAAAAGGGATGGGCATATGAACTATGGATAAAGCTGTACAGAATTTGCATTAAATTTTGCAAGCAAGATCCACCAATCAGAAGTATATTGTCATTATCTGGTTTGCTGTCACCTCAAATCAGCGTAACTTTGAATTCAAAAAAATTGGAACTAGTCGAAACTGTTATTCAGCTATTCCATATTTTAAAGATCTGTATTTGTAATATCTTTAATCTAGCTAATAAATACGATGTAAAATAGTTCTGATTGGTCTTTTTATACATTATAATTCTTGCTATTAAATTTTAAATGCTCTTGCCTTTTATTAGTGTAAACTCACTGTATGGTGATACTATACTACCATTCTATACTATTGTTACTACCATGTGTCATTGTATCGTCTAAATGATTGATTACATTTTAATCATGAAGTGTATGGCTTGTTGAACTATTGTACAAAATGGAAGTTTTGGTGAAGTTGTTACTGGTATGCAGCATTAAAGATAAAGATGTGAGAGATGTGTATGGGGCTGCGTTGGCGAAATGGTCTAAAATTATCAATAATAATCAGCATAATGAGCTATAGAAATATTTCACCAAAGTTATACATGAGTTTACAACGTTTTTATGGTTGTACTGTTTGTACAAAAGCTCATGAATTAAAAATTCTATTAGCTTTACGCTAATATAATAATAATAATAATAATAATAATAATAATAATAATAATAATAATAATAATAATAATAATAATAATAATAATAATAATAATAATAATAATAATAATAATAATAATAATAATAATAATAATAATAATAATAATAATAATAATAATAATAATAATAATAATAATAATAATAATAATAATAATAATAGGTAGTCCAATTTACTACAGTAAAAGCACTTCCAAAGAAAACTACGAATGCGAATGGGTACTTGACTACTTGGTAATGCTGCTGCATGTCACAGCATGTGCAAATAAGCTAAAAGGTTTGTAAATGCTTTGCATATAGTACAGAGCCCTGGCATTAGCAAAATACAAGCAAAGCCGCATAAATGCCGCCTCAGGATTATGATTTATGGGCTTGTTGCATGCTCTGGCAAGTTGTAATTAGCAACTTACCTCTGACATTATGCAAGAAGCCAGCAAGTTCGTGAGATTAAAGCACACAGAATCAATTTCGTGCAAATACCTGCTTAAATTTAATGTGAAGATCTCGTTTGATTGCAGAAAATCTGAGACTGCAACAACCTTTCAAGTAGCCTAACGAGCTACAACATTGATCTTCATCCTCGGATGATGATACTGTCACAGTCTACTTTTACATTGAGTAGGAGATGTGCTACCTTCCTGGAAACTAATTTCAGTTCCGTTTATATTGCTTCCCCATGACAGTTTAACTGAATACTACAAAAATTACTTGTACTTTTACTTTAACGTAAAATAGTTTAGTGTAAAATATACTTTTGTGTAAAAAATTATGCTTTATACTTTCTAATTTATACCATTTATTATAACAATTTTTACACTTTAGTGCAAAAAAGTAAGAATTTTTTCTATTGTTTAACGTAGCGAGTGTTGGCGTATAATTATGAAAATGTTAATTTGGTTCGCCAAAGAAAGTATAGAAGCTCGTACGACTGAGTCTGTTCATCTATTCTTTTGTTTCTTCGTTTGTTTAATTCTTGTTTTTTGCTTTTTCCCATTCAGAATAATCTGTTTTGATATAGCATTTGCTTATGCCACCAGGCGTGGAAACAATTTGACATAAACACGGAGTTAAAATTGCTTTCCTTATCTGTTCATTCATCCAGACGACAAGAAGTAGCTAATGGTAATATGTTATGCCACAGGGGCTGTTGATCAGTGTTCACATAAAGACTTTTCTAGATAGGTAGCATGAAACAAAGAAAAACCCTGAGATTCGGATAATGACTCACAGTGCATGGGACATATTCGCACTACTGGAATGTGACCGCAGTTTTTGCTTAAAGTTGCATTCCAGCATCGTTTATTTTGTATTTTTCTGTTTGTTCAGCGCAAAAACTGTGGAATTCGCGCACGTGTCTTGCATGTGTCCTCAGGTGGTGCTGAATGAATGTAATTTATAAATCGGAGTAATCCTATTTTCCTACTAGACCGAACAGTTTGCAGAACACGAGGACATTTAGGGTGCGTCTTGCAGAGTGGCTTATAGATTCAGTTCGAAGTTTGCAGAACACGAGGGCATTTAGGGTGCGTCTTGCAGAGTGGCTTCTAGATTCAGTTCGAAGTTAAGTTGTTAGTTCCTAACAGCGCGTCAGACCAGTAAAGTAAAGTAAGCCCGCCAAGTAACTCGCAAGTCTGTTCAGATTACGTAAGCCTGACACTCCTCATGCTACAAGAAGTATCAAGAGTAACTCGAACATGCGTTCACATTAGACAGCAAATCAACTCGCAGGCTGAGTCGCAGCAACTGCTGGAGAGTTTGCAATTTCTTGCCAACTGTACCTCGCAAAGCAGTTTACTAAAACTCGCTAGTTTGAATGCGCCATAATGGTATAGTATCCAATTCTAAATTGAAACTTGAAAAAAATTTGGTTGAAGAATGTAGGAGTGACTGCAGGAAGCGCATACCTATAAACAGTACTATCCGTTTCCGGAAAGCAAAAAACTCTGACAGTGCAGTGACGTAAGAGTAATCACAACTGCATGAAACGCCAGTTACTGTCAGAAAATATGCGTCTGAAATTACATTGAGTAAATTCCGGTAATAGTAGTTTTACATTGCAAAAATAACCGTGCCGATGGTGTTTCAGTGGATTTTACCACAATGTGTTCTCCATAATATCACTTTTTTAATGTTAGTAATAATTTGTCCGCGAAAATAGCTCCGAGTTAAGTCTGGGATACAACACAGCAGCAGCAGCAGCAAAACAACAACAACAACAACAATAATGAAACACTATAATAATAATAATAATAATAATAACAACAACAACAACAACAACAACAACTATTATTATTATTATTATTATTATTATTATTATTATTATTATTATTATTATTATTATTATTATTATTATTATTATTATTATTATTATTATTATTATTATTATTATTATTATTATTATTAATCATAATAATAACACATATCATTAATATACATACAGACACAGAATTTCCCACGCAGTTGGTCTAATTATAGATTTATTGGTCTCTTACTTGCTTTACATTGTCCATCTAAAAGACGATGCCCCCATCTACTTCTAATCTCTATATGAGAACATTCTGATTTCTCTCATGTGTAAGACCGGTTACAAAACTGTCATCTGAATTGCCCGACATTTTGGTTGATATCTAGCGAGTCTTTTTGTTTTCCTCAAGCTAGTCCTTTCTTCTTAAAACTGTGTAGCTCTCTGTTTATCCACAGATGGGTAAACTTGACGTTTGCTGGTTAGAATTTTAAGTTCATCGGGCTGGTATATTACATTTCTTTAACAATTGCTTTATATGATCAAGGTATCTCTTCTTGGGGTGTTTTTTGGACGGAACAGATGATGCAGTACGAACAAGGTTGTAGACTCTTCGTCAATGGAGCAATCGTCAGGGATAATACTACCTAGATACATAATTGATGAACCTATCGAAAGTCCGTGTCTTCAGTTCTAATCTGGTTACGAGCAACATCTAGCTGACATCTTCTAAAAATTTCTGTCTTACGAGGACAAATTTTTGGGCTGCTGCGGAACATCAATGATAAAGTCTGCGAATCAATTATGTGCCGCAGAGAAGTGAGAGGCTGATGTGCCATCAACAAAGTGACGTTCAAATATCATTGCAGAGCATATCATTGTAGTGGCATTCACTCTCCGTAAATTAAAGATGCCTCCATCAATTGTGATAGCTGACTCCAATGTCATTTGCAGGATCAAAGTCTTTTCTAGTCAAACGAGTAATAGCAACCTGGTATATACTGGTGCACATCGCCGTAGACATACTACTCGAATTTCGAAAACTTCCGGTTCTTCTTCGCGATGGAAGCACATATATACATTTATACAGTTTTATTATATATTTATAATACTTTATATACATATAATATACATATATTATAGCCGACGATCGTGAAGTGTCATTGTAGTTAAGGACCATGAACGTATCTTGCAGATATTCTGGTACAATCGTGTTGTTGTCAAAATCCAAGTAATAATATCTGGACTAAGGAAAGCTGTACTACGATACTAATACTACGATATAACGGTACTACGATATTATATATATTTATAAATTATTTCAATACGTGTATATCTACTGAAATAAACTATCTTGACAATCTTGTACAAAAATTGGCTGCTTGTAATTTTGCATTTACAGTGCATTAAGACAATAGCAATTCATAGATAGCCATTAGCAAGGATAATGATATATAGAGTACCATCAACACGACTTCCTGGAAATATTAATAACAGTAAGATAGCCTTAAGGAGACGACAATTAATATTTTTGGATAAGCGTGTAGAAGTGGAGTTTTCTGAGCATTAATTAATTAGTTACACGAGACGTTGCTATGGAAATGTCCAATTTGCATTAATAGCACATTAATTAATTCGTAGACTGTATGGATATGTAGTCTGCAATTAAGGCCGCAACCAATATTTATTTATTATTCCTCTGATTGCAATTCAAGATGACAGTTATTCATTGCAAATTATGGAGTGGTTAAGTAGATATAAATGTGAAAAGGTTTTAATGGCCTGAGCCAGTAGTTTTCGTAAAACACCGTTGTTTGTTACATTGTTTCTAACGTTTTACCATAATTGTGGAAAGAAGTGCGCATGAAATTTTAAAGTTTATATGGACGTGGAAACTAGTAATCCGCAGAATCAACTAATCAATGATTTCGTAACAAGTTTTCACAGCAACATCGTTGCTTTACGCAGAAGGCTGTTTATTTCGCTGAACCAGGGTCTCCGTTATTACTTTGTTGGGCAAGTCTATAAGTAGGTATTAAAAACTACATGATTTTTTTTCAAAGACCTTAGAACTCAAGCAATTATATCAGTATTTTGGGTGGCTTGACTTGACTAGACGAAAAGTGGGACACAGGCCCAGCTTTACAGACATTACAATTATTATTACACCGGGACCTTAGGCCCACGAAATAGATACATGTATACCAGTATGCCTCAGGCACCAGTCCACAAACCTTACAGACTTATAGACACTATATGATTATAATTGTTATTCAGGGGCTCAATTGGCCCCACGAGATATGTACGCATACCAGTTCGTAGGCACCAGGTCCACTTTATAGACATCAGGTGCCTTATGTTTCCCACCTTATAGATTTAAGAAATTATAGTCATTGTTATTCAAGGGTCTTTGGCCTCAGGTCAAGAGATAGAAGAACACCAGTATTTGGGGTCTCACGAATCATCTGACACTTATAGAAATTAGGTTATTCAGCTCTCAAAAGATAAAATGCCTCCTGGCATCTGGGTTAGACATGCAAAAAGTAGTTTGAGGCCCATTTTATAGACCTCACAGTTGTCATATTTTCTCTTTCAAGAGATAAATGCAGACTAGTGTGGTCTGGGGTCTCGTGCCTAACATCGTCCAACCCGTCAGCTTTTAGATGTTGTAATTATGTTCTTACACCATACCAATCGGGAGTTCTGCTAGTTGCATTATGCACAACGCAAATTAACTTTAACTTTAATTCATTACAGAGCATGCAAACAGATGTAAGTGTGTAACAGACTTAGTGTTTCGTATAATACAGTATACAGTGTTCAATAGTATAGAATACATGTATATGTAATTTCGTTTAGTATAATAAAAGAGCATTTCAAGGCGTAGCATTAATGTAACTTCGGTCGGTCGGTCGGTCAGTCGGGCAGCCATTCTATCCAGTCTCGGTTTATAAGAGTTTTAGTAATAGAGATTAATTTTTAAAGATTATTGTTAGAATCTTTGTACTATAGACCTTATAAAAGTTTAATTGATGGTTAAATGTGCTATCACATCGTCTAAGTTAAAATGTTATTCATATTAAATAACAATAACGACGACGACATGCAATAAGAATGATAATGAAAATGATAAGAACAACAACAACGACAACAATAATGATAATAATATGTATAGGCCTACTATTTGATATCTCTCGATGACCATGTCGTTTCTTACTTAGTAAGCAAGAAAGTTCAAATAAGCAAGTTTATTTATTTGTCATCACTTTTTATAATAGCAAAATACATAACTAAGTGATTTATAACTCTGTACAACATTCAATAACATTAGAAAGTGCAAAAGTGATTATTGATTTGAATGGCGAAATTACTATGAGTTATCGAGATCAGCCACCCTATCAAAAATGTTACTATTAATTAATTACTTAATTAATTAATGCGCATGTATCAAGTAATTAAAATTATCAAATTTTGCATTTAAGACGATTGTTCATTAAATTGTGATGCAAAATTTTCATTTTCTTTTAGACAAAAAGCGTATACAATAATTTTCAATCATGGGAAGGAAAAGAGCAGACAAACTTGACTAACTTTGAATAATAAGTTAAACTTGTGCATTTAGCTTTTTGATTTGACAACATCCATTATAACAGAATGGAAACTGGTGAACTTGCATTTGTTTAATAATAAATTTTTCAGATGGCGTTACAGATGCTGCAAACTACTAAGGCAACCTGCCCTGGCGACCATTTTCTCGTTTGTCTTTTGCAAGCATCCATTCGTTAATGAATTAGCAGTGTTATTAAAGAAAGCCGCTGCGTTCAAATGCCTGGTTGAATTGTGCTGTCCATCACTATATGAAAGACCTAGAAGCCGGCGCACTGTTTGTAAGTGCATTAACTCTACATAGTTCATGCGCTGGCTGAAGGTCTATGTGCCGCACATACATTAGACGGCGCAGCGAAGGGCTTCAATTACACATACCGCGCAGATCAGCAGATTGCGCGGTAGCAAGCAATGCGAGCAAACGCAAAATTGTTGAGTGTTGAGATGACAACAGTTTTGTAGTGTACAAGTTACCCGCGTTGACTACACCTGAAAGTCAGAGCAAAGAAAAGAATAGCGTATATACATTGTTTGGGTTTCAAAGAAACAAAAACAATAGTTTGTATTCATTATTCTGGTTACTTTTGTGTTAAAACGATATCCACGAGATAACTGTGGGCTATGGAACCACTATGAATTTATGATGGTGCTGCCGCTAGTATTATAGGACAACTAAAAGAAGCCAATGTAGGCTCAATTTTTGAGAAAAAATCTGGTGGAACTTGTGTTTGTGCGGACGATGACAAATTTAGGCAAATCGCATAGAGTGCATAGATGCGAATTAGGCCTATATGTTTTACGATACAATTCTTCTTTTGAAAACATGCATCAAGATAAAAGTATACAACTATAGTACAATTACATGAAATAATATAGAAAAGAGTCACCTTTTTATGCGAACTTATTAAATTTTGTTGTATCCATAACATGATGTGGCTTTCCTGGCGAGTAACCTGTTTGGCGAATAATAATTGAGGCGCAATAAGCTTGTCTCTAACCAAGAAGGTAAGTGAACGGTAAATTAAGATGATTTTATGATGATGACAACGAGCATCAACGACGACGACCATGATGACGACGACGATGATGATGACGATGAAGTAATAGATTTCATAGTTTTAAGTTTCAAGATTATTGCTAGAAACGATGTACTATAGGGCCAACAAAAGTTTAATTAATAAACTTGCAAAAGTAGCGGAAAAGCCTGGCAGCAGCTGTAGCTGTTGCGGAAAAAGTAATGCGGTATTACTGAGATGTTTTATTCGCTTAGGGGCTACTGTCTCGTGACTCGTGTGGAATGCAGTAAAATGTTAATATTAAAGCAAAACGAAAAATGTTGAATTTTTTTTTCTTACTGCCGGCATTCAGTTCTTACATCTTAACTGATGAAACAACTGCTTATAAAATCGCAGAAGTAGAAAGAGACAGTAGAAGCGAGAATGTTTAACTTTAAAGCGAGTAAAGTTCACAGTGACGACTGAAATTGAGCGCAGTAAATCTGATAGATACGAGCACAAAAGTAAAAGAATGACAGCGAGATAGAGAGAAGGGGAAGGAAGAAGAATGAGGGAGAGAGAGAAAAAGAGAGAGAGAGTGAGCGAGCGAGCGAGCGAGAGAGAGAGAGAGAGAGAGAGAGAGAGAGAGAGAGAGGGTGAGTGAAAGCGAGAGAGGGGGAGGGAGGGAGAGAGAGAGATAGGAGAGAGAAAAACAGAGAGTTCTATAACTTTCTGGAAACTGGAAGAAGAATTGGTATGTTATAAACGTATCAAAGCTTTTGTAAATATAGCTCCGTCAAGACGAATGATTATGGCTTGTCACATGTTTGATTTTTTGAAGATTTCTTGCTTGAAAACCTTTAGAGAACTTCTCACTTATCGATATACAATTGATGTGCTGTCATCAGTTACGCTTTGTCTGCTACTTTTGCTTATGAGCTAACTTCGTTATTCAAAACTAATATGCCATGTTTAATATCCAATTTTTGTTATTAAAGAGACAATGGATAGCTAGTAGGCAAACTATATAGTCTATATCCTAATTTACTTTCGCTAGTTTCTCAGGAAGGTTTTTCAGTATCGTGGGTGCATTGGGTGAGTAAGTGTTGCAAATTATAATGGTTTGTGGTGTGTTAAATTCACAAAACAAACGAATAAAAAAACAGCATAAGCACTTGGTATAAGTAATAAGAATTCTTTTTTTGCAAGCCAAGTCATAATTGCACAGCTGCATTCATTAACTGCCAAAACTTAGTGACTGAAACTGATTCTTTTCTTTGTTTAATCAATAAAGTTTTATCAAATGAACATTATAAACCAATTTAACAATTGCAAGAGAAACTTGAAGAATACCCGGTGCTATTACGCTTTTTTGCACAGTGCATATATGCCTTAAACAGCTTCTTTTCACACATTGTAATAAAGACCAACGCATTAAAATAGTGTAATATGCAAGACTTATTATAGCTGAGTTATTTTGTTTTTTGCATTGAGCTATGCAACTGCCAGTGTTGTATTTACTGCTACATTCTGTCATTGTAGTTGTCAACTGCATAACTCAACAGACTACATTATCGTGCCCTTTAGCGAGCGTTTGCGTCAAAGAGTGTTGCTTATCAACCCTGGCACTCAGTACTAATGCTATCTACTCACAAATATCAATAACGCACACACTTTCCACGTAGCGAAAAATCTGTCTTCAGGTTCGAAGCATATCACAGGCACTTTTGGTTAGCTTCTGTTTATAAACTGAAATGTCAATCGTTTGTAATAATTTGACTCGGAGTTATTGTAATTCCTAATTTAGTTACTCATAATTTAAATACTTTTGTTGGTGCTAAATTTGACTTTCTTCTTTACTCAGTACGTGTGCCAAATGTTTAACTACTGCAAGCGTAGGTGTGTTAATCAAGCTACATTATTAATGTACAAGGTTATTAATGACGGGGCGGGAACCCCAAGAATACCACTTTCCCGCCTCTTCGGTGCTTCTGCGTAACAAATGGTCGATTTCCTGGATTTGGGGTTTTAGAAGATTACGCTAGGGTTTCATTCTTTCATCGTTCTCTCTAAAAGCCAAAATAGCAGCAATTCATTCATCGATTACTTTTAGTATGCGTGTGTAGTCACCGTTATTTCAGCAATAAAGGGCAATCACGCAACTAAGTGAAAGTCGCCATTAAATAATGCAAACTCGATGCAAAAATAATGTCTTTAACTTTACTGTTAAGTTGGGACTGGTTAATGTAATTGCCTGTGAACATTTTAATACAATAATCAGGATTTCTTGCTGTGCATACGTATCTTCTTTGTGTGGATCTTCGTTCCGTAGCCTAAATATGTGATTTTGAACGATAAATGAAGGAAAAGAATTATTCTAATGACTAAAGGCATAACACATAACCCATTTTATGGGCAGAAATCCAGAGGCGATTTGTACCTTTATAAATACTCCTGGAAGAGCTTTTATTAGTGGACAGTTGAAATGCTGATATTAATTAATTAAAGCTGAATAATTGATTCTTCATGTTTTTGTTTAATGGTAAAAACACTGGCACTAATTTTACGATACGGATGCGATGTGATGTGATGTGTAATGATTCTTTCTCATACTGGATAATAGAAAATTCTTAACACATCTCTTCTGGATAAGAGAGATGTGTTATTAATGTTGTGATATTCTGTAAATTATTTGTTTTCTAATTTGCGATATACTGGAATTTTATGGTAACTGCTCGTGTGAGAAAAGTAAAAGAGTTATAATAATATTCTCACGCACGCACGCGCGCACACACGTGCACACACACATACACACACATACACACACATACTCGCTGTCTTTTAATCCTACTCTTTCTCTCTCTCTCCTACTCTCGCTCTCTCTTTCTCTCACTAGCTCTCTCTCTCTCTCTTTCTCCGTTTCTGTTTGTCTCACTTTATATAGACTGTGAAAGAAAGCGCGAGAAGGGATTGATAAAGAAAAGAGAAAGAGAAGGGAAGGGAGAGCAGAAGAGAAGTGGAGATGGAAAACAGAGGTTGAAATTGGGTGGATGATGAAAACTCATTAGAAGCAAAAATAAGAGAAAATAATCATTCCTATAATTATCGAGTTATTTTGTTCAAATTCCGCTCATCATGGCAACAGTTTTACAATGTTTTTTTAAATATGTTCACTAATTATATGCACATAGCGAATTAAACGAACTTAAACGAACGTCTTATATAGAAACTGCTTGCTCTATTAGGATAACTCAGTCGTGGCTATAGTCGACTGTAAAATCTAAAGATGAAAAACATGGTGAGCGTTTTCTGAAACCAAAGTGACAGCAACTGCACTCTGTGAAACATCACTGTGCTCAGAATCCCGCAGAGCATGAAATTCACTGAGGTTAAACAGATTAGATGGGACAAGTCGCAAGTCTTTCTCAGCACATATGTGAAGGTCATATGGATGGGTGCTTATCAGGTTTAAATTCTTTGAAACTTACTACGCGTTTGAGCGGCCACGATTCTTGATATAGACCATTTGGCTTAGCTGTAATTAAACGAGCTCAGCATTTTATTAAATTTTATAGTTTCTTGATTTGTTATTTATTCGTTTTTTTCGTTTTTCGGCTATAATGAAGGTTAATGCATAATAATGTATTAACCTTCATTATAATAATGCATAATAACGCATTCATCTGTTGCTTAGCTTTTTGAGCTGTAATCTTGTGTTTGTATTTTTCAAGAAATTAAGAGATTCAACATGTAGTCATCAACTGCTTCATTTTTTTACCTTGACATGACGACTTTGGAAAATGATATTTCCTATTTTTGGAAACAGTTTAGCCTCCCACAAGAAAACAAGTGGTAGCAAGATGTTAACATACTTTTTAAAAAAAAACTGATGATACAACTGCAATGCTTCATGCAAAAATTTAGTGAATTAGCAAAAGTGTGAATAAGGGGAAGGGAGCTATAATGTAAGACGCACGCAGTAGCCGTGTTATGGTGGGATATACAGTAGAAACTACGACGACGAACTTTATCAATTGAGCCACTATTGCTAGACATAAGTTTAAAACAAAAAAGAGCAGCTAGCGCTTTTATTGATAGGTGTAATTTTAGGGAAGATTAACATTATTGTTAATATTTTATTTTTACCATTCTCTTTTGGTTTTATTGCCGTTTCAAAATTATTTGCTTCAAAAATTACCTAAAGACTTGTCTTAATCAAAGTTTTCACTGATGTATTGTAAGTTTATTTGCGGATGATAATTTCTATTTTAAATTAAAAGTTATTGTAAATCAGTTTATTTTACATATCACTTCAGGTTAGACTATTGTAAAGTAGCCAATGGAGAATGGTAACTATTTTGTGAGAACAAAATATTTTTTCTTACTTACTTACTTACTCACTCACTCACTCACTCACTCACTCACTCACTCACTCACTCACTCACTCACTCACTCACTCACTCACTCACTCACTCACTCACTCACTCACTCACTCACTCACTCACTCACTCACTCACTCACTCACTCACTCACTCACTCACTCACTCACTCACTCACTCACTCACTTACTTACTTACTTACTTACTTACTTACCTACTTACTTACTTACTTACTTACTTACTTACTTACTTACTTACTTACTTACTTACTTACTTACTTACTTACTTACTTACTTACTTACTTACTTACTTACTTACTTACTTACTTACTTACTTACTTACTTACTTACTTACCTACCTACTTACCTACCTACCTACCTACCTACCTACCTACCTACCTACCTACCTACCTACCTACCTACCTACCAACCTCCCTCCCTCCCTCCCTACCTACCTACCTACCGCCCTACCCACCTACTTACTTGCTATTACTTGCTTATTTACTTACTTACTTACTTACTTACTTACTTACTTACTTACTTACTTACTTACTTACTTACTTACTTACTTACTTACTTACTTACTTACTTACTGACTGACTGACTGACTGACTGACTGAGTGACTGACTGACTGACTGACTGACTGACTGACTGACTGACTGACTGACTGACTGACTGACTGACTGACTGACTGACTTACTTACTTACTTACTTACACCTACCTACCTACTTAGTTGCTTACTTACTTACTTATTTACTTACTTACTAAGCATTAAGACCATGTATAGAACAATTTCCCGCATACCTTGGCGATTCCTGTAACTACATTTCTCATGCCATCTGTACTTCAGGCATCAGTTATGCATGACTTTGTTTGCTCGCGTAAATAATGAAAGTTTTATTTTAAAGTTGAAGTCGTAAATTACATGACTGGTGTTTGCACTTGGAAGTTTGAAGTGTAATGGCACAAACATCACAAACAACACTTGCAACAGTCACAAATCAGTCAACTCCCGAGAAATAAGTCCGCGATCCGCTTCGGATCGTGTTAGTTACTCTTTTTTAAAGGTGTCAATTCAAGAATTTATAAATCTCAAAGACCCTCCAATCATTGCTACCAAAAATGAAGCATTTAATGCATGGCAGATGTTGTACATCTAGGAAGTGAAAAATACTTTTTCGCCATTTCTCCAACTGGATCTGGTAGTTTTTAACATTATTTCAACATTTGATGGCGACTGTAAATGTTATTAAATTTATTGTTTCCGCGTGACAAAAACTGGGTCTTAAATGTTTAAACTGTCGTAGTGGAGAGCTATAGCAATGAGTAAAGACAAGCTTCTATTAATGCTTGCTAAAACTGTTCGAGCAATTTTTTTTGTCATATTAACCATTTTGTATTAATGATATTTACTATCAATTTTCAGTAGTAATTGTGAATGATGATGTGAAATTTCTGTGAATGTGAATGGTGACCGAGTTAACCTTTCAGTGAAACTTCAAATATCACATCATCCTTTTAAATCTCTTCGTTCACCTGGATTTCATTTTAACTAGACAGTTACTACCATGGGTAATAACTTAAACATGTTTACATTTCACCGTGTGTCTGTGATTATTTTGCTTGTCATGTTGTTACGTAATACGACCTAGATGTATGTGGTTACTTATCACACCGTGTGTGCAGGGCATTAGGAATAATGCAGTAATTATTAAACAGCAGCTTTTACAGGTAACAGCATTGTATGATGTATGTAGTTATGTAGTTAACTGTAGGAGCTTATGTTTTAATACACCAATGAAGAGCTCTTCAAAAAAATAAACATGAACGCTTCTGAACTCAGCGAAAAAAGCACTGGGTTTTAGTCGCAATATCGCGTCCGCTTCAGCATCGAGAAGCCAAAAGCAACCTCTTCTCCTGTCACTAGCACGTGGGGGTGACAAAGTTGCCTAGCGACATAGCGGCAAAGTGAGAAAGAGGAATGAATGACCAGCTGTACCCAAACCTCTGAATCTTGCAAAACTACAATTACCAAAACGCAATGAATGATTTAAGCTGGAAACTATGGTTACGTTCATCATTATTCATGTGCGTGTCAATTGTTATTATTAGCGCTATATCAACATGAATATTTATGGTATTTATAACTGCACTAGTTATAGAGTAATTATTAGCAAACAATTTATATCTAAATTAATGGCAACAATTGCAATGGCCTGGCAGAAAACACTAAAGAACAATTATTATAGTGCTTTTCTGTGTGTAACGTATTTCGCGAACTTCGTCACACACAACGGCTTACTTTTGGTTCAGTAACACAGTGCATTTCGATACATGTATAGGATCATCATAGTATCACTAACGCCACTCCCCTCCCACCTCCACCAGGAATATAACAACAGTCCATTAGTTCCGAGCTCACTCGCGTGTTTTGTAGGAGACTGCGGGTTGAACTTTTGGACTACATTGAGGTCAAAATAGGCAAGATAAATAAATATGTAAATGGTTTATTTATTTATTAATATAGTTTTTTATGTTAATTAATTATTATATTAATAGTTTATATATATTAGTTAACTAGGTTTCTATTACGCACATAAAGAAATGTTACAAATAAATATGTACTAAATAAAGACCTTAAAGTAGACACCGCAGGCATATTGGTGTTTTTCACAAAATAATACCACGTTTATCGGCGTCTTCAGGGAAATTTCCTATTCCTATACTAACTGAAACATTTTGTTTATTATTCTTGCACTAAAAACAATTTACACTTCCTAAGCATGGGGTGTTTATTGATCCTGGTCTCGTTAATTACTACTATAACTAGGGAAAAAATAACAACATCAACCGGGACGAATAAAATACGCATATTAAGACATCTTAAGCAGGCCTAATGCAGTATGTATTTCACACATTTCTTGCTTTTAGGTGTAAAATCGGGCCACAATTAATTGTAACAGAAATAATCTAATCTACGTTATCGCACGTCAGATCATCCAGTCACCTGTATTTAAAACTGACCCTAATTATGTCCAATTAGTTCATCACCATTCGTTAGTCGATAATCTTGAAAGTAAAAGTAAATGATTATTTAATTATGTGCACTAGCAATTAGTCACCCGTGGTATACGTTATTTAACTGCCTATTCGTAATACAGGGACGCAATAATGCTTGAAAAGTTTGTGTAGGCACCATTTGTCTGAAAAGGAACACACGTTTATTTAATTATTTAGTGTATACGTTGACACGTTAACAGTTTTCAAGTTATAACGATAGCTTTTGAATGTTTTTTCGCTATAAAAATTAAATTACCCAAATGTGATTCTAGATGCGCAGAAATCCCTGTTGTGCAGCAAAATTGAAGAAACTATAACGTAATTTTTTTTACTTATTACATAACAAATCTTACCTGTTGCTGAATTCACTCAGATAAAACTTTTTAGGCTACAAGTTTGACTCCAGACATATTAGCTGCAAATGGAAAAAATAACAGTGTCATAATAACTAATTTATTTTGATACATGAAACGATGATAACACGTTAATGTTAACGTCTTACGTCCAATCAGATTTCTTTATCATCAGTCTCTTTAAAAAGGTTAGTATTTGAAACTTGCCCATTAAGTCTATATTCTTATCACGGTGATGGAAATCGCCAAAAGTCACTTTCGTTCATTTCTGAGTCATAAATGTATTAACTTAGTGGTTATTAAACGATTTCAACTTTGTGTAACGTGCGTCATCCTAAATGCACGGAATCAGTATGTCACTTTAAGGCAATATTCTGTGCAAAATGTTTTACCTTCACTAAATTTAGAATACCTGTATTCTTTTCGCGATGTGTCTGCATGTGCAGCCTCCATTGATATTGTACACGTATTGTATCTCTGTTGAAAAACTTGCATCGTACAACATGTAGTAATTTTAGCAACAGTTTCACAATTATCAGACAATAATCTTCAAACTTCAAAGCGTGTTCATTGTGTATTAATTTTGTAATTATTTGTTATATATATTGTTCCGCCGCCAGGGTCTTAGTAGTCACCCCTGGACGGCTTGAACCAGTGCTATCGGTGGGCGAGAGGCCTCGGTTCGAGATCCTAAAACGAAACTAAGAAACCAAGCAACTGGGAGACATTCACCAGCTTTAAAAGAGCAAAATTTTAGCTAATCTACTAATTTTGTAAAACTAAGATTTTACTGTTAAATAGAGTTTTCTTCTCATAACCGAAACAAATAGCTGGCTAAACATAAAAAACACAGAAAACGAATCTACCCTTGAGGGCTCACCACTCCCTCACATTACGCCAAAGCAGTTTGAAGGCAAGTCCTGGGAGGGCGGGTGCAGGCTTGTCGTATTTGGTGTTGCAAACACCAGAAACCAGTGAACTCATGGAAACAGGATGCGGCACTTATATTTATAGACTTTGAAGGTGAAAATAGGTGGGTATTTTGAGCTAATCAGAACGCCAGATTTATGCATTCGAGTAAGATTAGTACATTCAAATTTATAGGGGCGTTTTACTTTAACACGACTCGAAATAACATACAGGTCGCATGTCTGTGTCCTTGAGTGAGTGAAGAAGTTTGAACGCAAAATAAAGCGAAGATCAGCCCCGCAACACTATATATATATATATATATATATATATATACATATATATATATATCGAGTAAGTTGAATCACTGAATGTAAAGATGTTAAAGATGGCATTGACAACAGCACAGAAAGTCCTACAGAAATATCTTTGTGTATAAAATTTAGGATTTGTTTATGTATTTACAGGTTTCCTTCGTTTGTTGATCAACTGTCGCCCTTGTCCCAACCTTACTTTTTGAAATCGTGCGAACGCAAGGCGCATATGTGAACGCATGTATATGAACCCCTGAGGCCATAGCGAAATGATTATTATTATTTTAGTTATAATGCCGACGAGTTTGGGGCGGCGGCACTTTATAATCAGGTATTCATTATATTGTAATCACGCATTTCAAATTTCAAGCCGAGTTTCCTGTATTTTGCTAATGAATAATTCAGTTTTGCATTAACGAGGCTGTATAATGGTTTACCGTATCCCATCGGAACATGCCTTGCTGCAAGCATGCGTTATTATATTTAGTGGGTGTTTTAGTGCGAATTGATTTGCACCTTCGATTAATACGCATTAACACGATACAGGACCTAGTTTATAGACGGTGAGACGTTAAGAAGTTGTACTAAGAATTCTTCGGTGTATAAAAGATTTGGAATTTTTTTCGGCTGCAAGGCCAGGTCAGAACTTAGGAGTAAGAAAACATTCTTCTTTTCAGAGGAACATTTGCACCGTGATTTTTGCGTGTGTATGATTTAGTCAGCATCATATGATATGATGACAAGCAGACAGGCTGTTAGGCCGAGTTACGTCAGATAACTAGATTTGTATCAAGCAGAAATTTTGCTTTTATGAAGGCTTCTAATTAAAGTAAGCTGCGTTATAAGCCTACTA